>VWZP01010709.1:10997-66195 GCA_013396995.1 Dicaeum eximium
CTGGTAACTCAGGCAGAGGGGCCAGCACATGCAAAGGAGAGGCTGGAGCAGAGCTGGCTGCCCAGGAGAGCAGGATGAGACCCCAGCCCACCTGGGGGCTGCACCACCCCTCATGTCCCAGCTCTTGCTCAAAGCCATCCTGGTTCCATTCCTGGGTTCAGAGGGACCCCAGCACCACGTGTGGGTCACAGCAGGGCTGGTGGCCCTGAGCTGGCAAGGTGGCCCAGCCCAGGACAAGGCTCTGTCCTTGCACAGCTAGCCCTGTGCTGTGTGTCCCTGCAGGTCCCCAAGCCGTGCTGCTCCAGCCCGGGGGTGCAGAGCTCCCTGGGGACACACTGCAGCATCCAGCGCCTGCTCGGCCGCTTCACCGACCGCCTCCCTCGGGAGCTGGTGCTCCCAGGAATCCCTGGAAAGCACGGTCAGGGCCCTTCCGGAGAGGAACCAGCCTGTCCTGCCCCCCAGCCTGTCCTGCAGGTGCTCCTTTGTGCTGAGGTTCCCCAGCAGACCCTGGCAGACTTTGTGAAGAGCTCCCAGGCTTTGCACAGGACCAGCCCCGGGCACTACGAACGCCTGGGCTGCCTCCTGCTCCTGCAGCTCTGCATGGGGCTGGAGCACCTCCGGGGGCAGAACGTGGCCCAGGGGGACCTGTGCCCCGAGAACCTGCTGCTGGTGCAGTGCCCGTGTCCCCCCCAGAGCCAGCAGGGCCAGAAGGAGCTGCTGGGACTGTCCCTTCCACGGCTGCTCATCAGCAGCTTCTTCAAGGTGCAAGAGAAGCAAAGGCCTTGTTCCAGCAGCCAGGAGCAGGACTGGAGCCAGGCTCTGGCTGTGCCCTCCCCTCCAGCAGCAGCTGAGCTCGATGTGGGCAGGCTGATCTATCAGATCTTGCACGTGGACATCTCCCTGGAGAACATCCTGGACTTCAGAAGCAAAAGGCTTCCCGACATCCCCTCGCTGTCCATCTACTCGGCGGGACTGAAGCGCTTGGCCACGCTGCTCCTGCACAGGGATCCTCAGCAGAGGGTGTCCATCGAGCAGGCCAGGGCCATCCTGCAGGTGCTGCTCTGGGGGCCACGCCAGGAGCTCTTTGCCAGGAGCAGGAGGAGCCCGGCGCTGCTCCAGGGCTGGCTGCAGCTCAAGAGGGCTCTGCTGCTCCTGAGCTTTGCGGAGAACTCGCCTGGGGCCAGGGTCAGCCCCGGCCTGGAGGAGTGGCTGTGCTGCCAGTACTTCCAGGGGGTCACCGAGCACACCCTTTACCAGGTCACCCAGGTTCTCTATGCTCCCTAAAGCAACCTCCAAAGGTCTCCTCAAAGCCAAGAGCTCACAAGGGCCTGGCCAAACCTGTCCCTGCCCACGGCAGGGGAGTTGAAACGAAATTATTTTTAGTGTCCTTCAGCATGGTTCTGTAAAATTCACCAGTTCTTGAGAGATCCACGCAGGTTTTCACTGGGAAAGCTCTGCAAACCTAAACCCACTCCCCCCATAGCCCACGAATGATGAATGTGTAAAACCACAGGGTGTGGTTTTATACCCTCCAACAATTTTTGCTTGATACTCTTAAGTCTGGTTTATCAGAACACCTGAGGAAAGGCAGCTGGATGGGAGCTCCAAGCACCAATTTAGTGGCTGATATTCCCAAGTAAAGTTTATGGGGTTCAGACTTTGCACTAAACTCCCTCAGAGCCTTTTTGCAGCCACCAGGTTTTTGCTGTTTTAAGTAACACTTAAAGCCACCCATCACCGCTCACCTTTCTCAGCAAAGGAGAAACAAGAGCTCCTTCAGTCTGTGCTTCCCAGAGACAATTTGTGGCACAGCCACTAATAAAAATGACATTTTAAAGGGAAAAATACAGCTTCAATAAAACCTGGAGCCAAGCCTCTCAAACATTGGTCCTTTATGTGCTTCTTTGCCAGCATTTCACACTCCAGGGATGGATCCAGAGGGAAACACAAAGCCAAAGTGCCCTGCCTGGTGGTGATTACCCAGAACAGCCTCCATGGGCTCAGGTGAGTTCATGGGCACCAAGGCAGGGCTGTGGCATCTGCTCCTTGCTGTAAACACTTGGCAGCACGTGGGACCTGGACCCAGTCCCAAATCCATGCGGATGCTGAGGGACCAGCATGGTGAAGGCCCTGCTCAGGTAATTTAAATTATTCCTCAGCAATTATTAATCCACTCACAGCCATCTAGACTTAGTGTCAGGAAGAATTCCTTCACTGAAAGAGTGATCAGGCATCAGCACAGGCTGCCCAGGGCAGTGCTGGAGTCACC
The DNA here is from genome assembly GCA_013396995.1 of Dicaeum eximium. Taxonomy (NCBI): domain Eukaryota; kingdom Metazoa; phylum Chordata; class Aves; order Passeriformes; family Dicaeidae; genus Dicaeum; species Dicaeum eximium. The sequence continues at coordinate 13,267 of VWZP01010709.1, forward strand.
ATCCCTGGAAGTGTTCAGACCATGTGTGGATGTGGCACTTGGGGACATGCTTTAGTGGTGATGGGGTAATGGGCACACTCGATGGTCTTAGGAGGCTTTTCCAACCCAAACAATTCCATGATTCAGTGACTCCATCACCTGACAGCAGCAGGGCAGTGCACATAGTGGGACAGAGCCTCCCCACATCTGCTGTGCCCATGGATGTGGCTGTGGCTCCCCAGGCATTCACCAGAGCCTGGGGCAGGGCTGGAGTGCAGAGGATTCCTTCTAGGAATCCCTGAGCTCCAAAAAACAGAATTAAACCAGAGCTGGGACCCTCTCAAGATGCAGAGAGCAGCTCAGTCCCAGCTCCCACCTGGAGCAGCCCCCAAAACTCCCAGTGCAGCCTCCCTGCCCAGGCTGAGCCCCATCAACGCTGGCACAGAAATGGGTTCGGATCTCATTCCAGGCTCTCTGGGTGCCCCGGGAGAGCCCAGCCCTGCTGGCCCTGTCTCTCCTGCAGTATTTGCCGTGGCTACGAGAGGGCAGTAAAGGCCAGGGCACGGCCCCTCATCCCGGGAGACAAAGCCAAAGCCGGTCCTGTGGCTCCTGCAGGACCAGCCCAGCCCCGGGCTGGCAGCTCCAAGGACCCACGGACCCCCCTGTTTGCGTTTCCAGCGTGGGTGACGCCCTCCCCTTCTGCCAGGAGCATCCAAAGTCAGCAAAACGTCCCACGGAGGTAGGACCAGGCACATTCCACACTCCTGTCCCTGCGGAGAGCAGAACATGGCACAGGTACCATGGTGCAGAGGAAAACGGGGATTTTTCCAGACAGCCAGCACAGAAATTCAGCCCTGTGCCAGCCTGTTGAGCAAAACAAGGACACACTCCCCTGGTCATGCCACCATCATGAAATCCTGGAATATTCTGAGCTGGGAGGGACCCTCAGGGATCAAATCCAGCCCCTGTCCCTGCACAGACACCCCAACAACCCCACCCTGAGCATCCCTGAGAGCGCTGGCCAAAGGCTCCTGGAGCTCTGGCAGCCTTGGGGCCGGGACCATTCCCTGGGGAGCCTGGGCAGTGCCAGCACCCTCGGGGGGAAGAACCTTTCCCTGAGCTCTATGCCAAGCCCTGACACAGCTCAGCTTCATGAAGTTTCCCAGAGTCCTGTCACTGGCCTTCCAAAAATCCCTCCAGGACGAACACAATCGTAGGGCCAGAGAGAATTGGGAAGAGCCAATTCAAGAGCCCAGCAAGAGCCCCCAGTTTGCAGCACATCACTGCTCACACACCCCCAGGTTACTCTGTGCTGCACCTCCCAGGAGTTTCAGGGAATATTTCAGTGCATTCCATGGGATTCCAGCAGTGCTGAGTCCAGGGAGGGGCTGTGGGGAAGCTTTAGGCCCTCACTCAGACATTTCACAGCACTCAGATCTCCCAGGGCCCCACTCAGAGATTTCCAGTCCCACCCAGCAGAACCTGGTGAAATAAACCCATCCCAGGGATTCCCTGCTCCAAGGTTTTATGGAGGAAAGATTCATGAGCTCCAACAGTGCCAAACAAGCCTGCAAGTACTGAAAAACACAGAAATACCACACTTTAAAGCTCAGCCCCCCTTTGGAGATTTATTTGTTGTACCTTCAGTTCCAAGTTTGTAAATTCCAGCGTCACAAGGAGCCCTTTCCCCACAGGGTGACCCCAAACCCAGCCCCTTCCTCACCCTCCAACCATTCTGCCCCCCAAGAAGCCCAGCCCCAGCGCCACCACTGAGCTGCAGGAGTGCCACAAACCGTCCCAGCTCACAGCCAGAACTCCTGGAGTCACCCTGCTCACGCTGGAAAGGCTGCACTGTTACAGGAACACTAAAATTCCAGATATTTAAGTTGCATATTTGGTATTTAAAGCAGCCATGGGTTGAGCCGATCACGTTCCACTTGAGACTTCCCACCCTGAACATTCTACAAAACACTGGCAGAGCAGGGAAGAACTGGTCCTAATTATTCAGTAGAAGACTTTTCCAGGATTGCTGGATTATTCCAAGCCCTGTCAGAGCACACCCATGAGTTCCAGTCAAGCAAAGAACAAGCAAAGCCTTTCCACACCTGCAACTTTAATGGTTGGGGCAGTTCCAGAGCCACCTCTTCAAGAATGCAAGTCTTTAAACAGCTTAAAACCAGCAATAAAAAGTAAAATATAAATTTTTATTTAGAATTAAAGCAAATACTTCAGTATCACAAACACAATATTAAACTTTCAAGAAATATACTGCTAAATTTGGAGGGAGCATTTATTTTTGCACAACCACGACATGCGCACAAAAATCCAGAGAAAGATGTGGAGTCTGAAATTTTCAACATCTCACCACCAAAGCAGCTCGATCACACAAGGTTTCGTACAAGAGTTAAGATAGACTGGAATAAGATGTTGACAAAATTTCTACAGAATCATCTTTATAGACAACAAGAAAGCTCTAAAGAGGCAAACATTGCAATCTAGTCTTCTTCTGCTGAGTCTCTCTCAAACGTGTAGGCCATGAAGCAAGCATCTGGTCTCTTGGGGACAAGGGGATGCCCTGGTCTCACAATCTCAAAGCCCAAAAAGCTGAAAGTACGGAGCAGTGCAGCTAGAAAATAAAACAGGAGACAGGTTTCACCAATGGGATACTGAAAAAAAAAAAACCCTTACATTTCCACCAAAAGGCATTTTGTGTATCTGGAGCACAGGGAACACCCACCTCTGTCATCTCTGTTCTTGTGGAAACAGATGAACACGTGCTCAACTCGGAGCTGCTCTTCAGCAAACTCGAGAAGAACTGCAAAACTGCAAGAGAAACACCAGGGGTTCAGTGCCCAGGAACAGGGAATGTCCTGGGATGGGACAGATCCACAGGGATCATCCAGTCCAACCCCTGGCCCTGCACAGGCACCCCAACAATCCCACCCTGGTGTTGTCCAAACACTCCCAGAGCTCTGGCAGCAAGGCCCTAAGAGCCAATCCACACAGGAATTCCTAAGGAAGAGGCACAGGTTGGAGCCTCACACCACCAGATCCCTGAACCCCAGGCAGAACTCAAGGGCAGGACTCCTCAGTGGCACAGAAAAAGCTGAAGGATCTACAGTGAGAGACTCCAAGCAGCCTGGAGATCTCAGTGCCTAAACCACTCTGAAATCCCAGATTTTGGGCTGGTTCTGCCTGCAGCCCTGAAACCAGGCTCACAAGAGAACCCCAAGTAGCAAAATTAAACTTAAGCTTTCATAATATAAAGAGCAAAGTGTTCTCTGACCCCATTGAGAGGCCTCATGTCCCTGACCCACCTGTCCTTGCTCCCCTCAGGCAGAGCACCGCTGGGAATTTCAATGTAGAGGTTGTTGTTGTTCAGCACTGCTCTCCAACTGATGTGTTTGGCATCTGTAAGCCTTGACTGGACAATGAGAATTCTTGTCCTGTTGTTAGGTGTTAGTTCTTCTGTGACATTCAGCCGATTATCCTGCAGCAGGGAGAAGGGCACAGTTATTTTCCCACCCATTTTCACAGGAGGGATGGAGGCAGGGAACGCTGCCAAGCTCACCACGAGCTGTTTGCTCCTCGTACTCACCGAATAAAATAAATTAGCTGAAAGATTGTGATCCCTCTGACTATTCCCTCGCCCACCTGGGATCTTCAGGGGTGGGTGAGGGACATCAGGAGCACCACCGAGGCCCCGGACCCAGGTTACTACAGCAATTGAAGGGAACCCTGGAACTGCAAGAGCAGCGTGGTTAGACAGGCAGGAACGCTTGGACAAAGCCCTGGCACTTCGAGGATTTAAACAGTGTTAAAAAAAAACAAACCTAGGCCAAAGGACTCCTCCCACTGCAAGTGGGAAGACAAAGGAAGCTCCACACCAGGGACAGTGCCCAGGGAGCTGCCACTGCAGTATTTTGAGGGAAGACTCGCTTGGAGATGAGAAATACTCAGGTAGAGTGAGCCAGGTGTGTTTCTGTGCCAGGGCAGGCCTGCTGTGACCTCATGAGAAGAGGTTTTCTGCAGGAATGAGCTGTTTTCTGCCCTACTCCTTCTGAGGCAGCACAAACCCCCAGCCCAGCAAGGCAGGGATCCCTTTTCCCACAGGGAAATTTGGGACATTCACCACCAGACCTTCCCAGCCCAGGGCCAGGCAATTCCAGGGAACCATCTCCACACCTCCAGTATTTTCAGCTTGAGCTGAGGCCGCACCTGCATCTCTGCAAATCCTCCAAAAACACCTCCAAACCTCTTCCCACCCAACTCCTCAGAGCGATTCCACAACGCTCAGCGCTCGAGGAGAAAAACAAGGGATTTTGGAAGATATGAGGAGTTATTTTTAAGTTTCTCCCCATCCTTTCCGAGGCTGTTTCACTCCTCCCGTGGCAGAGCAGCGCTGGCCCCTCCCTCTGCACCATCCTTCACCCGCAGGCTCCACTCTTGAGTTGCGTCATCTCAGCAGATGCAGCAATCGAGGCCCTTGGGGGAATTTTCACAATCGTCCTGTCTCCGGGTGCCAGCAGCAGCCACTGCAGCCATTTGCAAATCCGAATAAACAGCTACAAAATAAGCCACCATTTTGCACACTTCGCACCCGAGTTGCGGGGCTTGGATTGGTTTGGAGGTTTTTTTATTTACTCTTTTTGTTGTTGTCGTTCTTGTTTGTTTTTTAAAATGAGCTTAAAATTTGTGATGAATAATCCGTATTAAAAAAGCTGAAAATGGGCATAGAGATTAAGTATTACGTGCTAAAAGGTGAATTATATTTTAATATGAAGCAAGCATAACAATTGCGAAGTTTTATTAAAAACACAAAATCTGTGCTAACTGAATGCGTTGTTTTAATTAAATGAGTATCCAATCCATTAGTTTAAGCTTGTTGAAAGAGACATTTTTCTTTAGCACCAATACTGGCTATTTTTATCTGAGTATGACTGTGAACTACAGTTTTCTAATTTCCCTTACAAATAAACCTTTAAAAACCTTTTCCAAAGGTGTGCTGTAGCAACCTTTAACAATTTCATCTTTTTGCCCCAAGGTGGGGCAGAAGGAAGGTTTGCAACCAGAAATATATTTTAGTGGTGTTTACGTGCACTTAGGGAGAAAAAAAAACATCTTTAGCCCACAGTTAAATATAAAAACGGCTAAAGAACTCCTTCCACAGCCCAAACACGAGGTGGAAAGGGCAGATCGATGTCCTGAGCATCTACCTTAATTTAAGTATTTTCTTTCTTCCAGCACCTGTGGGGGGTGTTTAACCTTTCGGTTGAGTTTTTAACCAACAGCTCTCGTAACACTCTTACCCTCGATTAGTTTTGCGGAGTAACCACGGTTACATAAGGGGATAACAGCCTTCAATCCTTCGATATCTTTACCTAATTATTGTTTTCCCCTCGGTCCCCCCCCCCCGCCCCCCGCACGGCTCCTGCCCCAGCCCAGCCCGGGGTGCTGTCGGGGGTCCCTCCCGGGGCAGGGACAGCGCTGGGACCTCAAAATCTCCCATTTTTGGTGCTTTTTCCACCCTCCCGTAGCGCCTTTCCCCGCGCGGCGGGGGCCAGGCCGCCCCTCCCCCGTGGCCACGCAGCGTCCCCCGCCCCTCTCCGGCCACCAGGGCGGCGACACCGAGGGCAGGGAGGAGGCAGCGAGCGGCCAGCGGTGCGGGGCTGAGGGAGGCCGCGGCGCCTCACCTGCTCTGTCCGGTACTGAGGCTCAGCACAGCGGGCATGATGGTGCTTTTATTCCCCTCTTTCTCTCTAGCGAAGCAGTGGCTGTTGAGTATCCGTTGCAGGGAGGATTTCACCATCCGGCCGCTCTGGTCCGAACCCCGAAACCCTCCGCCGCCTCCGCCCCCCTCTCCCCAGGCGCTGCTACACAAAATGGCACCGCGGGCCCGGTGCCTCCTTATATACCCCTCGTCTGCCACGCCCCCTAAGAGACCACGCCCACCAGCGCGTGCCGCGCCCTCTCACGGGGTGACGGCTCCTATTGAACAGTTTAGGTGTCTATTACAATATCTCGCTGTTTATTGGCTGAGCGGAGCGCGGTGGGCGGGACATCGGCTGGGGGTGCCGCACGGGAGGCGGGGAGTAGCGGCGCGTGATTGGCTGCGCGCGCGGCGGGTGGGCGGGGCCTGGCGGGGCATCGGCCGGCGGTCTCCTCGCAACCCCGCACTGCCCTCGGAGCCGCCGGTTCGAGTCCCGCGCCCGCGCCCCGCCCGGCTGAGGTAACCGGGGGGCCGGGGGAGGAGCGGGGTGTGAGGGAGCACAGGGAGGGAGAGACGTGAGGAGTCGTGCAAAGAGATGGAAAACCACGGATAGACCCGTAGGGTGCAGGAACCTGGGGCTGGAAGCAGCGGAGGGGCGGCCGCAGGGCCACCTGTGGGACCCCCGCCCTCAGAGCTTCCCACAAAGCTCGGTGCTGAGGGAAAATTTTAATTGAAAACTAATAATAAACCCTCCACGAGTAGTGGGGAGGGTCCCTGAAAGGGCTGAGGTTGTGACCTGTTTTTTGGGGGAGTGTTTGGGTTGGTCCTCTTTGGCCTCGCTGTGGTTTATGGATTTATAGGGAAATAGATGGGGAATAGTTGGTTTGTGGATTTAGAATGGAATAAGGATGGGGAATAGTTGGTTTGTGGATTTAGAATGGAATAAGGATGGGGAATAGTTGGTTTGTGGATTTAGAATGGAATAAGGATGGGGAATAGTTGGTTTGTGGATTTAGAATGGAATAGGGATGGGGAATAGTTGGTTTGTGGATTTAGAATGGAATAGGGATGGGGAATAGTTAGTCAAGGATTTATAAGGGAATAAGGATGGGTAACAGTTATTTTATGGGTTTATAGTGGAAAAGGGATAAGGAATGGATGGTTTATGGATTAATCGGGGAATAGGGATGGGGAATGGTTGGTTCATGGATTTATAGTGAAATAGGGATGAGGAAGGGTTGGTTTATGGATTTGTAAGGGAGTAGGGATGGGGAATGGTTGATTTATAGGGGAATGGGGATGGGGAATGGTTGGATTGTGAATTTACAGGGGAATAGTTGGATTGTGGATTTACAGGGGAATGGGGAATTGTTGGATTGTGGATTTGTAGGGAAATGGGGATGGGGAATGGTTGGATTGTGGATTTGCAGGGGAATGAGGATGGGGAATGGTTGGTTTGTGGATTTATAGTAAAATACAGATGAGGAACAGTTGGTTTATGGATCAGTAGGGGACCAGGGGTGGGCAGTGGTTGACAGTGATGATCTTTTAGGCTAAAAAGGCTTTTTGCTGTGCCTTCATGAAGAAGTGGGTAAATTCTGGTTATTTACCCAGCAGAAGTTGGGCTCATCCCTGCAGCAGCCAACCCATGACCTCTGCTTTCCATGTCCTGCCTGAGCAATGGATTTTATCCTGTATGGAAAGAGAGCTCAAAATAATGGTGTGATAGTGTTTGCAGGCAGGGATGTCTTGTAAGTTAAGTGGGGAAAGGTGTTTATAGAACCAAATAAAACTGCTAAAGAGACATTGTAATGGTTTTTAAAAATCATGGTTTTCCATTAAAAAACTTGTAGATGTCTGCATTTCTTTTTTCTTCATCAACTTGGGTCACAACACACCTGTTTTATTGCCTGAAGCTACCAGAGCTGCATTTGGCCACTTCTTAGGGGGTTTTATTTTTATTTGCTTGAAAATATCCCCATCCAGCAGCTCTGAGCACAATGGATCGATTGGCTCCACTTTGCAGAGGGATTATTGTCTAAATCTCCACCCACCTTTTGTGTCCCGAAGCTGCTGGGATAACCCAGGATGGAACAAAGTGTCGCTGCCAAAATAAAAGTGTCTGAGAGGAGAAATCTGGCCTGGCCAGCAGCCAGGGAAAAATCTGGGAGTCCTGGAAAGTAAAAGGGATGAGAAAAAAGTCCTTTTCCTGCTGCCCTTAGCTCCCAGAACATGACATAAACAGAGCTTGTGCTCACCTCACTCTCGAGATTTGGGTGTTGATTTATGGAGGGGAAACTCTTCTGTTTAATGCATTGCCCAGAGTCCAGCCTGGAACAATGGGATAGCTGCAATTCCGGAATATCCGGAGCACAGGGAGCACATCAGAGGAGATTTAGCAATTCTTGGTTTGTGTGTGGTGTCAGGAAGGTTTTCCTGCTGGGGGCTGAAGGTGTGAGGGGCTGCAGGGGCTGTATTAGCATTTGGTGATAGATTTCATTATTTGCAATAATGGCATTTATTATTCCTGGAGTAATCCAGCTGTAATTCCTTCTGCTGGCTCTGTGTGAGCAAAGTCAGCGCTGCAGCTGTTTCCTCTTCCCTGTCCTGGGAGCAGCTCTGCCCTTTGAATCCCTGTCACCTCCCTGGCCCATCAGTGCATTTCACAGCTGAGTGCCTGCAGAGCCCCAACCAACCTGTGCTGGGTTTGTGTTAAACACCACAGGGGATTAGTTCCAGCTGCACTTTTGCTGAGATAGCCCAACTTCCACTTTAGCAGGGACACTGATTCATAAATCCTCACACAGAAGCCTCTGACTCACAATTTTGGGATTATGGCTGAGGCAGTTGGAGATGTTGCCATCCTCAGCTCGTTTTTCACCCCTGATTTGCCATGATTGCCCTTCCTATGGCAGGGTAACTCTGTAGCAGGGTTGTTGCTCCAGCTGCATTCCCAGTTTGGCATCGCAGTCCCTGGAATTACCTAATTCAGGGGGCAGTGAATCCTGGCAGTCTGAGCAGCCCAGCTCTGCTGTGGCACAGCAGCTTTTAACACACAGGGAAGATTCACAGAATCCCAGAAAATCCTGACCTGGATCCCTCAGGTCCATCAGCCCAGCCCCTGTCCGTGCACAGACACCCCAACAACCCCACCCTGAGCATCCCTGAGAGCGCTGGCCAAAGGCTCCTGGAGCTCTGGCAGCCTTGGGGCCGGGACCATTCCCTGGGGAGCCTGGGCAGTGCCAGCACCCTCGGGGGGAAGAACCTTTCCCTGAGCTCCATGCCAAGGCCTGACACAGCTCCAGCCCTTGCTGGGCTCCTGTCCCTGTCCCAGAGCAGAGCTCAGCCCCTGCCCCTCTGCCTCCCCTCGGGAGGAGCTGCAGCCCCGAGGAGCCTCCCCTCAGTCTCCTCTGCTCCAGCTGAACGAGCCAAGTGCCCTCAGCCACTCCTCAGACCCTTCCCCAGCTCCGTGTCCCTCCTTTGGGAACTCTCCAACAGCTTTGGATCCTTCTTTATTTCTTTATTACATTGCATTTTTGCAACCATTGCAAACAGGGAATCTCATCCATCACATTCATCCCAAATCCTGTGCAGGTGTCCTCAAACACACAAAGTCCTCCTCATTCAGCTACCACAGCCTTCCTCTGTCCAACAACTGCATTTCCAAGGACTCTCCTAGCCCAGCAGCTTGTGTCAGTTCTCAGCTGTTGTGGGAGCTCTCCAGAGAGCCCCAGCAGGTCCCAGTTGTTCTGTGCTCTTACCCCAAGCAGGTCACAGCAACTGGGCTGCCTGAAACCTCCTGGGAAAGAATCTTCTACAACCTGAGTTACTCAATAACCAGAGCAGTTAATGAGGGAAGGACAGAAGCACCAACAAACTGATCTCTGTTACGGATCTAAGTTGAAATTGTTTCAGTCTGAGAAACGCCAAGGAGTTGATTTTCCCAGATTTTCTTTTCTTAATTTGTTTCCTTCTGCTTTTCACAAAAGAGGTCTCAAACAGTAGTAAAAATTACCAGTCAGTGATTTTTTGTCAGGCTTTAATTGGTTTTACTTTCTGAAATAGTCTGGAAGAAGAGTTTATGGCAGCACAGGAAGAAAACCAGATTAAAAACTGTTGTGAGCATATTAGAGCAAGAAATGGGTGAGATAAGTAACTGTCTTCCCTCTTCCTTGTGTTTTCAGGTGTGCAAGTGTTTGTGATCAGATAACACAACATCAGTGCTCAGAAAGATGTTCAGAAGCTGAAACACTCATAAATCTCCTAAGGTTCTGAAATCCTGCACGTTGAAACCACAGCTCTGTAACATCATTTATTCCAAGAAGGAAAGATAAACCCTTCTGTCATTTAGGTGATTAAAGCAGGATTAAATCACACAGCTGCAAAAACTGCTGCTTCTGCCTGGTTTTCTGCCACTGATGAAGCTGAGGCTGCTCCTGCATCCGTGTTCTAGAGGAGCAGCAAAGCTCCAGGGAAGGGGAATGGGACAAAAATCCTTTTTGACGAGTAGCAGAAAGCCCTGTGTGTTTTGTGCTTTGCTGCATCACGCTCTCAGGGCTCTCCTGGAACGTGGACATGGATTTTTGTGGCATTTAGCAGCATCAGGGGAATTCATCCTGCTCCAATTTGCAGACAAGGGAAGAATGACAGAGGGAAAAGCATGAGCTCCCTTCCAAACCAAGTGCAGTCCATGCATTGCATTGCCCATTTAGTACCTCCCCTAAAATGGGAATAAAACACATTCTGTTATTAATGTATTGAAGCAGGCTTTAAAACCAAGTGGATCTGATCACCTTTTCTCTCTATTCCACTGCAAGAAGACTCTGCTTGTTCTTGCAGTTTTGAAAAGTGTCTAGAGATGCAGCCAAGCACCAAAACAGGACAGAAGCTGAGGCAGAGATGTCCATCAGGACATGTTTTTATAGAAATCATTGTCTGTGATGACTTCACCCTCTAATTTATCTGATTTTAGTCATGGAATGATTTAAATGTTCCTGTTGGTCAGCTGTCTGTGGAGACAGAGGACAGCAAAAGCTGGTGAGGCTTTATCAAAACATTGGGCAATAATATTTCTACACTTATCAGGCCTATATTTTATAAGTCTTAATAAAAAAATGGCTCTTGAATCCACCCCTCTCCTTCCTTAGGACTTCTGGTTCATCTCCTCACAGGTAACACTTAAATACCAGTTATCTAATTTTAAATACTCCCCCACTAAATCACTTTTTAGTGTGTCAGAATCTATTCTGATCTTTGTGGGACAAGTAATTAGAACACCTTTTCTAGTTGGAAAACTCCTCATTTTCATTGTTATCCCCGTGAGAATGATTTCATTTGAAGGTCAGGCTTTCTGCAGACCCACTTGTGCTGGAAGGAGACTCTGCCAAATGAAGCCAGAATTTTTAGGTGTTTACCAGCACAGGGAAGAATTTCTTTTTCCAAGATCTTTGTGAGATACTGAACTAGAAGAAAACAGTCATCAGGCCAACAAAAAAAAAAAAAAAGTCTGTACTCTCACAAAAAAAAACTTTGGATCTCTGTTTTTCCATTTCAAAACAGCTGGCATGGAGAGGGATTGAATACAGATGAGGTAATAGATGTTTAAAATGCTGTAAATTCTCATTTATCTGAATTAGGGGTGGAATCCAACATCACCTGGGCACCCGGGAAAGGCTGAGTTGTTCTTTTTGAGTTTGCAGGATGAAACGGAGCAAGTTTCCACATAAAAATAATGTGGGGGCAGGGGGGGAGGTTGAAGTGGGAACAGGAAATCCGCTGGAAAGGGGCTTGGCCAAGGAGGAACACTCAGGGTGGCACCTTGTGATTTCTGGGAAGGAAGTGTGCTGGAGCACTTTGTTGTTATGGGTTTGCAATTTAGGGATAATGTTCCACAACACTGATTCCTGTATTGATTTTTCTCTGCCTGTTGCTGCCAGTTGCGAACAAATGGCCCTGAGGAATTTGGAGGTGGTTGCAACACGATCAAGTGCAAGACGTTGCAACAGCCTCCCTTCCCCACCCCATTTTCTGTTTCGTTTCTGCTGGGCCAGAGGCAGCTCGGCTCCAACCCCTCTCCCGAACTACCCAGAGGTGATGGAGTCTTTGTCTTGCAGAGGAGTGGCAGGGGGGAGTTAATTTGGGGAGGGGATGAAGCCCTGTCCCTCGTGTTTGCATGGAGAGGGCATTGGGGTCCTGAGCAAACCCTTTGCAAATCCCTGCACAACTGATCCCATCATGGTCAGCATTTCAGGCTCCCTGGAATTCCTCCATGAACATTTTCCTTCCCCTTGCTTGCTTTGTGTGGTGGATTTAGGAGTTTATTTTTTGTTTCCATTCCCCTCCTTGCCCAGGATCTTCTGCCATCCGAGGTTTCCCTGCAGGACAATCCCCTTGCCCAGCCCATGCTGAGAGGGGGAATGGGACAGCCTGGCTTGTTTTTCCTCCAGTTCCTCTTGTGCTTGGATCAGGCAGTCTCAGGGATGAGGAAGTGCACAATGCAGCTTTGCTTTTGTAACCCCTAATTTCGTTTGGAAATGTTATCCAAACAAACAGCTGCCAGCAGGACGAGCGTTAAGACCTGTGCAGGGGCTGCTGTGTCAGAAACGAGCTGCAGTGAGCTTTGCCTGCTGAAACATTTCACCCAGCAGCTCATTAGCATGGAGATACTCAAAGGAGGCTTTCCCCCCGAACAGATCCTGCCCGTGATAAGAGCATTAACGAGCATATTTTCCCATAAATAAAATGAGCAGGCCTGGAGGACAGGGAAGGTTATTTTGCCTGGAATCAGTTCTAGCCCACGCTCACCCCTTGGAGACTTGGGGCTGAGGGAACCAGTTTACCCTGAGAGCGAGGCAGAGAGCAACAGGCAAAGGCAGATTTCTGCCAGCTCTGTGTGCTCCACACTGCTCCATCTTGGGGATAATCCATGGGGATTCTGTTGCTGGCCAGAACTCCCTGTGCTCGCGGCCAGGGCAGCCCTTGGGGTGCTGCAGGAGGGACAGGAAGACCCAACTTTGGTAAAAAGTTTCTTTTTTTGAGCTGCAGGAGGGACAGGAGGGTGCAGGCTGGGGAAAACTGCTTTGTCCAGGCTGTTTTTTGAGCTGCAGGTGGCCTCGTGCTCTCTGCATCCGTGTCTGAACCAATATTTACTCAGGGCTCTGTGCACTGGGATTGTCAGCAATCCCTGCAGGGAGAGCAGGGCTGGAGCCAGCACCAGCCCAGTTTAGCAGCTTCCCTTGTTTACATCTTTTTTAAAAATACTCCTGACTCCCAGGCTGGGGAGATGTGGCAGCATGACAGCCCCGGTGAGCACGAGCCCTCCCTGCAGCAACCTGCCCACCCCAGGGCCTCTGCAGCCAAAAATCCCCTCTGGAAGTGGGTGGGCAGCAGACCCCCAGCCTGGGCAGGCCTTGGCATCTCCCCAGGAGGTGACAAACCTGCTCTGGAAGTGACAAACCAAAGTCCAAAGACCTGGTGCTCCCTAAGGTGCTGGCAGCCAGCTGCCATCAAAGGAGCCCCAAGCTGCCACCACACTCAGGAGTGGAGCCTTTAAAATGAAGGCAGCTCTGGTTCAGTGCCAGAATATTCCAGTTTTATTTATGAAGCTGTTCTAGATACAGATTAACTTCCCCCGCTCCCGTTGGTCATTAACTCTGGAGAAGCCGAGGTTTGAAGGGTTCATTGCTCAAGGAGAGGGGTGAGCACTGCAGTGTTTCACAGCCACCCTCCCGTGGTGCCTGTCCTGGTGTTCCCAGAGAAACCAGACTTAGGGAGCTGTTTATTCCCACGTGTCCTGCCGTGTGTGTCACACACAGACCCCCTGACTCCTCTTTGGGAGGGCAAAACCCCACGTCCAACACAGCTGAGCACGTGCCCGAGCTCTTCATGAGACCCCAGATTTCCTAAGGTGCTGGAAGATAAAGAGGTGGCATGAGGAAGGTAAAGACCCTTGAAATTACTGCTCAGGCTTGGAGCTGTGACCTACTTAGTTTGATTTCCTGCTCAGGTGACTTTTGCCAGCTACATCAGGGGGTGAGCTGAAAACCTCGTGCCTCAGAGATGTGTGGAAGACTGAAAATGGCTGTGAATACTGGAGATGAACTGGACAGGAGCTGAGATTTAGTTGTGAAATCTGTTTTCTGGGGTATTTAGCACCTCTCTGATTCCCCTATAAATGTTTGTCTGTTCTTGGGTCAGAGTTTCCCTGTTGGATTGTCCAGTGAGTAAATCCTTTCAGATTCCAGAGGTGCTCTGCCTTCCTGCTGCTCCCCTGGACTTTTGTCCTACAGCACTTTCATTTCTCAGCTCACAGTTCCTCGTTCCCCTTGACATTCCTGTGTTTGTTTGCCTTCACACACAGCCACAGCCTTCACACACACAGTGATAATCATGTTTAATTCTCTTTTCTATCATATTTGGCTTGTTTTCTTATGGTTTCCTCATTGTTTGGCATCATCAGGTTTATGTTCTGCAATTTTAACTCATCAGGAATATTGCTGCTGAGGGCAACCGGATGCTGTTCCCCAGATTATGGATGTAGCTGCAGGATATCAGTTTATAGAAAACTGGATTTATTTTATCATTCTGAGGGTGATGGTGATGGACAGGAGCCACCCATGTCATTGCCACACAACACAATGGCACCAAAACTCTGGTTATTTGTGTCATTGCTCTCAGTGTCCCTGGGACTTAGAAAACTTGGAATTTTAACAAGCCTTTCCTGGGGCTTCCATGCAAAGCAGTGCAAATAAAGTTAATTAATATGATTAAGTCTTTATCATTCTATCCAAACCTGATCCCAAGGCTGGGATCAGGGTGTTCCAGCATCTTCAGGAGTGGTGTTTCCAGGTGACTGGGATGTGGAGGGTCCCTGGGGTCCCTGCTGGCAGCCAGCAGCAGTTCTGTGTCCAACTTTGGACAGAGGGGATCACAGAAACCCATTTTGTGTCACAGATGTTGGCAGTTACCATTGTAAAATAACAAATAACCCAGGATCCTGCCCTAAAAAACAAAAGGCTTTTTAGGAACCCTTCCTGACAAACCTGTTCAGAAAACTCTTCAAGGAGAGGGAGGCCAACATTTCCCAGCACAATCCTTTCCAATGCTTTGGTGTGTTTACTACTACAAAGTATTTGAGATTTTCCCCCTTAAATCCATGGCTGCTGTTCATCCCTCACTTCCCATGGGCAGGAACAGTTTCTCTCCAGCCTGTCCTCACTGGATTCAGCCAGGACTCATCCAAAGTCTTTTCTTTCATCCAAAATACTTACTAGTTCCAATGAGGCCTTTTTTCCATGACTTTTTTTTTCCCTGACCTCCAGGTATAACAGCTGTGACGCATTGGGAGGAAATTGGGCTTTGGGGAAACAAGCTGTCCTTCATTTTCCTTGGAAATCAGCTATTGTTGCAGCTCTCCCACATCCTTGCTCATTAGAATGTTTTGAAAAGCTCCTGTTCCCAAGGCATTCCCAATCCTTGGATTGACTTTTCATCTGGGAAGGTTTCGAGAGCTCTTGCTGCAGCTTTATGGGGACGTTGAGCATTCTCCACCTGCAAGGTTTGGCTTCCCAGTTTGGAGACCTGGCTGTGGAATGTGTTTGCTGTTGGAGGGATAGGGTAGGGAGGGACCTTCTGAGCCCAGTCCTGCTGTCCACGTGTGGTCCAAGGATTCATAAAGACACAGAGCTCCCCCTTCAGCCCCCAGTGTGTCCCTTCCACAAGCTGGGAGCTCTCAGAGTTACAAAGCTCCTTTTTCATTCCAGTTATGTTTATTTTGGCCAATTTTTTCCCCAGTTGGTTTCATGCCAGCATTGTCTTTATGCTTAAATTGGCATCTTGGCTCTCTCTTGGTGCTTTTGTGTGTAGCAATCCAACCCCTTTGTTTTGGTAGGCAAAGCAAACTGAGACTTTCCTCTGTAAATCTTCCTTTCTCCTTTCCCTGCTTCTTGTCAAGCAAGCCTCTCAGCCATCCAGAATCATTCCCACACAAGTTATTTACAGAAACCATCTCTCCACGACCACCTAAGTGCCATCACCTCTTAGGTAAAACCCAAGTGTTTCTAAATTCATCTGCTGGATGTTGAAAACAGCGCTAAAAAAGCACAAACACCCAAGCAGAAGAAGGAGGGAAGAGTTTGGCACATCTACATGGCAGGGTTGTGATTTGACAAGGATCACAGAATCATGGAAGCAGGGAAGGGTTTGGGTTGGAGGGACCTTAAAGCCCATCCAGTGCCACCCCTGCCATGGCAGGGACACCTCCCACTGTCCCAGGCTGCTCCAAGCCCTGTCCAGCCTGGCCTTGGGCACTGCCAGAGATCCAGGGGCAGCCACAGCTGCTCTGGGCACCCTGTGCCAGGGCCTGCCCACCCTCACAGGGAGGAATTATTTCCCAATATCCCACCTAAATGTTGCTGTTGGATCCTCACACTGGATCCTGTGATCCCTGAGTCTCTGCTTTGATGTTCTGTTGGAAGCTGCCTCCAGTGGTCTGGCAAAGGGATCCAAAGCAGCCCTGGCTGAGCCCCTGGCTCGGGAGGATGGAGGTGGAAGGAGTTTGGCAAAACCTCACTCTGCGCCACAAAAATGTTGCTTAGAGATCTCCCAGCAGGAGTCTGGGTCTGTTCAGCTCCTGTGTGCTGATCTTTGATAAGGAACTAAGAATTGTTGTGAGGTTTTTTTGTGGAAACCGGGTGCTTTTCATATTTCTTCACAGCCAGAGCTAAGGGTCCTCTTAACAGGATTCCCACAAGACCAGAGGTGTTGTCCCTTCAGCCCTGAGTGCTCCCAGGGGGTTTAACAGGCACAGCCCAGGGAAGAGGAGCCAAAAGGGGCTCAGAAATGGTGCCATGACTTGATGTGCAAGAGCAGCAAAGCTGCCAGACCGAACTGGGCCTCCTGCTGTCTTGCGGGCCCCAGAGATGGACATTTCAAAGTTCTTTTCATTTCAAAAGTCTGAAGCTTTTACTTGGGGCAGGTCTGGGCTGTAAAAGTTGATCTTTTCACAGGTTTGACACATGGGGAGGGAATTTCTGAGGACCTAAACCTCGTCCCCTTCCTCCTGAGGGGGCTGAGGGTGATGCTCAGAGCCAGGGATGAAATTCCTCCCTCTGAAGAGAGATTCTTGACAAGGGATGGAGGGACAGGACACAGGGAATGGCTTCCACTGCCAGAGGGCAGGGCTGGATGGGATATTGGGCAGGAATTGTTCCTGTGAGGGTGGGCAGGCCCTGGCACAGGGTGCCCAGAGCAGCTGTGGCTGCCCCTGGATCCCTGGCAGTGCTCAAGGCCAGGCTGGACAGGGCTTGGAGCAGCCTGGGACAGTGGGAGGTGTCCCTGCCATGGCAGGGGTGGCACTGGATGGGCTCTGAAGTCCCTTCCAACACAGACCATTCCAGGATTCTTTGAAAGGAGTCAGGATGGGAAGGGAATTGGGGACCAAGGGGGAAAAGGATCCTGGCAAGGCTTTGCTTGACTTGGAGTTCATCCCAGTGTGCTTCAGGACTTGGCCCCACTCCCAGGTCCTGCCCCACCATTGTCAGCCCCTTTGGGCTGTCGGGGGAAAGTGCTGAGAGTGCCCAGGGCTCCTTGCTCCCCTCTGAAGCCTCTCCCCACGAACGCGGTGCCAGGATCCATCCTCAGCACGGGCACTCCCTGTCCCCAGGGAGCAACCCTGGGATGGGGCAGGGTGTCTGTGTGAGTGCAGGGCTGGATCCCGGGAGAAATCGGGCACAAGGCTGGAGCAAAAACTGCTCTGAAGTCACAGTGGCCTCCGTCCTCCCCCAGACTCTCTCTGCACGGAAAACCAAGATGCCCCTAAACCCACGGGTGCCTTCTCTCTGTGCCAAAGCCTCCCAACCCCTGTCCCGTCCCTGGGCAGGGCAGAGGCTGTGCCCGGGCTGTGTGAGACTGACTCAGAGCCGGCCTCAGCCATCCCCTGCCCAAGGAGCATCTACAGCATCTCCCCCGCTCCTCCCGTCCCCCGCACCTCGGCACCGGCGGCTGGAGCAAGACACGACCGGTCCCTGCATGTGCATCGCCTTTGTGTGCCGGGGATGAGCACGAACTGCTGCAGGGAAGCGTTTGAACCAGAAAAACCGTGCGGGGCTCCATTGTTCCCTGCATCCGTGGAAAATTACTCCCGTTCGCTCTCCCCTTTGCTCGAGAGGCTCCAAAACATGCGGGGAGGGGAGAGGGAGGAGGAGGAGGGAGGTGTCTGTGCCTTTGGGGTCGGAGCTGCTGCTTTTTTCTGGCTCTGCCTCTAAATGATTTATTCTGAAAGGCTCCTGCCTTGATGTCACTGGGGCAAGCACAGCAATCAGAAAGCGTTTTGGGGCCAGCAGCTTAAATGTCACTGGGAAAAGAATGGGAAGAAATGAATCCCAGCGATGCGGTTCCATCCCCCATCCCTCCCTCCCTCCCTCCCTCTCTCCCCTGCCCATCTGGCACAAGGAAAAGCAGATGGGAGAGGTGGCCGTGCTGGTCCCACTCCCGCGGGGGCTTTGCTCCATCCCTGAGCTCCTCTGGAGCTTCGGGGACACTTCCCTGGGCAGGGGAGGGCAGGAATGGGCAGGGACAGGGATGGGACAGGGACAGGGACAGGGCCACACTCCGTTCTCAGTCGCCATCCTGCAGACCGTGGCTCCATCCCTCTTCCCGTCCTCCAAGGCTGCCCGGGCTGCCTTTTCCCCAGGGGTTTGCTTTGCTGGGCTGCTCCGTTTTCCTTTCATTGCCTTTTTCAGACCCTGCTTTTTTAACCCGAATTTCTGGCTCGTTTGCTCGCCCACGTCCTCGATTCTTTTCCTTCTTCCTTTTACATTCCCTGCTCCCTCTGCTCCCAGTGCTGCCCAGCTTTTCTCTTTACCTCCTGCTCTCACTCTCGTGTTTTCTTGGTGGTCCTGCCAACAACCTTCTGGGATATAAGAAAAGGAAAATCTCAGGTCTACACAGCTGAGAAGCTTCCCTTAGGAACTGAGGCTGGCTGGGATGACTTTTTAACTCCCTTTTCTTAAACTCTTTTTAAACCATGCCTTCCCTCCCCACTGCATTCCCAGCTGGATCCCTGGTGCTGTGGGTCACACCCCAACCCCAACTGCACTGCAGGGATGGAGGTGGGAAAGTTCAGAACAGAAACATTCCCAGGAGCTGCCTCTGTGCTGGACCTGGTTTTGTCCCTAAAAACCAGGGAAAATCAGATATTGAAGTTTGACTGAGCAGTTGCTGTCATAGCCAGGCACTTCCAAAGGAGGAAGGCAGAGGCTTGGCTGGAGTGCTGGGAAAGGGATGAAGCTACAGGAATGAAGTTACAGGGATCAGGGATGATTCCTGGTTGTGGGAATGTGGAAGTGGATCAGGGATGATTCCTGGTTGTGGGAATGTGGAAGTGGATCATGCACTGTCGTTCCTGGCTCCTGCAACACTTTTTGCACCTGAGGGACTTGAGTTGGGCTTTTTTCCTTGTATTTTTGCCTTTCTGGTTTGTTTTCTTCTGCTTTGAAATCCTTCTGGTGCCCTTGGTATCTCTGAAACTCGGTGAGAGCCTCTTCCCAAGGAGGTGGAACATCCCAGGTCCTCAGCTGTGGCTCCCTGTGGGATGCTCCAGGGATGTGACAGGAGTCACCTGACAGTCATGGCAATTTTCTTCACTCCAATTCAGCTTTGTTGCAAAATCCCGACTCTGGCAGTGACCAAAGGAAGGAGGAATTGTTGAATTGTGGGATGTCCTGAGCTGGGAGAGACCCACAAGGATCATCCAAGGAGCTGGAGGCATCTTTTTGTACAATCAGGGAGCTGCTCCTGACATCTCTCTGTATTTGTTCACCTTTTTTTCCCAAAACCTTGAGCTTTGGGCTTTCTCTGCAGTGCCCAGGCCTGGTCAGGCCAGCAGGGAGTGGTGTTGAAAGTGTTTTATTTCAAGTTCTTTAAAGCATTTGTGAAACTGCTGCTGAGCTGGAGGAGCTCTGCAGTGACCTCCTCTCCTTCCTGCCTTTGAATTCCTCACTTCCCTCCTTTCCCTGATAGTGGGGAGCTGCTCTGTTTAGTGGCTGGTGAATTCCTCATCAAAGGCATCTCCAGCAGGAGGTTTCTGTGGCTTTTGGGCTCCCAATTCCCTGGTTTGCTCTGGAATGATGGTGTGAGGAGCCAGGCTCAGCTGAGCTCTCTTGAAGCCAATCTCTTTTCCCAGCAATCTCTCACTGCAGCCTCCCTGCTCCCTTCTCCACAAACCCAGCAGCCTCTCCCTCCTCACTTTTGGAAATTCTTCCCCTCAAGAATCAAGAATTGTGAACTGAGCTCATGGGACCAGTTAGTTTCAGGATTGAAGCAATCCCACAGCATTTTTTCCATGTGAATAACACTGAGAATCCCTTTCTGGGCACACCTTGAGTCCCACCATGGGCACTGCTACACTGAGGGGGATGAGCAGGGCAGGGAAACACCAGAAAAACTGGAGAAATGTTCCCTTGGCAATGGGTGGGGTGGGACTGTGCAAATCCAGAGTCATTCTGTGAGCCCCACCAGAGTCAGAGCAGTGTCTGTGTCACCAACATCCCAGCCCTGGCACTTTTCCATGTGGGATCCCAGCCTGAAGGACACAGGTCATTCAGGCAATAGGGAATTGCATGGCAGTGACCTTCATGCCAAGGCAGAACTTGGGATAGGAGCAAAGAGCAGCTGGAGGTTGGATCCAGGCTGGATCCTCCCGTCGTGTGCCTGGGAGTTTATTCCCTGTTTTCTTGCTGCACCTCCACCTTTGCCTCACTTCGTTTGTAAATCCCCCTCCCTTTGCACATCTCTGTATTCCAAATTGGCAGAAGTTCCTCGACTTTCCCACTTATGCCACTTTCTGGCCTGTTTATGTCCCATAAATCAAGTCAGTGATGAGCTTGGCATGGGATCGGGAAGATTTTCAGTGGGATCAGTTTCTCCCCTTTAATTAAACATTACAGGTTCCTCATGAATCCTCCCCCTGTGAAACTTTTTTGAGAAGCCTTAACAGAGTAATTTATGGGAAATCTGTTTTGATGCACAGATCTGGGCCCCAATTCTAACCTTGCACACAATTCCAGAGCTCCTGCAAACCCTCTGCCTTTTCTGGGTCTGCCCTGGAACTGGGAGTCAGGGGATAAGGCTGGGCTGGGCAGAAGAGTGGCTCTCAAGTATGAATTTGGGCACCAGAGTCTGATTTCACAGATCCTTCCTCCAGGTGGGTTTGAAGCCCTTTCCCAAAGTGTGGAACACTTGGCTCCAGCCACATCCCACAGCAGTGAGATCCATCAGTCCCTCACAGGCACTGAACTCTCTGGGACAGGGACAGGAGCCCAGGAGCTGTGTCAGGCCTTGGCATGGAGCTCAGGGAAAGGTTCTTCCCCCCGAGGGTGCTGGCACTGCCCAGGCTCCCCAGGGAATGGTCCCGGCCCCAAGGCTGCCAGAGCTCCAGGAGCCTTTGGCCAGCGCTCTCAGGGATGCTCAGGGTGGGGTTGTTGGGGTGTCTGTGCAGGGACAGGAGCTGGGCTGATGATCCCTGTGGGTTCTTTCCAGCTCAGGATACTCCAGGATTCTATGAAGACCTTTGCTGGATTTCAACCTCTGGTTTTCCAGTTACATCTGGACCCAAATTTCTGTGCTTTGTGGATTAGAGGGAACCTGCTTCTTCTCCAGGGCTCTCTGGGGTTGTTTTTCTTCCAAGCTGACATTTCCCTCTCTTCAGCCTTTCCTCCTTTGCCATTTGCACCATTTGCTCCCACACCCATCCCTTTTTCTTGCTTTTCTGTCCCTTTCCAGAGACGTGGGGGTGCAGGAGATTCCTGCAAACACAGGGTGATCTTTCCAAGCATCATCCCTGCACCACAGCAATTCCCTGGCAGGGCTTTTTGCTGCCTTAAACCCCGAGCTGACATTTGCACAGTGACATCCTCTGAGGCCTCTGAGCAGCTTTGGCTCCTTTACAGCCCAGTTCTGCAGAAAACTTACTCCTTTTTAAAGAACCAGGGTGGTTTTGGTTATAAATTGTGCTGTGACCTCACCCCTCTTTCTGATAACTGTAGAAACATCAACCAACAACAGGTAAACTGGAAAGAAGGATAAACATCCCTGGGAGGACTGGTTTTCCCATGGGAGTGGAAGAGGGAGATGCAGGCCCTGTGCCACAATGGGAGTGAGGCTGTCCCTGCACCCCCTTGTCCCACCCAGGACATGGCAATGGGGGACAAAAATGGGAAAGGAAATTCCTCCAGTTCCCTTGGGCACAGCAGAAGTTGTCCTGTGTGATGGTGTTTTGAGCAACCCCAAATTTCACCTCCTGTCCTGCTGCTGCCTTGTCCCAGCCACAATGTCCGGGGACAAATCCCACATTGCTGGGGCAGGATGGATCCAGGCAGCTCCCAACAGGCACAAGGTGCCCTCTGAGGGGTGCCCAAAAGTTGGTTTTGGATAAACCCCAAATGCTAACACATGTATAAGATGTGTTCTGCAGAGCCAGCCCATGTCCAATGTCATTGTGGGTGTCACATCCTTCCCAGCCCTTTTCCACATCAGGTTTTTTCCCCTGTTATTCCCACTGCTCTGCCTACATCATCCTATTTATAGAGCGCCTTTCATTGGAGTCTGCAGGCTTTTAACCTTTATTCTTGGAATATTATTCACTTCTTGGACTTGCCATGGAGCAATTACTCACCCAGGCTCCTCCCCAGCCTGAGTTTAAAAGGAATTCCCACGAGGCAGCTCAGGGCGTCGAGCTCCCCACTGCCAAAATCCCAGCTCTTCCTTGTGCCTGTCCTGGCGTGTCCCGGGTTCCCAGCCTGGCTCTGCTGCTCATTCACCTGCAGAGAGGCTTTGATGCTTCTCTGGTGAGATCATTCACCCCCCAGTGCAGGAGCAAAACACTCCCAGTGGGATTCTGGCACCACTTTCTCCAGGTTTCTTCCTCATTCTCCAGGTTTCTTCCTCATTCTCTTCTCGTCACCTGCTGGGCCAACGCAGTGTCTATCTGGGAGTGTTCCAAAAACGTGTGGGTGTGGAACTTGGGGACGTGGCTCAGTGTGGCCATGGTGGTGGCTTGATGGTTCGACTTGATTTGAAAAATCTTTTCCCACCTTAATGATTCCATGGTTCTCTGGTCCTGGTCGCTGTGGGACAGACGATCCCCATGGTGAAGATCCCAGCAATCTGCAGACCAGATCCCAGTAATCTGGGGGGGTTTTGTCCCCCAGCTGAATTTGGATTTTGTCCCAGCCATCTGGGGATGGCTTCTGTGAGTATAAAAAGGGGGAATTGCCCCTTCCNTGATGCTTCTCTGGTGAGATCATTCACCCCCCAGTGCAGGAGCAAAACACTCCCAGTGGGATTCTGGCACCACTTTCTCCAGGTTTCTTCCTCATTCTCCAGGTTTCTTCCTCATTCTCTTCTCGTCACCTGCTGGGCCAACGCAGTGTCTGTCTGGGAATGTTCCAAAAACGTGTGGGTGTGGAACTTGGGGACGTGGCTCAGTGTGGCCATGGTGGTGGCTTGATGGTTCGACTTGATTTGAAAAATCTTTTCCCACCTTAATGATTCCATGGTTCTCTGGTCCTGGTCGCTGTGGGACAGAAGATCCCCATGGTGAAGATCCCAGCAATCTGCAGACCAGATCCCAGTAATCTGGGGGGGTTTTGTCCCCCAGCTGAATTTGGATTTTGTCCCAGCCATCTGGGGATGGCTTCTGTGAGTATAAAAAGGGGGAATTGCCCCTTCCCCCCAAGAATTCCTGCAGCACCCTCCTGGCCTTGTGGAGGGTGGGAATAACCAGTGGGCTGTTGGGATGGGTGTCCCTCCCTGGCTTAGGTGGTGTGTGGGATCCAGCAACACCACAAGGGCCTGGTGGGGATGGAGAGGTCTCATGTCCCACTTCTCTGCAGGGCAGAGANGCTGTTGAAATCCTTGGATATCCAGACCAGGAAATCACCTGCAGCACTGCAGGACTCAAGGCTGGCTTAGGGACTGTGTCCTGCAGGACCTGGCTCCTCCCTGAGCCTGGCAGATGTGGTGCTTGGATTTGGGGGATGCTGAAGCCTGAGACTCCTGCAGCATTTCCTATGGAAAAACCTCCTCGTGGATTTCAGTCTCTCATTTGGGGCCTGGCTTGGGACTCAAGGAGGGAATTCTTTCAGGCTGGGGTGGATATTTCAGTGAAACAGTCAAAGAAAACAGCAGAAGGATTCCGCTGGTTTTGGTTTGGTCCCCCCCAGCTGAGGCAGGCTGGGCACAGGTGGGGAGAGAGAGGAGGAGGGAATGGGGAAAGTGTGGGCAGTGGTGACTAAACACTGGTCTTGGAGCTGTGTTGCAAACTTAATGTCCCTTAATGTCCCTTAAAGAGCTTCACTGGAGCCCAGAGGCACCACTCAAGAGCAGCTGAGCCAAAGTGGGGCTGGGAGAGGGCACAGAGCTCCTGCCAGGGCCCTGCCAAACCCTTCCAACTGCTCTGCCTCCATTTCCTTCCCAGGATGGAGCCTACAGCTGGATCCAGGTCCTTGCTCCTCTTGTTGGGATCTACAAAGTCATGGAATCTTCACTGGTCACTTGAGGAGTCTGAAGCCAAGAGATCACAGGAACCAAAATGGTTTGGCTTGGAAGGGACCTTAAATTCTCTCTTATCCACCTCTGCCATGGCAGGGACACCTCCCACTGTCCCAGGCTGCTCCAAGCTCTGTCCAGCCTGGCCTTGGGCACTGCCAGGGATCCAGGGGCAGCCACAGCTGCTCTGGGCACCCTGTGCCAGGGCCTGCCCACCCTCACAGGAACAATTCCTGCCCAATATCCCATCCAGCCCTGCCCTCTGGCACTGGGAGCCATTCCCTGTGTCCTGTCCCTCCATGCCTTGTCCCCAGTCCCTCTGCAGCTCTCCTGGAGCCCCTTTAGGCCCTGCAAGGGGCTCTGAGCTCTCCCTGGAGCCTTCTCCTCTCCAGGTGAGCACCCCCAGCTCTCCCAGCCTGGCTCCCCAGGGATGTGAGGGTGCTCTCAGGGACAGATCCTGGCTGGCAGGGACACTGAGCACCTTTCTGCTGGGAGAAGCCTGGGCAGCAGCTCCTCTCCCACTTCTGCTCTTCTGCCCACTCCTACACCCTTGTTGCTCTGTTTTAATAATTCCATCACCACTTTTGGGATTGTTACCACCAGAGCCTGCAAGCTCCTGCCTCAGCTCCTGGGCACGCTGCCCTTCCCCTGCATGTCTCTGCACCTTCCTGCCCCATCCCGGGGCACATTTCATTCCTTTGTGCCTTTTTGCCAACAAATACCAGACTGGTGTCGTATCTGATCATGGGAACCACTTCAGTCTGTGCTGAACTCTGTGATCCAAGGTGTGAGCACAGCCCTGCCCAAAGCACAGCACAAGCAGCTGAAAGCAGAGTGGGAGTGGGGGTGTTTGGGCAGGGGGGAGAGGAGAAGGGTCAATCCTCGTGTCTCCATGTGGTGTTGGTGAGAACACAGCCTAGAACCAGGCCATGGATGATTCCTGAACTCAGGAGCCGCCTGTGTGGAGGTGCTTGTCCAAATCCCTTGGATCACCTTCCCCCAGCCAGGTGGGCAGAGCCACTCAAGGTTCATTCCTGAATGCTCTTCTCTGTCAGTCAGTGAAAGATTCCACCTGATTTCATATTAATCACAACAAGCTGGTGGATGCAGCCTGGCTTTTGTAGGACATTTGCTTTCTCCTGGTGCTGGCAGGGAGCTGAGGAGGAGGAACAGTCCTAAAGCTGGGCCTTTGTGATGTCTGTGAGCTCTGTGATTTCCTTCTAAATCTTCTGTAACCCCATGGAGAGCTGGGGGTGCTCACCTGGAGAGGAGAAGGCTCCAGGGGGAGCTCAGAGCCCCTTGCAGGGCCTAAAGGGGCTCCAGGAGAGCTGGAGAGGGACTGGGGACAAGGCCTGGAGGGACAGGACACAGGGAATGGCTCCCACTGCCAGAGGGCAGGGCTGGATGGGATATTGGGCAGGAATTGTTCCTGTGAGGGTGGGCAGGCCCTGGCACAGGGTGCCCAGAGCAGCTGTGGCTGCCCCTGGATCCCTGGCAGTGCCCAAGGCCAGGCTGGGCAGGGCTTGGAGCAGCCTGGGACAGTGGGAGGTGTCCCTGCCATGGCAGGGGTGGGATGAGATGGGATTTAAGGTCTGGCCCAGCCCAAACTCTGGCTCCCTGACTCAGTGGAGCTGCCTTGGATGTATCCAGCACCAATCCAGCATTTGGAGCCTGGAATTTGGGACTGAGCACAACCCTGGCAGCCTTGGCTGTTAAGGGAGACCTGTGACATCCGACACAGCCATGTCCCTGCCCTCAGGGATGGGCCCTGCTGAGCTCTCCCAAGGGCTTTGTGTTTGTGCTCCAGGGTGGAGGAGACATTTAATTGCTTGGCTGCTGCTCCAGCCCAAACCATGCTGTCCCTGGTGTGGCTTCCAGGACCTGGCTGATGGCAATCCAGGATCCAGAGTTATGGCAAGGAGGTGTGAACCTCTGTCCATCTCTCCCTTCCCTTCCAGTCACTCCCTGGCTTTCCTGCAGGTTGCTGATGCCTTGGGGAGGCTCAAGCTTTATTTTAAATATAAATCTTGTTGTTTGAGCAGGACATGTCTTAGGAACAGATGTCCAGCAAGGACATATTGGGAAAGAACTGGGAAATATTAAATATCCTGAGCTTTGACATCTCCTCGTCGCACTGGACAAAGCCTGGTCTGCAAGGGTGGCTCAAGGGTGGTGAGCAAAAATGAGAGAAAAGTGACTCATTAGGAGTGTGGCTTTGGAAAGAGAATTTCCTGCTGTTTGGAGTCCTTGCTGGTTTGGTTCTTGCTTGTTCCTATTACATAATATATTGCATTTGGCATTGCTGTGTGAAAGCAGGAAGAGGGAAAGCTGGAGCAGAAGGGGCTTCACTAAAAACCCCCATCCCCAGGTGCCAGCCCTTTCTGTTCTGCTATAACTCACAGGGGTTTGGACACCAGCTACAATTTTGGGGAGGTAAAGTCATCATCAAAGTTTCCAGCTTTCCAGTTTCCACCATGTCAGAAAGATGACAAAGCCCCTCCACGAGGACCCCAGCAAGTGCCTTAGGGGGACAAAGAGCACCAGAGCACAGTCCTGGTCTTGGCAAGGGGATAAGGAAGGAACCCAAACCCTTCCAGCCTTCCTGGGCTGTCCCAAAGGAACTGAGAAATCTGTGGTGTGAGGCAGGGAGGGGAGAGCAGAACCTCTGCCCTTGGTTTCTGGAGTCTGCTAAGTTTGAATTTGGGAATTTCTGCTCTGATAACAGAGAGAGAAATGGGGAACAAGGTGGGAAGCACAGAGAAACTGGGAAACCCCAGCTGAGGTCTGGGGGTGGGTAGGAAGTTCCTGCTATTTCTGCTGTCCCTGCAGGACTTTCTGCTGTACTTTGTGGTGGATTTTGTACTTTTATGGCCCTTTTAAGACCTGAAGCCTGCCTGGAACAGCTCCTCCCTCGCCACGTCCCACAGCCCAGCAGCTCCTGGCACAGCTGCCAAGTCTGGGAGCATCCCCATGGCACAGGGATGTTTCTCTGGACATGGATTCGTTGCTTCAGAACTGGTTGCTCAATCCTGTGGGGCCAACCTGGAGCCCTGGGAAAGGTGTTAAATCCACCAGGACCTGCTCTCCAGTGGATGCCACCATCCCAAAGAAGCTGGTGGCTCTGTGGGAGGAGCTGAGGAGCAGCTCCTTATTCCCACAGGAGGCAGAGCCCTCTCATTCCTGGTGCCCTGGGTTGTTTGCAGAGCAGAGGGAAGCAGCTCCTTCACTGGGAGTGATTTGGGAAGGGAGGAGCAGGTTGGGATCTGCAGCCCCCAGTGCCAGAACCTGTCTGGGTAAATGCACCAACGCTCCATCCATCAGGAAAGCCAAAAAAGGGGAGGATTTGTGATCATTGGGATGTTAAATATTCCACCCAAAGCTTCACTTCCCCTAAATCTCCCTTTGCCTCAGTTTCCCATGGCATTTCTGTTCCAGACTGAGTGTGCCACAGCCCCCAGCCCTTGGTGGGACAAATACCGTGGCCACTTTCCCAATCCCAAATGGCACTTCCAAGGATAATGCCTTGGAATGGAGTCACGTTCTCCTGTTCTCCTGCGAGTGACAAACAGCTGTAAATCCTAAAAGAGAGCAGTGATCAGCCCTGAGTGGTGCTGAGCTGTGAGAAAAGGGAACAGTTACGGAAAGGAGCCGAGACTAAAAGTAGGATTTACCAGGATCTGGATCTTCTGTCCCCGCTGACCTGAACGAGCTCCCTCTGCCAGGGGAAAAGGAGCAAAACCTCAGAGATTTGGGAATTGGAGTTTTTAGGGCACACGTGGATTCGAGGGTGGGCAGAGTGGCTGTGATGTGGAGCTGCTCCAGATACCTGTGGGTCATTCCAGGGGTGATGGGATGAGCCCTTGGAAGGCTCTGCCTCCACTGTCCCTGTGCTGTTCTGCCCTGGCTGGTGGCCTGGGGGTGTCCCTCACCCCTGTATGGTCCCAGTGACAGCCACAAGGTGCAGGAGATCCTGGAGCCACGCCCGGGGCTGTGCTGAGGCTCAGACATGGATGTCACAGCAGGATGTCCCTCTCTGATGCCTCTCTGCTCTTCACAGAGCCCTGCCAAGCTCATTTCATCCAACAGCACACCCACAGCTCCTGACCGGTGACAAAGGTGCTCCATGTGTGTTTTGTGTCCCTGCCAGCCTGATCTTGTCACCACGCTGGGTGGCCTGAGCTCCAGCCAGTCCTGGGACTGAGGTCTGTAACTGGACCACAGTGACCTTCAGGGACCAGGACCAGGCAGCAGGACCTTGTCTGCTCCTTGTCCTGCTCAGCTCCACCAAACCTGTCCCCAGCAGGATTCCTCCATCCCTGGGAGTGATTGTGAGACAGCCCTGACCCTGAAGGTGACCAGGACACTGCTGTCAGGGGTGGGTGTGTGTCCACACCACTGCTCCAAGGATGGATGGATGCAAGGATGGAGGGATGGATGATGGATGGATGACGGATGGATGGATGGATGGATGGATGGATGGATGATGGATGGATGGAATGGATAATGGATGGATGGATGGATGGATGGATGGATGGATGGATGGATGGATGGATGGATCCAGCTCAGGGCTGGGAAGCCAGAGGTGACATGGGAAAGGTTTTCCAAGAGGTGTCATCCCCATTTCCATGCTTAGCTCGAGGAATGTGTTCATCTACTCCCAAAACCCGGTGGTGGGGTGTCCTCCCTGCCTGGGCCCCTGCCCTTTAAACAAAGAGCCATCATTTTTCTGGCTTGCATTCCCTGCAGGCTAAATGCATAAGAGGAAGAAGATCCTCCAAGATCCCAGAATCCCAGACTCATTTAGGTTGGAAAAGACCTCTGAGAGCATTGAGTCCAACCTCTGCCCAATCCTCACCTTGTCACCAGCCCAGAGCACTGAGTGCCACCTCCAGTTGTTCCTTGGTGACTCCACCACCTCCTTGGGCAGCCCCCTCCAATGCCTGACCACCCTTTCCATGAAGAAATTCCTCCTGCTGTCCAACCTGAACCTCTTCTGGAGCAGTTTGAGGCCATTTCCTCTTGTCCCATCGATGCTCCGAGCTGTGGTTCATTAAACCAAGGTGGTACCAGCCCAGAGAGCTCCCGTCTTCCCTCACCAGTTCCACACCATCTCAAACCCAGGAGAGGAGACAGAAGATCCCCTTGGCTGTGTTTTCCAGTTTAACCAAATCCCTGAAGCCACGAGGAAGGGCCCAGGTCTGAGTTCTTGATCAGAACTGGCTTTGCAGGCCCATGATCTGCAGTCAGCCCTCCTGGGCATGTGGAGCCTGTCCAGGTATCAGCTGTGCGAATCAGCTCGTTTTGAGGATGCTCCATCTCCTGCTGGCTCCTCCAGCCCTGCTGCAACACCTGGGGATGTGGAGCCACAGGGACATCCAGCATCCAAACTGCTCCAGGCCTTCCATTATCCACACCTCTGCAAGGAGGTAGCTCAGCTTGGCAGATCTGAAATCTCCGTGCTGACAGATGGGATCTGACAGGAGCAGCACAGCTGGCAGAGAGGAGACTTCCCTTCCCTTCCTGAAACCGCCCAGGTGCTCCTCAATAACCCTGGTGCTCGCAAAGCTCTGTGGTTCCTGCAGGAATCATCTCCTGGGTGAGAGGTTTGGTTTGGTTCCTCAGGGGAAGGAGGCAGCAGCTCTGCGTCAGCACAGCCATTGCACAACCCCAGCTGGAGCTGGTGGATCCAGCTGAAAGAGGAATTTTGGGTCAGTGGAATATTGCTGTCAGCACTGGGCTGGGGCCAGGTTGCCATGGGGACACCTGTGCCTTTGGGGTTTGGGTTGTGCAGGGATCAAGGTGCTCTTTCACCCCATTTCCTGGAGAATTTTGGGGTTTCTGTGATCTTCTCTTGCACCAGCCCCGCTCTGAATGCATCCCCAACCACATCTGAGGGAAGGGGGGAGGGCTGGGAGACACCAAGCTCCTCCAACAAGCCCGTGCAGCACCTGGGTGAGCTCCACGTGCATCTCCAGCAGCAGGGACCTGCCCTGTGCAGCCTCAGACCAGTGCCCCCCAAGGGACAATGCCACCATGGGGGTGACACAGCTGGAGCTGGGCATTACCTGCAGAGCTGTGCTGTGCCCAGGCCACTTGGCTTGGCAGACAACATCCAAATTCCCATCTCTAAATCAGGCCAAGAGCCCAACCCTGCCCAGGTTAGGGGGTAAAGGCTCCAAAGGCTGGGAAGTGTTTTGGAGTCCCAAGCTTTGGGAACATGGTCAGGCAGCTTCTGATGGAGCCAGGGATGAAATCCAAAGGGAAATCCTGCAGCCAGGCTGGTGAGCAGTGGGGAAGCCACCTGAGCAGCCATCTGGAGCATCTGCCACCCCTCGTACCTGTGGCAGGAGGAGACAGAGTCAGGCAGGGGCTGGGAGATCTGGAGAGAGAGGGAATTGCACAGAGAGAAGGAAGATTCATCCCCAGAACCAACCTGTGCTGAAAATACTCCGTGACTAATTTTATGCCTTTCTGATTGCCTTTTAACTGCGAGTTGTTAAAAACGGGGAGAAGGGAGATGATGTCCTGGTGGGAGGATAAGTGAGCGTTGCCATGGCAGTGAGGGGATGCTGCAGCACAGCCTGGACCACAATTCGTGAGGACAGAGGCTCGTGGAGAGCCCGGGAAGCCAGGGAAGAGGGGCTGTGTCATCCAGCCAAATCCAAAGTCACTCTTTGGCCCGGACTCTGTTCCACTGCCCTCCCCTGCCCTCCCACCTGGCTCTTTCCTCCTGCTCTCCCAGCCGGATCGGGTTTCCCCCTCCCTGAGCTCACCCCTTCCCAGAGACACTTTTATCAGGCTCGGAGCAAGGAAGAAGCCGGGATTTGGGGGGGTTCAAGAGATTAGGAAAGAATTTGCCTCCGGGAATCTCTTTCCTCCATCTGCCCGGGATAAATTGTTCGATGGAGTGGAGGCTTTGCAGCTCCGCGGGGAACTGCTCCGAGCTGAACGTGTGCAGGCAGAAATGCTGCCCGTCCCTCCCTGCTGCAGGAACGGGATGTTGAAAGGTCCTAGGAAGGGTGAGGAGAGCTCTCTGTCCCGCGGCTCCATCTAAGGATGAAGTGGGAGGGTGTTTTGCCGGAGCTCTGCGAGTGCAGACGGTGCCTGTTCAGCCCCTGGCATCTTTCCTGGAAGGACCAGCTCACCCACGGGAGGCAGGAGCAGGGAGCAAACCTGGAGGCAGCATGGGAAACGTGATTAACTGGGAGGAAAAGGAATTTTATTTGGCGTGTTGATTATTTTCTTCTTTCATCATCTCCCTATAAAGCAAATGCCATGCCACTGAACAACCCTGACCCTGCTGGAGTGGGAATACAACCAGGAAAACTCTCCTGGGAGTGTGCCCACCACTGTGGCCGAGGTGGGGGCTGTGTGCAGCCCCATCCCTCCTCCTCCCTTCCAGCTTCCACGGCACATTGTTCATCCCTCCGTGTGCTCCCTGTCTCTGCCAGAGAGGGCAAATCCCTGCCCTGGGGAGCAGAGGCTGCTCCTGAGCCCGTGTGCTGAGAGCTCCTAAAGCAGGACCTGGATCCAACCTCACCGGGTGTCCTGGGAAAGGCAGTGCCTGGTTTATTCTACCTTTAGATCTTGCTGAAGAAAAATGTCAATGCTGCAGGTGGGAAATGTTACGATTTTAGGGACTTGGGGGTTTTTGAGCCTGAGGCCTCTGTAAGAGCAATGTCCTCCAAGTGGGTTGTGCCAGAGTGGTCCCAGTTACTGCTCCACCACATCCCTGGCACAGGAGCTTCTGCCTGAGGCTGTTCCTGCCCGTGCTGAGCTGCAGGCTCGGGATAACCCCCACAGGCAGGGCCAAAGCCCAAGGGTCTTTTACTGCTCCCCAGATGGGATTCTTCATCTCCTCCCTATATCCTGGGAGAGGGTGGGATGGGACATCCCCTCTCCCACCTGCCCAGGAGGTGCCTGTGGCTGTGACAGGGCTCCTGGGGACAGGAACAGGGACATCAGAGGGGTGGGAGGGCAACGGGCCTCTCCAAACGCTGCCAAAACCAGATTTTCACTGGGGCTGTCTGAGCACAGCTACCCCCAGGGGGATTTCTCATCCTCTCTCCTTACCTGTGCTTAGCAGGTTCTGTTCCACCCATCCACCCATCCATCCATCCATCCATCCATCCATCCATCCATCCATCCATCCGTCCCTCCCACAGCTGGCTCAGACACCCGGGGCTGGGGCCGTGTCCCCTCCCCGTGCTCTTCGGGAGTGTCACAGAGGGACAAAGCCCCTCGCAGGTGCCCCCGAGAGCCGCAGCCGGTGCCCGGGGCAGCCCCTGCGCTCGGGGCCGGGGCCGAGCTGCCTTTTGCGCTGCTCGGGCCCCGCTGATTGATTGGGCGCTATTTTGCTCCGGCTCGCTCCGGCAGCTGTTGCTGTTCTTTACCCGGGACAGCCGGGGCCGCCCGGGGGCTGCAGCCGAGGAGGAGCCGGCGGCCGACCCCAGGTACGAATTTCTGTGGCTCTTAAGCCCTGATGTGGGGCAGCCCCTGGCCAGCCCCTGGCCACAGCCCGGCTCCCTGTGGCCGCGGGGGACCGGGAGCCACGGGGCTCATCCCCGGGGAGGGTGACGGGGAGAGCGGGGCAGGCGAGGGGACTATTTTTGGAAGTTTCTTTGATGTGAGTCAGCGGTGAAGGCGACCTCGGCAGCCCGTGCAGGAGAAGTCCCAGCGGCAGCGGAGCGGAGCTGATTATTTGTTAAGTGCCTGCGATTTTGGGCGTTTACGGGCGAATCTGGCGAGCGGGGCGTGAGTCCCCCGGGGCGGGCAGGAGGGACGGATGGATGGGGAATGGATGGATGGATGGATGGATGGATGGATGATGGATGATGGATGGATGGATGGATGGATGGATGGATGGATGGATGGATGGATGATGGATGGATGGAGGATGGATGGATGGATGGATGGATGGATGGATGGATGGATGATGGATGGATGGATGGATGGATGATGGATGGATGGAGGATGGATGGATGGATGGATGGATGGATGGATGGATGGATGGATGATGGATGGATGGATGGATGGATGGATGGATGGATGATGGATGGATGGATGATGGATGGATGGATGGATGATGGATGGATGGATGGGAGTGCTCCTGGGCACGGGCACTGCGAGCAAGGACTTGGGGGCTGCGGGTGACCAGCCCTGCCATGGGCAAGGTGTCCCTGGCATTGATGGCCACCCACGGCATTGCCACCCCTGCCCTGCTTGGATCTCCAGCCCAGGAAGGCTGGTCCTGCAGGTGACACCGCCCAGCCTGGCTGGGACGAGGATCCTGTGTGGGCTGTGGAGCCCTGGAGTGCAGCCACCTCCTGCCAGGGCACAGAGCCCCATCTCCTGCCCAGAGGGGACAGACCTGGACGTGGATCTGCTCAGCTCTGGGGCTGAGTTAATGCCTTTGGGCCACATGGCAGGGAAGGACACCTGCCTGCCCCGGGTCTGGAGGCTGTTTGGGCTCCTCCATCAGGGCAAAGCGCAAGGGGTGGAGATGTGGAAAGAGCCTGGCACTCTGTGACAGGGCACTGGGCTCGGCTGAGGACTGGGCAGCCCAGCAGGGGTGTGCTGTGGGCACAGTGTTTAATCCCTCTCAGTTTAGGGAGGGTCCCTCGAGGTGACATTGTCCCTGTGCAACATTGGAGAACGACTTGGGATGCCCTGAGGCCACCAAAGGGGTGTCCAGGTGGGCAGGGAGAGCTCAGAGTTGGCCAAGGAAGGACAGGAGAAGAGGTTCCTTGTTCTCACCATGAGCCATGGCCACTGGCGAGGTGAGACTCTGCAGGACACAGCTCAGCCTGGCAGAGATGGTTCTTCGTGGTGGTGTCACCTCACAGGGTGACCTCGGGCATTGAGGGACACCTGTGTGACACCAGCTCCATGGGAATATGGATCATGGCCAGGGAGAAGAGGAACAGAGGCTCGGGCCTTCCTCCACCTTCCTGGTGCTCACCTGTGCCCAAAACCAGGGTGAATGGTTGAGAAGCTCAAAAACACAGCAAGCACATGGGAGGAAAACACCTTGAGGAAAGTTCTCCCCCTTTGTGCTTTCCCTGGCTCTGGGACCCCCCCCAGCCACCACGAGAGTCCTGGGGCAGCTCTGTCCCTTCCCAGCAGAGAAAGGACCAGCCTTACACCACTTAAACAATCCAAAGACTCATTTTATTTCTTCTTGAAAGCAAAGACCTTTCAGATCATGGCCAAAAGGTTTCCTCTTATTTATCTGCTTGTTCTGCTTCCAACATCATAGGTTTCATCCTGGGAACTGGAATCTTTTTCTCAGTGTTCCAGAGGGGGGAAATAAACTAAATCTGGCTCAAAGGGGGCAAAAATCCTTCCTTCTGGGGAGGATGTGGCACCTGAGGCACTGGGCTCAGAGATGCCAAGAGGGCTGAGGCCAGTGGTGCTGGGACCTTGTGGTGCCTTCCCACCCCTGCAGCTCTCCCAGGGCAGAGAAACCCCCAGGACCCTGAGGAGCCCAAACCCCTCCCCAGCCCCTCCTTGTGCCAGAGCCCTGGGGACCCTCAGTTTGCTCTCCCACTTCCCAGCTGGGAAAAGCCCTGAGAGTCCTCCTTGAGCTTGCAGTCCCCTCGAGTTCCTTTTTGAGGTCTGGTTGCTCCATGGGGGCTGGGACTTCTCCTGCTGCCAGGCTCTGCCTTCCAGTGTCCAGCCTTGTGTTTTTGGGGGGTCTGAGCACACCTGGGCTCTTGGTCCCCCCATGTGCCTCGGCAGGGAGGTCATTGTCCCTTCGGCTGCCGCTTCCCTGGGATATCCAATGGTGACATTTCGGGGCTCAGAGTCCCAGACCTCCCCAGAGCTGCGTGGGGGGGCTTGACCTGGGCCACCTCTCTCTGCCCGCGGGTGACCAGGCAACAAAGACAGAGGAAACACGGCCAGATGTCCCCTCTCTGAGCCTGGGGGGTATCACCGAGGGGCCCACACCCCCCAGCCCCTGCTGATTCCCACCTCCCCAGATTTGTCACCTAAGGAGCCGTGCTGTGCTTGTCTTTGACAGATGCCAACGCTGCGGTGAGCAGCGACAGCCACGGGAGAGCAGCGGAGCCCATGTGAGTGCTCAGGGTCAGGGTGGGGGGCCTGGGGGGGTCCCTGTGCCAGGGCAGGGCAGGGGGTGCCAGGGATGGATCCCTGTTCAGAGCAGGGGGTGCCAGGGATGGATCCCTGTGCCAGGGCAGGGCAGGGGGGGCCAGGGATGGATCCCTGTTCAGAGCAGGGGGTACCAGGGATGGATCCCTGTGCCAGGGCAGGNGGGGGCCCGGGAGGGATCCCTGTGCCAGGGCAGGGCAGGGGGTGCCAGGGATGGATCCCTGTTCAGAGCAGGGGTTGCCAGGGATGGATCCCTGTTCAGAGCAGGGGTTGCCAGGGATGGATCCCTGTGCCAGGGCAGGGCAGGGGGTGCCAGGGATGGATCCCTGTTCAGAGCAGGGGGTACCAGGGATGGATCCCTGTGCCAGGGCAGGGCAGGGGGTGCCAGGAATGGATCCGTGTGCCGGGTCAGGGCGGTCCCGCAGTGACATTCCGCCGGCAGTGTTGCAGCACGTCCGTGCCGGGGCAGCCCAAGGTCCCGCAGCTGTCGCTGTCACTGATCCGTGCCGGTGGGCAGCTCTCTCTGCTGGCACTGACCAACACCCAGCCCGGCCACCGAGCCCGCCCAGCGCGGCTCCCTCAGCCCCAGCCCAGCCCCGAGGCTGCTCCGGGGCACCCCCAAGCACAGCCCGGGATCCTTCAGTCGCCAGCCCACGGTGTGTGCCGGACTCGTGGCTAAATCCAGCTTGAATAACCTAAAATACAGCCCCGTTTTAAGGCTGTTGAGGTGAGCGCACACCCCAGGAGCTGCAGGAGCCGGGTTGGTGCCTCTCGCTGGGGCAGCACCAGCTCAGCCCCGGGGACCCCCGGGGACCCCCCAGCCACGCTGCGTGCCCTCCCCGCAGGGAATAGAGGACGAGAGTCCCCGGCGCGGTGTCTCCGAGCAGGACCCGGACGAGCCCGAGGCAGAGGCAGGAGCCGGACATGCCAGAGCCGGCCCCGCTCGGCGGGGACAGGAAAGCGGCGGAGAAGAAGCGGGTGGAGAAGGTGGGAGCCAAGGGCAGCGCTGCCGGGCCTCCAGGTGGGTGTGTGGGAAAGCCCTTCCCTGCCCCAGAACGGCCACCCTGGCCCCAGGTAGCCACAGAGGCGCAATCCCGTGTCCCCGCCAGCCCGGGAGGCACTGTCCGGCCATGGAGCAGTGACAGGAGGATCTGTGCGCTCCACAGGGATGGAGATGGCCATCCTCTGCCTCATCCTCATCCTCCTCAGCCGCCTGCCAGATCCTCCACTTCTCCTCCTCCTCCTCCTCTCCACCCTACCCAGATTTGCTGCTGGAGGAGGAGCGCGGGCAGAGCTTTCCCAGCTTGATGGCTGGGATACTCTGATGGCCCAAACCCCTCGGTCTCAGCCCGCGGGACACTCTTGTCCCCTCTCCTGCAGTGCAAACACGTGGCAGGAGCAGCTCCTGTCCTTGTCCCTGTCCCTGCCCCTGTCCCTGTCCCTGTCCCTGCCCTTGCCCCTGTGCCTGTCCCTGTCCCTGCCCTGAGCGGGCTGTGCAGGAGGATGTTAAAGAGCTCTTCCCACCCCCCAGCTCAGAGCCCTTTGCTTCTTCCCGGTTCCCTCCAGTAACATTTTTCCGTGGGGCCCCCAGTCCCCAGGAGCCTCCCGGTGCAGAGCAAGGTGGAGCCGCCCAGCCTGGACCCAGCGGAGGAGCCGCTGCTCTGGGAAGGGCTCACCCTCAACAAGTGCATCCTGGTGGCCTCCGTGGTCGCCCTGCTCAGCGTCACCTTCCAGGTGCTCCAAGGTGAGTCGGGAGCCGGACGGGGCGGGAAGGGGTGGCCAGACCGTGCTGCAACCTCCTGGCTCCTGTCCCCTCCTCTCTTCCAGCGCCGTGCTCCAAGGAGGGACTCGCCCGCGGCCGCCAGGAACCTCCGCCCCCTCCCATTCCCGGTGGGTCCAACGCTCGTCCCCCGCAATTCCCCGGATCCAGCCTGAGACAGGGCCCCATCCCAGGGTGGGGTGGCCCTGGGAGCCCCTGTCTGGGATATCCCACCCAAACAGCCTCATCCTGTCCTCTCCCCTCCCAGAGGTCGTGAGCCACAAGGCAGAGGAGATCCCAGAGATGGTGACTGCCCAGCCTGCACCACCGCCGGAGAGCAGCGTGCTGGAGGATGATGGTGATGATGAAGATGATGACGATGACAGCGAAGCTGACAGCAACCTGGTACGGGTCAGGGTGGCACCTCCCGGGGCAGGGGGCATCTTGTCCCCAGGGGGAGGGACAGAGAGGGGTCCCGGTCCCCTGGGCTGCACCATCAGTTCCTGGTCCCCTCTGTCCCCACAGGGAGAACCCTGGATCTTCAAGAAGTGGTTTGGCCGCACAACACCTGAGGATGAGGACAAGGATGAGGACAAGGATGAGGATGAGGACAAGGATGAAGAACCTGCAGATGTCCCTGAGGTGCCAGTGGCTGTGATGGAGGGGAAGAAGAGCCAGGAGCAGGAGAAGAAGGTGGAGAAGCAGGAGAAGGAGGAGGAGGAAGAAAAGGAGGAGAAGAAGAAGGAGGAGAAGAAGGAGAAAGCCCGGGAAGGCCGTGCTGTCCATGCAGAGCGGAGCAGCCGGAGGGAGGCACGAGCCAAGGACAGGACACGGGGGGACAAACCTGGCAGAGCCCCCAGGGCCCCCAGGGAACCGGAGCAGCAGCCCCAGAAGAGGCGGGACCGGGAGAGNGGACTGGAAGCAGCAGAAGGGCAGGAAGCCCTGGGAGCCGGGCAGGGACGGCAGGGCCAGGGAGGGCAAGAGGCGCGACTGAGGCCGGGGTGGGCGCGGGGCTCGATGACGCTGGATCCAGGGGGATCCAATCCCACCAGTGCCCCCGGCAAGGGACCCCCGCCCCTGCCCTCCAGAGACACCCCCGGGCACGGGCAGCACCCCAGGACCCCCGAGCAGCAGCAGAGCAGCCCAGGAGCTTGGCACGAGCCTCCCCGGGGACTTTGGGCCCCACTGGATCAAAGGCAACCTGAAAGGACTCATGGAAGCTTCTTTGGGCCTCGTTACTTCTCCATCCCCACCCAAAATCCCTCTGCAGTTCATCCCCACTCGTGGCTCCGGGGCGGCGCAGATCCCAGCGAACAGAGCTGTGTCCACACTGTGCAGCTCTTGGCTTAATGGTTTTATTGAAAGCACATCAAGAGAGAAGAATATTCTGGGTTACGGAACCAGGCTGAAGCCGTCCCCAGAGGGACATCAGGGACAGCCCCCCCGACCCCAGCGAGCCCAGTGCCATCACTGTGGGGTGGCCCAGAACGTGCTGGTGACAGAGCAGGGCTGGAGCCCCTCACCCAGGGACCCCTGCAGGCCTCGCCTTCTCCGAGTCGCTTTTAGGAAGGAAACACAAGAGCAATATCACACAGCCAGAGACGTTCACAGCCCCGACCCAAGGCAGGTTTCAGTATCTGCTAAATCAACAGAGGTTAAAATAAACTATTTTCATTTTTAATAAGGTA
This sequence comes from Dicaeum eximium, assembly GCA_013396995.1. NCBI lineage: Eukaryota > Metazoa > Chordata > Aves > Passeriformes > Dicaeidae > Dicaeum > Dicaeum eximium. Next base: position 52,061 of record VWZP01010709.1, read on the forward strand.
TTCAACTGGATGTTTTTAAAAACTAGGGGAAAAAAAGGAAAATGAGAAAAGCCCTTGTCCCTGGTTACGTGTTTTGTCCCTGGTTATGTGTTTTGTCCCTGGTTATGTGTGTGTGGGTTTTCTGTGCCCCCTGAACCGAAGGGCTCAGGGTTAATCTGCAGGGCTGTGAGATGGGACTAGTGGCTACCAACCTCCAGCGGTGCCTCCCCGTGGGGACACGGCAAAAGCCAAGGAGGTGTAGCCAGGACAAGCCCAGGAGCTGCTCCGCGGGGGTTTGGCTCCCCGGCTGAGGGCTGGGCTCAGCTGGAAGATGATCCGGGGCAGGCGGCCCGTGCTGACGCCGGCGGGGACGCAGAGCAGGTGCTCTGGCAGCCGTGTGCTCCCGCTCCCATTAATGGTGTGAGCACCCGGGAGGTGTAACGGGATCGCTCCCTCCCCCCTCCCGTCGCCCCGGCAGCGGGGTCAGCGCGGGGTGACGCAGATGTGACCTGGCCGGGAGCCCCAGGCCACGGCCAGCGGCTCCTCACGGCTGCGGCTCACACAGAGACGTGGCCCCAGGGCAAGGCTGGTCTCTGCGAGGGGATTTGGCCTCTTGCTCTGCTGTCACAGGTGGAGCCGTGTGGCCAGGGGGGTCCCGTGATGGGCCGTGGGCTGGGGAATGGCCAGAGGATGCTGCAAGGCTTGGAGGGAGCAGCACCTGCCCTTCCCAGCCACTGCAGGAGCAGAGAGTGAGGGATAAATAAGAATGGTCCTGCCTGGATGTGCCGAGCTCTGTCCTGCCCCCAGGGCCCCGCCGTGCCCGTACCCAGCCCAAAGTGCCCCGCGGAGTCAGCGGGGAGCGGGGACATCCCCAGCGGGACACGGAGCAGCCCCAGGGACAGGCGCGGATGAAACCAGAACCAGAGCGATGCTAACGAGCCAAACCATGGGGAAAGGACACACGGGAGCTCCCGCCTCGGCAAAAAGCACCAGATCCGAGCCGGGAGGGCAGACCGGGAGAGGGGCCGGGGTGGGGCGAGCGGGAGCCTCACCGGCAGCCGCACTCCTCTGCCACCATGTTGGGGAACTTGCGGATCTCCAGCCCGTCCGAGGCCAGGCTGATGATGAGCTGGTCCGAGTAGCGCACGGGCACGCAGCAGGGAGCCCTGCGCAGCGGCGAGCCCCGCTCCTGCATGCCCAGCAGCAGCACCGTGTGCGAGAAGTAGCTGGGGACACGCGCGGACAGCGGCAGGCGACAGGGCCCCTCGCAGTTGTTGGCCGTGTACACGGTGGGCATGACGATGAAGTGGCGGTCGCGCAGGTCGATGGTGAGCTCCTGCAGCCGGCAATGCGCCTGCTGCCGGGCGCTGCGGTTCTGCCGCTGCACCTTCCTGCGCTCCTGCCAGCGCGCCCGCACCGACTGCAGCGCCTTCAGCAGCAGCAGCGTGCGCAGCTTCCGAGAGCCCGGGCCCCGCTCGGCCGCCTCCGCCTGCCCCGGCTCTGCCGGGTAGTAGCAGAAGGTCAGGAGGTGCTGGAAAAGCGCCGCGTTGGCTTGGAAAGCCGGGATGTCCCTGAGCTCCTGGATGACCAGCTGCAGTTTGCCCATCAGCAGCTGCAGCACGGTGCCCTCCGGCTGCCAATCCCCCAGGTGCTGCTCCAGCACGGCCCCGCTGTCCTGGGGCAGCAGCAGCACCGAGGGCTCCTCTGACTGCACCAGCCGCTCCAGCGCCGCCTCCTCCGATAGGTTGAGCAGCTGGTGAGGGAGGGTCTCCATCATCTGGAAGTCCAGCCAGTGGTGGGCACTGGGCTGGGGGGGCGGCTCACTGGAGGAGCTCAGGAGCTGCCGCATGAAGCGGGTCAGGGTTGCCAGGAACTGGGTGCTGCCACCGGGCGCCGGGGACGAAGTGTTGGCTTGGCTCGGGGCAGTGGGGGTCGGCAGCTCCTCGGTCCCGGCCTGGGGTGGGCTGCAAGGAGAACACAGCGAGGGTCACGGGCGCCCGTGTACCCCGGGGGTCCCACCAGGCTGTGCCCTACAGCTATCCATGGTCCCACAGCCCCTGTCCCACTTCATTTCCCCGCCCCTGTGCCTTCCCGTTCCTGCAGCGACGGCCACGGACCTGAGCTGTGGGTAAGGAGCCGTGTCCACCACCCCCTCAGCAGAGAGGTAGGAGGATGGGGCCAAAGCCTCCTCTTCCTCCTCCTGCTGCCGCGACTTGGCCAGCAGCAGCAGCACCGGGGTCATGCGGGTGAAACATTTGTCATCGGAGCCGAACAGGAGCTGCTGCACCTCCGTGCGGGGCAGGGGGGCACCTGCGGCGGCGAGAGAGGGGAGGACGTTGGTCTGGGGTCTCCTGCGTGTCCCCACCACCTCTCGTGGGTCTGAGAGGACCCCAAAGACCCAAGAGAGGACGCTGGTGTTGTCCCCAGCGTGTCCCCCCGTCCGTACCTCCCGCGCCACCGTGGATGGCCAGCGAAGCCGAGAAGCGGAGCCGCTCCGCGCTGCGGGTGAGCGAGGCTGCGGCGGCTGCCAGGGCCAGGTACTGCGTGTCCCTGGAGAGGCAGAGCCTCTGCACCGAGGCACAAGACACAGAAGCCCCGAGGGCGTGGGTGAGACATCACGGGGGACACACTGACGTTGTGGTCACCCAGCCCGCGGTGGCCCAGGGAGCAGCGACAGGGAGATGGGGACCACCGGGAGCTTCGCCCCCAGCCCCAGAGCGGCCCCGGGGGGTGCAGGGAACCCAGTGAACCCCGGGGGGGCAGGCGGGGGGGTCAGGATCCCGGGGCGGGCTGGGTACCCCGGGCAGCCCCCGGCCCTGAGGGAGCTGGGGACGGGGTAAGAGCTCCATCTTCAGGCACGGCGGGAGCGGGAGACGGGGCGGAGATGCTGGGAGGGGATGGCGAAGGGACTGGGAGGGGCTGGAGGGGTGACAAAGGGGCTGGGAGGCGATTGTGAATGGATTAGGAGGGGATTGTGAATGGACTGGGAGGGGATTGTGAATGGACTGGGGGGAACGATGAATGAATTGGGAGGGGACAGCGAAGGGACCTGGCGGGGCTGTTGAATGGACTGGGAGGGATGACAAAGGCACGGGGGCAGCAGAGCCCCAGAACCCCCTCCCGCCCCCCCGCTCCCACTTGGGCACGGACCCACCTGGTCCCTGGCCAGCCCCGGCCCGGTGGCCAGCAGCTCCTGCGGGTGCCCGGAGCCCGGGCCCTCCCGGCTGCCCAGGTAGAAGAGCATCACGGCCGCCTGCAGCTCTCCCACAGCCCGTCCCACCTCCGCCTGGAAAACCAGCTGGAACCGCAGCTTCACCTGCGCTTCCCACTGCACTGCAACGGGGAAAACACGGCCGTGAGTCCGCGGGGCTCCGGGGGTGAGGAAGGGGCTTTGGGCCGAGCTCTGCCCCCATGAAGGGACCAGAGCACCTGGACCGGAGCGGACAGGGAGAAGGGACGCAGCAAATCCTGTCCCCGGCTCCAGGGAGATGGAGAGCGGGACACGCCCTGCACCCGGCAAGCAGGGAGCTGCCTGCCCCAGATCCCATGGAAATCTGCTCGCCAGGGGCTCGGGGACCTTGTGGCCACTGCCCGGGGAAAAGCCACTTCCCCACTGGCCGGCACTGGTGAGTGCTGAAAATCCAAATCCCAGGAGAGGCAGAAGATTTCAGGATGAAAGGAACAATCATCGCCCTCTTGTTACACATTAAATTGGAGGGTGTCAGTCCCTCTCCAGCACCGGGATGGGACAGGGGAATGTGTGTTGAGGTTTTCCCATAAGGCTGAAGCTACAGGAGCAGCCCAGGACCTCGGGCTGCTCCACAGCCCCAAGAGTGGGAGATCAGCACGTGCCGGGCTCACGGCACAGCGGGAGCAGCTGGGTCCGACCCCCTCCTTTCTCCCCAGAGCTGGGATGGGACCCAAACCCACCTGCCACGTTAAGGCAGAAAGTGAGAAACACTGATGAGAGCAGATCAAAACCCATCAAGAATCATAGAATGTCCTGAGCTGGAAGGGACCCTCAAGAATCACCAGTCCCACCCCTGTCCCTGCACAGACACCCCAACAATCCCACCCTGTGCACCCCTGAGAGCGCTGGCCAAACGCTGCTGGAATGTGGCACCGGGGTGTTGGTCAGAGGCAGGGACAGATGGCAGAGCCACGCTGCCATCCTCACTGCTAAACCTCCTTAAAAACATGCCCAAAACTATTTCACTCCGTCACTTCGCTGTTTATAAAGGGAACCCACCCCTCAAATTTAATTCTGTGTTTAAATCCCTGACTTCGGGCCAGCAAACAGCATCACCACCCCGAGCCCGGCATCCTTCCCCCCCTGTTCCACCTGGGAGCCTGCAGGGCTCTCCCACCAACCTTCCTCCAGGTGCAGGACGAGGAATCTCTCCAGCCCCGGCTCCACCACGTGCTTGTGGATCCTCTGCAGGGGATGGGGAGCAGCCCCCGCCTCCCCGGCCCGGCACAGCCCGAAGGTCCCCGCCAAGTTCCCGTCCCAGCTCCGGCGCCGTCTCAGCAGTTTGATGAAGCTGCTCTCGTAGTGGCTGAGCACACCCACCACCTCCAGGTGCCTCGGGGTGGCCCCGTCCTGCTCCATCCTCACCCTGCACACGGGCCCTTCCAGGCCTCCGAGGGGCCAGGGCTGCGGGCTAGAGCGGGGCCAGCCCAGGCCCCCCTCCTCAGCCACTCCCTGCGGGCATTCGCCTCCTGGCCCAGGCTTGGAGAAGAGGCGAGCGGCAGCAGCCCTCCTGGACCTGGCTGTCTCCTGTGAACTTCCATTTCCCCCCTTTCTCCCTTCTGCCTCCAGCCGGCCCAGCTCCATCAGGGAATCCCTTTGCTCTTTCCTGGGCAGAGCTGCAGAGGGGAGCAGCAGCACCAGGCACAGCAGGAGCCCCCCGAGAGCGCTCATGGTCCCACCTCAGCTCTTCCCTGGAGCAGCTCGAGCATCCCAAGCCCTCGGCAGGAAGAGGGAGGACGGCGTCTCCCTTTTAACCACGGGTGGCCTTGAGTGGCCGAGGCACAACAACCTCCCCTGAGCCGCCCCGGGGCTGTCGTGCTGCAGAGGAGCGAGGGAGGTGGCAAAGAAACTTTTTTTGTTCTATTTTTGGGTCTGCGGCTCGTTTTGGAAACGTGCAAAGATCGAAGTTGTTGCAGTCGCTCGTAGGGATGCACGGCCTTGACTTTGGATGTTTTCTAAAGGAGGATGAGTGTCTGGAATGGGATCCTCATGGGGACTGGCACGTACAACCCCATCAGCACTGAAACACCGGGAGGGGAGAGCGAGCCAGAGCAGGAGGAGGGGATGGGGCAGAAAATGGGCTGAAATAAGTAAATGTATGGAAAACATTCCCTCCTCTGGCAGGAAAACCTCACACCCTGCAGCTCAACAGGCTGCCCTGGAAAAGGGCTTCATCCTGGGAATGAGAATCACGGGGGGCAGCAGCCTGAGCCCTTTGAACACTCAGTACCTCCCTTAGAAAGTCTCACACACACCTCTTGTAAGGCCTTTTCCCTCCATGAGATGCCTGGACTCACTGAACAGCTGGAATTGCCAATGCCACCTGGAAACCATCCTGGAAACCTGCCCCCCCCAGAGAGATCTCCTGATTTTAGCAAGGGGAAATGTCCCAACAAAAATGTTCCAGACCCTTCCCTGGCTTTCCAAATATTTCCAGTCTGGAGCTCAGGATCATCAGAAAAGGATGGAGCATCCAAACTGGAGCAGGACATGGACACCAAGGGCTGGAGGAGCTGACAAAGGCCACGGAGACGCTCCAAGGGCTGGAGCCCCTCTGCGCTGGAGCCAGGCTGGGAGAGCTGGGGGGGCCCACCTGGAGAGGAGAAGGCTCCAGGGAGAGCTCAGAGCCCCTTCCAGGACCTAAAGGGGTTCCAGGAGAGCTGCAGAGGGACTGGGGACAAGGCATGGAGGGACAGGACACAGGGAATGGCTCCCAGTGCCAGAGGGCAGGGCTGGATGGGATATTGGGCAGGAATTGTTCCTGTGAGGGTGGGCAGGCCCTGGCACAGGGTGCCCAGAGCAGCTGTGGCTGCCCCTGGATCCCTGGCAGTGCCCAAGGCCAGGCTGGACAGAGCTTGGAGCAGCCTGGGACAGTGGGAGGTGTCCCTGCCATGGCAGGGGTGGCACAAGGTGGGATTAATGTCCCTCCCAATCAAACCAGTCTGGGATTCTGTGACTGACTGGGACCATCTCAGCCCAGCAGCAGAGATGAAGGCTTTTATTTCCCCATTAAGGGCGTGCAGCTTCAGGGCTCCTGTGGCCCCTCAAAGAAGCAGAACTGGTCAGGAACCCCAGCCCTGGCCATGCCCTCACCCACTGAGCCCCCCAGGATCCTCCAGTTCAGGGACAGGAACCTGGGAAAGGCCAGAGAAATGGCAGAACTGCTGCTGCTTATTTATGGGAACCAAGTTATGGCTGAAAGGAAACATTCAGGATAAATAAACTCAGAGGACTAAAAACTTGCCTGAACAGAGCTGGGAGGAGGGCACACAATAAAATCATGTGACAGCAGGTGCTACACCATGGTACTGACACTTAATGAATTACAATATTAAACTAAGATTTAATATCAGTAACAGGAGCCTTTCCATATCCCCCCTCAGTGAATGAACAGAGATGAAGGGCTTTGGTTGAATCAAAACTGATTAATGGGGGGTAATTAATGGGACACTCATCAGGCAGCTTGAGGGGGATACCTCAGGTCAAGACAGCTGATGGAGATATCCAGTCAGGAAGGGGGTGCCTTGAGATTCCCAATCCTTTGTCTCCTCTTTGGAGAATTTCCAAGATATAACCAGCCTGGGAATGTTTCCTGTATCTAAGGGGTAAGGAAAGTGAACCCACAGCAGCACAGGAAACCAGAGGGAAAGGAAAATCAAAAACCTTTTAATGAACCTACAGAATTCAGTCAGGTTTCCAGACATACAAAAAGGAGCTGTTCCCTGAATTGGGGGTGAGCTGCAGGTAAAAAGACACAAATCCCACGGGATGGAGTCCAGGAGGGGCTTCAGTTGGAGGGAGGGGGAGGGGGGATGGTGCCCGGCCCCTCCGTGGGGAGCGGTGGCCGCATCATGGGGGGCAGGGGAGCNGAACAGCAGAGAAAAGGGAACAATTAATCAGAGATTCACAGAATCCTGGAATATCCTGAGCTGGAAGGAACCCACAGGATCATCAGCCCAGCCCCTGTCCCTGCACAGACACCCCAACAACCCCACCCTGAGCATCCCTGAGAGCGCTGGCCAAAGGCTCCTGGAACCATTCCCTGGGGAGCCTGGGCAGTGCCAGCACCCTGGTGACAGCTCTGCCAGCACACAGGAGCTGCTCTCTGCTCCAGAGCACAGCTCAGGCCCCTCCTGTCACACTCAGATGTCCCAATCCTGGCAGCATCTGTGACTGGCACCAGTCTTGCCCCAGATTTTAGCTCCTTGGGACTCTGAGCGCTGAGGTTCCTCTGAGGGGTGGGAACCCCCAGGCACTGTCCCCTGCTCTCAGGGACACAGGGGAGCACCCCCAGCCCCAGGCTCCCTCAGCCAGGTGTGTGCAGGGAACACGAGGCACAGAGCATGGAGAGGACACAGTGCTGCACATTTACCATGAAATCATTAGGGTGGGAAAAGCCAAACCTAACCCTAACCCCAAGATCAACAAATCCAGCCATCAGCCCACCACCACATTCACCACTAAACCATGTCCACAAATGCCACATCCACATGTTTTTCAAAACTTCCAGGGGTGGTGACTTCATCACTGCCCTGGGCAGTCTGTTCCAAAGCCTGACAATGCTTTCAGCGAAGGAATTTTCCCAATATCCAACCTAAACCTCCACTGGTACAGCCTGAGGCCATTCCCTCTGTTCTTTTCTCCTGTTCCCTGGGAGCAGAGCCTGACCCCCATCTGGCTGCACCCTCCTGTCAGGGAGTTGTTAGAGCAAGAAGGTTCCCCCTGAGCCTCCTTTTCTCTGGGTATTTGTGCCCCACTCTGCTGCTGCTGCCAGAAATTTAATCCTCTCCAAGAGCCCACACAGGAGGATCTCTGTCAGGAGCTCTCACTGCACAGGTGCATTGAGGGAATGGAGATCTGAACATCAGAGGCAGCAGGGCAGAACTGGTGTCACTGTCTCAAACTTCTCCTTAAGGACAAGACATTACAAAACCTCAGTTACCTGTTTGGTTTCTCTGTTCCAGTGAGTCCAAAACTTTCCCTCTGCTTTATCAATTTCTCTGCTTGGCACCTGCACCAAAAGAGAACACAGAGCTATTCTTAGGACCACCAGATTAGCTCAAAGGCCCTTTTTAGCCCCAGAGCCTGTGAGATAAGCACAGTTATTCCAGGCCTTGCAGGGTTGTTATTAGACAGAGGTGGGAGCAGGAAAGAATTAAGTTACTTCCCTATCGGTCAAGGACAACCAGCAAAAATCCCTCCCTGAACATCTGCACAGAGGCTGAGGAGTGAAGCCCAGGAGGCTCCTGTCTGTGCCAGACACTGGGAATTCACAGCTCCCCAGAGCTCAGCACAGTCTGGTTTTCATGCCAGAGTCCTCCACCAAACCTCAGTGGGGTTTATTAATGACTTCCAGCCACGTCTTCCTGATCCCCCTTCCACTCCATTAACCCCTGAGGGTTAGCACACAAATCAGAGGGCTCATTAGCAATTAATCACAGAATATCCTCAGTTGGAAAGGACCCACAGGATCATCCAGTGCAGCCCCTGTCCCTGCAGAGACACCCCAACAACCCCACCCTGAGCATCCCTGAGAGCGCTGGCCAAAGGCTCCTGGAGCTCTGGCAGCCTTGGGGCCGGGACCATTCCCTGGGGAGCCTGGGCAGTGCCAGCACCCTCGGGGGGAAGAACCTTTCCCTGAGCTCCATGCCAAGGCCTGACACAGCTCCAGCCCTTGCTGGGCTCCTGTCCCTGTCCCAGAGCAGAGCTCAGCCCCTGCCCCTCTGCCTCCCCTCGGGAGGAGCTGCAGCCCCGAGGAGCCTCCCCTCAGTCTCCTCTGCTCCAGCTGAACGAGCCAAGTGCCCTCAGCCACTCCTCAGACCCTTCCCCAGCTCTGTGTCCTCTCCTTTGGGCACTCTCTAATGACTCAATATCTTTCTCACATTGCAGTGACCATACACAGCACTGATGGTGAGGCTGCCCCAGTGCAGAGCAGAGCAGAGCAGAGCAGAGCAGAGCAGAGCAGAGCAGAGCAGAGCAGAGCAGAGCAGGACAATCCCCCCTGACCTGGCAGAGGCAGGCAGGGAGCTCTCCCAGGTTTGGTGTCCCAGGTGTTCCCAGGGCTCACCTTGAAGGCGATGGTCTCGTAGGGCTCGGCTGCCATCAGCAGGTACTGCCAGCGCCGGTCCGGGGGCTCGATGCGCTGCTCGTAGGCCGACATGAAGCGGTGCCGGGGCATGATGCTCTCAGCTATCTCGGGGTAATCGATCTGGGGGGACAGGGCAGCACTAACAACCACCCCTCTGCACCCCCACCTCTGCTCCAAACACATTCCCCGCTGTGGAGCATACCCACAGCCATCCCCACTACAAATCCCAGAGGAAAGGGCTGAGAATCGCAGAATGGTTTGGGTTGGGAGGGACCTTAAAGACCCCAAACTGAAATAGGTGAAATTTAGGAGATATTGGGGAGCAATTGCTCCTATGAGGGTGGGGAGGACCTGGTACAGGCTGTCCAGAGCAGCTGTGGCTGCTCCATCCCTGGAACTGGTCTCCTGGAAGGTGTCCCTGCCCATCACAGGGGGTTGGAAATGGATCATTTTTAAGGTCCCTTCCAGCCCAAACTATCCTGAGATTGTCACCCCATTCCACCTCAGACTACACATTGCTTTCCCACTACACAGCCTGACAGCTGAGCTCAGGGATTTGCTCAACACAATCAGCTGCAGCAACTAGGAAAATAAGGCCTCTTTATTGATTTCATGAATCCTGCAAAGCACTGCTCATTTAGCAGCAGTTTTACCTGGAAAACCCTGACAAGGAGAGTTCTAACCCTGCCCTTACCTGGAAGAGAAGGCTCTGCTGGCCTGTTTCTGGGTCTCTTTGTTTGGTCACTGTAAAAAAAAATAAGAAAGCTGAGAACATCCCCCAGCAGGGTGAGAGCAGCATTAATCTGCCCTGGGAAGCACACAAAGCTTCCAACAATTAAGTATTACAAGATTTTTCTTGTGTTTATCAAACAAAATGTCACATTATCTTTAACCAAAGCTACTTCTGTGAGGGTGGGCAGGCCCTGGCACAGGGTGCCCAGAGCAGCTGTAGCTGCCCCTGGATCCCTGGAAGTGTTCAAGGCCAGGCTGGACAGGGTTTGGAGCAGCCTGGGACAGTGGGAGGTGTCCCTGCCATGGCAGGGGGTGGAGTGGGATGGGATGGGATGGGATGGGATGGGATGGGATGTGCTTTAAGGTCCCTCCCAACCCAAATCATTCTGAGGTTGTGTCACTGCCAGGGGCAGGTTTGGGCCCCTCAGGACAAGAAGGACACTGAGCGGCTGGAGCGTGTCCAGGAAGGGAATGGAGCTGGAGAAGGGTCTGGAGCTCCAGGAGAGGCTGAGGGAGCTGGAAAGGGGCTCAGCCTGGAGAAAAGGAGGCTCAGGGGGGCCCTTGTGGCTCTGCACAGCTCCTGACAGGAGGGGACAGCCGGGGGGGTTGGGCTCTGCTCTGCTCCTGGGAACAGGGACAGGAGGAGAGGGAACAGCCTTAGGCTGGGCCAGATTTAGGTTGGACATTGGGAAAATTCCTTCCCTGAAAGGGCTGTAAAGAAGGGCAGCCCAGGAATCACCATCTCTGGAAGTGTTAAAACACCTGTGGATGTAGCACCTGGGACATGGTTTAGTTGTGGCCTTGGCAGTGCTAAGTTTACTGTTGGACTCGATGATCTTAAAGGTATTTTCCAACCTAAATTATTCCATTATTCTCCTCTACTAAAGTTCAGCTGCTGTGGGGCAAAGCACTGGTGAGATTAAAAAGCCAAATTTTGTGCTGAAGGCCAAAATGATGGGATTTCAGAAAAAAAAAAAACGTGAATTCTGCATGGAGTGAGTGATTTACAGCATTTATGAAAGGTGCTGCAGCACAAGAGAAGGAGGAGAGATGAAATGCCATCATCTCCCTGGCAGCCTGAGACACACCCATCTATTATTAAAGTGGTTCTGTCAGCCATAAAGAGATGTTCCATGAGCAATTTAAACAATAAAAGGACTCCAGAAGAGAGCCCATATCTTATTCATGGGCAGAGCTGCTACAAAGACTAATGAATAATTCACATCCCAGCCAGGCAGGCACTGCCCATCAGGGACTCCTCTGGGGCTCACCTTTGTAGCCTGGGCGCCCAATTTTCACAAATTTCTTCACTTCCACTTTGACCTTCTCTGGGGCAGGCTGGGCAGGGGCTTCCTTGGCTTCCTTGGCAGCTCGTCGGGCCCTGGGGATTCATTTCAGGATTTAAGGGTTACCTGCCCTCCTTTCTAAAGGATACCCAGGAGCAGTTTGAATCCCTCAGCACAGCATTTCACAGGAATCAGGCCAGGAAATCCTATTTCCCTTCCCCAGCTGTATCAATCCTCCCCTAGCTAAAGGCTGTCACTCAACCATCTGACCACCCTCACGATGACCTCGAGGCCAGGCTCCACAGATGGATTTTAAGAAGACTTTAATTCTTGAAATCCAAATGAAAAAAAAAGCCAAAGCCAAACCCAAAGATCAAGCAAAGCAAACTGGATTCCTTAAAACAAAACCTACAAACTTCTCCACACCTGTATTGAGAAATCCAGACCCAGAATCCTGCAAATTCCTGAGTTGGAAGGACTCACAGGGATCATCAAATCCAACCCCTGTTACTGCACAGACACCCCAAAACCCCACCCTGTGCATCCCTGAGAGCATTGTCTAAACACTCCTGGAGCTCTGGCAGGCAGAGGTCCTTCTAACTAGAGTCAAACAAATTGCTTTTAAAACTCTTTCTCCCTCTTCCTTCAGAAATTCCACAACTGCATTTGAACTTTAGCTTTAAAAGGAGATCTTCAGCCCCGTTTTTCAAGCAGATCCAGGCTGTGCCTACTGGCTGCATGAGGAACCACAGTAAAAGAACAATCAAGCAGAGTGCAATGAAGTTGAAGGACTACAGATACCCAACACCATAATATTAAAGTGCTTCAGTAATGGGGAATACAGCTATGGCAGAGGATGACTTACAGATTGGTCTGATGCTTCTTCCCCTGGGTATGTGCTAAGTAACTCCCCTGAAATAAAAACCAAGGTAGAAGTTAAATGAAGCCATGACTGAAACATTCCTGTCCCAGGGAGATTGCATCACACAGGGGTGTTTTAATCCTCAGCACAGAGGAATCTCACTCCAAAAGTGCAGATTGCTCTCAGCTGCTGAGCTGTCACACACTGTCAGGTTTAACCACCCCTCACATCTCAGCAGTCACTGCCCAGGTGCTGAAGCTACTGTTATTCCCAAATTGCTGCTGCTGGGATCAGCACAGGCAGGTGTTCCCCTCACCTCATTGTTGTGGAGCGTCAGGCACAGCTTGCACTCGTAGGAGCCCAGATGGTTTTTCATAAAATAGGGGTCCTGGGAAAAGAATCATTGACAAGTTATGAGCAAAATCCTTTGGCAAAGCAAGAGAATAAACAAAACACTGCAGAGCTCTGCACTGGAGGAAGTGGTTCTTCCCCCCGAGGGTGCTGGGCACTGCCCAGGCTCCCCAGGGAATGGTCCCGGCCCCAAGGCTGCCAGAGCTCCAGGAGCCTTTGGCCAGCACTCTCAGGGATGCTCAGGGTGGGGTTGTTGGGGTGTCTGTGCAGGGACAGGGGCTGGGCTGATGATCCCTGAGGGTCCCTTCCAGCTCAGGGTATTCCAGGATCCTGTAGCTGAGTTTGGATTTTAAATTAACAGCACAGGAGGAGGAGGAAACACAGAGAGCCAACAGCAGCTGTGTGCATTGGTGACAGAATTCCCAGCTGCAGCAGGAAACACCACAACCCAAACCAGCCCTGAGGAGGTTGGAAATAGATGGATACACAAGAGCTGGCACCTCCCTTTCAGTGTGTCCCAAATATTCCCTATTCGACCCCCACATGCCCAGAAACAGAAGTATTTAAACCCAATCCACACCTCAGCCTAGAGATGAGAAGGCTCTGGGGTGACCATGGAGCCTAAAGGGGCTCCAAGAGAGCTGGAGGGGGACTTTGGAAAAGGGCCTGGGGGGACAGAACAAGGGGGAATGGCTTCAAATAGACCAAGAGTAGGTTTAGATGGGATATTGGGAAGAAATTCTTGGCTGTGAGGGTGGTGAGGACCTGGCATGGATTTCCCAGATCAGCTGTGGCTTAGTGGCTCTGCAGCCAGGCTGGGAGAGCTGGGGGTGCTCACCTGGAGAGGAGAAGGCTTCAGGGAGAGCTCAGAGCNAGGGCAGGGCTGGATGGGATATTGGGCAGGAATTGTCCCTGTGAGGGTGGGCAGGCCCTGGCACAGGGTGCCCAGAGCAGCTGTGGCTGCTCCTGGATCCCTGGCAGTGCCCAAGGCCAGGCTGGATGGGGCTTGGAGCAGCCTGGGATGGTGGCAGATATCCCTGGATGAGCTTTAATAGTCCTTCCAAGCCAAGCCATTCCACCACGAGTGTGCCTCTGCACTCAGCGTGTCCCCACCTTGTTGATGTCGATGGTTTCCAGGGCCAGCTGCCGCAGCCGCTCCCGCCGGTCCCGGTTGCTCTCGGAGGCCGAGGCCACACCCCCGCTGCCCGTTTTACCCCCTGGCCGGTGCTGGAAATCCATGGTGGAGACCTGCGGGCTTCAGCTCCTCCTGGAGAAAAGGACAGCCTGGGAAACGGAGGGAAAGGAGCGTGAGTGACAAGTGAAGAACAGGGCTGTTCAGCGAGGAAGGGCATGACACCCCAGACAGCCCTGGGCACGGGATACAATTCCACATGGAGCACGTCTGCTCCCACCGGCTCAGGAAACCGGAGTAAAAGGATCCAGAAAATCCCCCGGAGCCCTTCCCATCTCCTCAGCCACCCCCAAGCCCAGCTGGGCCCAGCGAGGCCAAGCAGCCCCACCAAGGCTCCTACAGCAGCCTTTGCCCCTCACCTGAGGCACCAACAGCCCCAGGAGCTCCCCCTGTCC
>VWZP01010709.1:66582-103162 GCA_013396995.1 Dicaeum eximium
CCCACTCCCCCCAGTTCCCCTCTCCCCTCACGGCCCCCTCCCCCGCTCCGTACCTGCGCGCGGCCCCGCTCCCGCCCCGGCGCATGCGCGCTCCCGCCGGCCCCGCGAGCGCTTCCGAGGCCGCTGAGGGCGCTTCCGGCGGCGCTGGCGGCGCCCGGGCGGGGCCATGGGCCGGGGCGGGCCCGCCATGCGCTACAACGAGCGGGAGCTGCTGTCCCTGGCCCGCCAGCCCGCCGAGAAGGCGGCCGAGATCCGCATGAGCGTCCCCAAGAAGGGCAGCGGTGAGGGGGAGGCTGCGGAGGGACGGGAGCGGCGCGGGCTGAGGGGAGAGTCAGGGCTGGGGTTATTGCGGCGGGACCGGGGGTACCTGAAGGGCCCCGAGTGGGGAATCGGGGCTGGGGGTACTGCACAGGGACTGGGAGAAGTGGGGTGGTGGGGCTGAGGATATTGGAGAATCACGAGTGAGAACCTGGGGTAGGACCAGGGGAGGACTGGGGGTACTGAGGGGCCCCAGTGCAGAATCAGAACTGGAGTTACTGGGGGCGAAGAGAGAGGCACTGGGGGAGCTGGGAGGGAGCACTGAGGGCACTGGAGAGCCCAGGCTGGGAAAGCAGGGCAGGACTGGGAGCACTGGGCAGGGGAGTGGGCAGCACTGGGACAGGCAGGCTGGCAGGACTGGGAGCACTGGGCAGGGGAGTGGGCAGCACTGGGACAGGCAGGCTGGCAGGACTGGAGTGTGGGAATGGGCAGCACGAGCGCTGGGATCCGGTCTGGGGCTGGGCTGGGGCCAGGAGAGCCAGAGAGATCCCCCTTTTCCAGGGGATCTGGGGAAGAAGCTCTTCCCTGACATCTCCCAGCGTATTCCCTTGCAAAGCAGCACTGGAGTGCTGTGCTCACTCCCTTGTCCTGGGCCTTTCCTCCTCGGAGGACCTGGTGGACTTTGTCCCTCGGAGGTGACGCCTGTGCCAACAGCTCCAGGCAGGGCTCCCAGGATCTGCAGCTTTTCCTGGAGTGCCCGAGGCCCTGCTGGTGCTGCTCTTGTGTGCTCTGACTGCCCAGAAGCTGCTGGAGAAGCTGCTCAGGGCCTTTGTCACCCTGAGGCCGCTCAGACACTTTGTCACCCCCAGCAGCTGTGGAGGGAGCGGCTCGGGGTGGGTGCAGGGGGTGCTTTAGGGGGTCAGTGCTGGGGTTCCCCTGCTCCCCCTGCCCGCTGCCTCAGCCCTGCCCTGCTGTCCCTGCAGTGCTGAAGAAGCGCCTGGTGAAGCTTGTGGTGAACTTTCTCTTCTACTTCCGCACCGATGAGGCCGAGGTAGGGATTGGGCCTCGTGGGTGGGGTTTGTTCCCCTCCTCCTTTCTTCTTCTGTGTGGGCTGGGAAAACGGTGCAGGGACAGAGCTGGAACAGTCTCCACCTTTCCTCTTCCACCAGCTCAGCAGGGCTCCAGGAGAGCTGCAGAGGGACTGGGGACAAGGCATGGAGGGACAGGACACAGGGAATGGCTCCCACTGCCAGAGGGCAGGGCTGGATGGGATATTGGGCAGGAATTGTTCCTGTGAGGGTGGGCAGGCCCTGGCACAGGGTGCCCAGAGCAGCTGTGGCTGCCCCTGGATCCCTGGCAGTGCCCAAGGCCAGGCTGGACATTGGGACTTGGAGCAGCCTGGGACAGTGGGAGGTGTCCCTGCCATGGCAGGGGTAGCACTGGATGGGCTTTGAGGTCTCTTCCAACCCAAAGAGTTCTATGGAATACAAGATAAATCAGCTTTTCAATCCCTTCCCTGCTGCCTGATTTGCTTCTGACATGTTGGTTCACTTGGACAAGGATTTCCTGTAGTTGCTCTTGTCCATGGCCAGTGTCACCCACTGTCCCCACATCCCTGAGTAGTACCAGGTGGTTTTTTGTTCATCCTGGGCTGCTCCAGCTCCCCTCACACTGTTTAACCTCTTGTAAGGCTCCAGGACAGCCCTTACACAGCTCAGTGCTGGTTGTTCTGGGTGTCAGAGTAAATGTTTCATCTTTCATTTAAAAAGCAAAATTTCTTCTCTGGTATCACAGAGTGGTAAAGACCAGGCTGGATCTGAGCCAGTAGAGGTGATTAACACCTAATTAACAAATGCAAAGTGTACAGGTGAGACTGACATGAAAAGGTCGATTAAAGGAACACAAAATGTACAGTCAGACTGAATTATTTAAAAGCAGCACCAGCTTGTGAAACTTGCTTCAAAGTCTTCAGGCAAGCCCCGTGGTGTTGGGGCACTGTGGGTTAAACCTTCTCTCCATGTGTTTTCCAGCCCATTGGAGCTCTGCTGCTGGAGCACTGCAAGATCACCAAAGAGGAGGAGAACGTCTTCTCCATCAGTGAGTGCTGCCTTTGCCTTCCCCTCGTGGCACATGGGAAAGGGAATGTTTGACTGCTCAGTTCCTGCTTTCCCTGTTTCTCTGTGGCAGTGGGGTCACTGCCCTCAGCCCCCCTCCTCTCCCCCTGTGGGGTCAGGGCCCTTCAGGTGGGGATCAGGCTCTGCTCCCAGGGAACAGGACAAGAGGAAATGACCTCCAGTTGTTCCCAGGACAGGTTTAGGTTGGATACTGGGGAAAATTTGCTCACCAGAAAGGTTTGGAAGTACTGGCACAGGCTGCCCAGGGCAGTGGTGGAGTCAGCACCCCTGGGAGCATTCAAATGTGTGGATGTGGCACTTGGGGACAGGGGTGAGTGGTGAACTTGGTGGTGCTGGGCTGATGGTTGGGCTTGATGATCTCACAGGCCTTTTCCAACTTTAACAACTCCTCAGCCTTTCCCCTGCTCAGCTGCCAGCTGTTCCTCACTGTGCCCGTGGCCCATCCCGAGGAGATCTCATGGATATCCCATGGCACAGCCTGTGGGATTTGCACACCAAGAGCAAACAGACCCCACTGGGTGCCTGTGCAATCCCTGGCGGGGTGAGCTTGGTTATTGTCAGATCTGCTCTGTGTTGCTGCATTTTATCCGAAAAAAGCCCTGGAGAGGCTCAGATAAAGCTGCTCCAGCCCCGTCCTCCCCTCTGTTTGTCCTTGTGGCGGCTGCAGCTGGGCCAGCTCCCCTGGGAGCCGCCTTTCATCCCGCAGCTCTCCCCTGTGCCAGAGGTATGTGGCCACAATAACAGGATGTTTCTCCAAGGCCATCCCTGTATCTTTTGGCCTGGCTGCCAGGCACAGCTGTGGCTCTGCTCTGTGCTTCCAGAGGACCCTCAAACAGCCTGAACACAGTGAGCCCAGAGCACCACGAGCTGGATTTTGGGAGCTCTGGTAGGGGAGAATTCCTGAGCAGGGTTAAACCCAGCAGTCCCTGGTGTTGGGATGTGACCACAGCACATCCCGAGGTGCTGGTGCAGCCTGAGCCAGGTGTTTGGCAGCAGCAGCAGCCCTGAGGGTCTGCTCAGCAGAGCTCTGGGAACAGGAGCTGGTGGCATGTCCTGGCTCTGTCCTGGTCAAGAGCTGGAGTGGCACCAGGACCTGCTCTCCATGGTGGGAGTGCCACGTGAGTACCACGTTCCCAAAAGCCTCCAGCAAAGGCAGCTCAGGCCTTCTCCCAGGGCAGTTTAATTCCTCAGTTGTCTGGTCCCTGCAGGTGTCCCAGTTCTTCTCTCAGGGCTGTTTCCCACTTGGATTTAAATCCCTGGTGTCTTTGCAAGGGGCCTCAGGGAGTCACTGCTGGATCTGGCCATGCTGGTCCAGTTCAGTTCACCCTCAATTTGGGAAGTTGCTCTTCCCAAAGTCTCTGGCTGCTGTAAGCTGGGAAATGCTGTGGGCAGCTGCCCCAGGCACCCAGAGCCACCCAGGGAATGGGAGAGGGGTTGGAGGTTGGACTTAGAGACTCATTCCCAGCTCATCTTAGTTAACAGAGCTGCTAATTGTGGCCTGGCAGAGTCCAGGGAGGGAGGCAGGGGAGCACCAGTAGCTCTGCCAGGACCTGCCTGGAGCCTTTTCCTTGTCCCTGGCAGGTTTCATCGAGGAGCCAGAGAGGAAATACTGCTTCGAGTGTGCCACGGAGGAGCAGTGCCAGGAGTGGGTCGAGGCGCTCAGGAGGGCCAGGTGGGCTGAGCCCTCGGAGCCAGGGCAGTGCTGGGGGCTCTGGGCTGTGTTCTGGGGTCAGGAACTGGGAGGGCAGTGCTTCCCTCCAGCTCTAAATAGCATCTGGAACTTCCCCACATCCTTCTCTGCTCAGCTCTCCCCGTGCTCTGTTCCTGTCTTGCAGCTACGAGTTCCTGAGGAGGAGCCTGATTTTCTACAGGAATGAGATCCAGAAGATGACAGGGAAGGTGAGTGAGTTCCCTGCAGGGCACTTCTCAGGTGGTGACTGATGGCTTTGGGTGGCAGCAGGGGCTGTTGCTGCCAGTCCTGCCCAGGCTGTGTGTGGGAAGGAGATCCCAGATCCTATAGGAAGCTGTGGTCTCTACAGCCAGACCTGAGCAGCTTCCCCTGAGTGCTCACTCCAGCCCTGGTGCACACGTTCCAGTGCTGGAGTGGCCCAGGGTTTGGAGCTGGCCAGGCCTCCCAGGGGGTCTCTGAACAGTTCACACCAGCCCTGGGCAGATCCATGGGTGGAGATGCTGCTCACCCCCTGCCAGGTGCCAGGAGCATCCCTGCTCCAGGGAGGGAGGTGGCTGTGAGTCCCCTGGACCTTGGGTCCCTGCTGTGTCCTGTGTGTCCCAAGGGCTGCTGGGCTTTATCTGCATCTCACTGGTGCCTCCCTGTGCTCCCCTGCAGGACCCCCTGGAGCAGTATGGAATCTCTGAGGAAGCTCGTTTCCAGCTGGGAGCACACAGGCAGTGACCCCCTCACCTGGCTGGAGCTGGCTCCCCCTCAGCCCCCTGGGAAGGACAGCAGCTCCCAAACTGACCACGTGACTTTTTTATTTATTACCCAGATCGTTTTGTATTTTCCTGAAGGGAATTCATTGCACATTCCCAGTGCCCCAGCTGGAGGGGGTGAGCTGCTCTGTGGGTGCTGCAGTGGGAGCAGAGCCCCCCAGCCCTGGGGTGAGCAGAGGCAGGGACTGACAGAGCTCCCAGCACCTGCTCTCCTCCAGGACCTGCTGGGGCCACCCGAGGCAGCTCCAGCCCTTCTGCTCAGCTTCCCTGGCTCAGGATCCTCCTGCAGTCTCCCAGGAGCTCATCCCTGCTGTGAGAGGCTGTTGTGACTGATGCATTTCTGGGTCCAGGGTTAACCCCCTCCAGGGAGGAGTGGGAATTCCTCCAGCTCAGCCACAGCTCCAGCTGATGGAGAGGGGCATCTGCTCCCCTGTGCCAGGGCAGTAGCCCTGTGCAGCCACAGCCTTTGGGGTCTTCTTTTCCCTCCCCTGGGCGAGTGCTGTAATTCCTGGGGGCCAGATGAGCCCATCCAAAAGAACAGAGCTGCAGAACACGAGGGAACAAAGACAGGGAGAGGTCCCTGTGTGATCCTGCCTGTCTGCAGAGCTCTGCAGTGATCCAGCTTCCCAGAGAGGAGAGGCAGATGGAGGAGCTGGCAAAGGCAGGGGCTGCTCCCTTTGGCTGGAGGATGGAGCTGCAGCCAGGCATTAACCCTGAATTCCCTGAGCCACTGCTGCAGCTTTTCTCCCCTCTGTGTGTCCCCTTTGTCCAAAGGGACAGACCAAAAAACTGTGCCAAGGTCACAGTGAGCTGCCAGGGAACCAGGGCTGCCTGTCCTGGAGCTCCTGCAGGGAAGAGATAAGGATTAGGAACAACATTCCCATAGGATCAGCCCTGGCTCCGGCTGCACCAAGGAAAACTGCCCAGAAATGAGGGATGGAGGACATTCCCCACACCCAGGGCTGCAGCAGACCCAGATTCTTGACTGCCAGAGCAGCTTCCCTGGAACCAGCCCAGGAAAACCCCCAGGAAAGGCCTCTGGAAGGTCCCAGGTGTCACTGTCAGAGTTTGCTGGCAGCAGGAACACGGGGCTGGGGCTGGGGCAGGGTTGGGCTTGGCCTGGCCTTTGGGAGCTGCAGCTCTGGGCGTTGTTCCCCTCCAGCTGCCCAGACCAGGGAAGGGGTGGAGCAGTCTCTGAGCTGGGACTGAAGGGAATTTTGGGGTCTTTTCCTCCTTGGCTGGGAATTAGTGCCCAAACCAGAGCCCACACTGCAGCCTCTGGTATTCTGGTGGTCCCTCTTTACCTCATGCAGCTGAGTACCAGGAGTGACACTTGTCACTGATGCTTTAGTTTTAATCTCAAAGCTGAGATTTTTCCTTTTTCCCTGACCAGATACTCCCTTTCCCTTGAATCATTCCAGGTGCTTGCTCCAGAAATTACCAAAATCAGCTGAGGGGCAGCTGCCCTAGGGGATCAGCTGAGGGCTGCAGGGAGGGAGCAGAATCCAGGGGGGTTGCAGACAGATGGCAGCTCCAGGGGAAGCAGCAGCCAGGGATTAAAAGCAGGAACACACAGGAACTGTGCTTTGGGGAATCAGTATCCTTGGATGACTCCAAAGTGCATTTTAATCCTGCCCAGCCTGCATTTTCACAAAGCAGAGCTGAGTTCTCAGCTGGACCTGCCACCACTGTAGCAAATGTGTCACCTGTGCCTTGCAGGACTCAGTGGCCTCCCCGCTGGACACCTTTCCCCAGTGGAGCTGCCACCCTCCAGTGTCACTGTGCAGAAAATGGGTGTTTTGGTTTTATTTGCTGTTCTAGAGAACAGTTGGGTGAGCAAGAGCAAAGCCCAACACTGATTTGAATGTTCATCACCAATGACATTTCTTAACTGAATGTACAACAAAAGCTGTGAAGAGTTGCCAGGGCCAGGCCAGGCCCAGGGACTCAGATCCATGGTAGGGCAGGGCTGGGACACGGGGTGGGATGCAGGGAGGGAGGATGGTACTTTGTAGACACTTGGAAATCTGCATTATCTGCTGGTGATTTACAGACTATTGCTCATTTTTCACATTCTGATGACTTTGCTTGTTGTGTTTCAGCTAGAGCTGGCTCCAGGCTCCCTGGGAGCCAGCTGAAGCCATTTCTCTGTTGTAGAGTGAACATTCCCAATAAATCTTGTTTTAATCTTTGTGATGGTCAGAACTGTTACACAACACCAAAACCTCCCTGGGAGGGGTGGCTGGAGCCAGCTCAGGGGCCTGCCCAGGAGCACCAGGTGTGGCTCCTGCTCAGGACCCAGCTGGGGATGGCTCCACAAGGAGCTTCGGAGAGGCTTTTTCATACAATCAGAGAATATTCTGGGTTGGAAGGAGCCTTTAAAGGTCATCTAATCCAACTGGTTTTGGTACTGGAGCCAGGCCAGGGGCAGGTGACAAACCTGTCAGGCTGTGGCTGTGGCCCAGCAGAGCCAGGGGCTGGGGGCTCTGGGTGAAGCTGGGGCTGTCTCATTTTAAATCCTGCAGGGACTTAGCTCAGGAAGGGTTTGTGGCCTCCAGCTCCGAGGTTTAAACACATCCCTGGCTGCCTGTGGTTTGTTACTGCTGGCTAAAAAGGAACAAAGTTTGGATGGGTTGGGAATCATGGAAGTGTTTAGGTTGGAAAAGGCTTCTAAAACGTCCAGTCCAACCCAGTGCTGACCCAGCACTGCCATGGCTGCCACTGACCCGTCCCCAAGTGCCACACCCACACTTCGTTCCAGTGCTCCTGGAGCTGGTGACTCCACTCCTGCCCTGGGCAGTCTGTTCCAACGCTTCACAACCCTTTCTGTGAAGAAATTTTCCCAATATCCATCTAAACCTCCCCTGGCCCAGCCTGAGGCCGTTCCCTCCCCTCCTGTCCCTGTTCCCTGGGAGCAGAGCCCGACCCCCCCGGCTGTCCCCTCCTGTCAGGAGTTGTGCAGAGCCACAAGGTCCCCCCTGAGCCTCCTTTTCTCCAGGCTGAGCCCCTTCCCAGCTCCCTCAGCTGCTCCTGGGGCTCCAGACCCTTCCCCAGCTCCGTTCCCTGCCCTGGACACGCTCCAGCCCCTCCCTCAGTGTCCCCTGATGGGCCCAGAGCTGTCCCCAGGTCCTGCTGTCCCTGCCCAGTGCCCAACTCAGGATCCCCAAATCCTCAGAACTGAAGGTGCCACCTGGTTCAGGAATCCCTGTCCCTCTCTGCCCCCACAAAATCCCCAAATCCCATTTCCCTCCTGATTCCAGCCCGTCCTGCTGAGGCAGTGAAAGTCCACACGAGCTCGGTGTATTAAAATACAGACACTTTAATATAAAGACAAAACTTCAAAGCATTGTTTCAATTACAAATCAAGGGAGACACAAGAAATTAAGTGGTGGGAGGGGAGCAAAAACTAACTCTTACATTGTGGAGAATTAGAAAGGCCGGGTGGAAATATATATATTATACATACATATATACACACCAGAATTCACACTACTGCTAGGCAAGAATGAAAGGAATGACAGGACAACTTACCAGTATAAAAAAAAAAAAAAGAAAACAAAAAAATAACAACCCAAAAAAAAAAAAAAAAAAAAATTAGGGGAAGTTTGAATTTTAAATAATTCAGTTTAATAGGCTAAACTATATAAACTAATTCCTATTCACTAGGAAACATCCCATATCACTGTCCTAAGAAAATGGGTTTTTCTAAAAATCCATTGAAAAATGGATTTTTATTAGTAGTTAAAAGTTTACTAATCAATTCCTGAGCAACAGCAACCTCATCATCTACTGCTTTCCCCATCCAAGTCCCACTCAGCGAGGGCAGGCTCTCACTCCTAAAAAGTTTAAGTAGAACAGAGACCTAAAAAGTTGGGTTTTAATTGGAAATCGATCACTTCAAAGATTAATAGGTTAAAAAAGCCAAGCAGGATGGATCAACCCATTCCACCTTTTCCTCAATAACTCCAGAGACAAAACCTTTAAAAAATTATTTGACTGCACCAGAAAAGCAACCAGATGTACCTCAAGAAAACCAAAGGATCACAAACCTGAGAACTTCAGGGTTAGCATCGTCAAACTTCAAATTTTCAGATGTGATTTTGTTTTTACACCATAAAGAATTCAAGGAGCCTCTTCAAGAAGAAGGTCCCAAACAGTAAAAGTACTGGAGAATTATTTCCCAAATTTTTGTGTCTTGGGTTTAAACCCTGAAGTTCCCAATAACAGCATCTTTCAATGCAATATTCAGTCTAAATATATATTTATATATTTATAATGTATAAGGATAAATAAAATATGGCACAACAACATTTTGAAACTGGAACTCCAGCTTTTAGTGAAAACCTGATCCGCAAATGGAGCGGAAAATGGAAATGGAGGGAAAAAAAAAAAAAAAAAAAAGGAAGAAAAAAACCCTTTAAAACCAGTAAGACCTGAAATATTCATACACTGACTGCACAACTGTGCTCCCAAAACTCCAATTCCTGTGATTTTTCCTCAGTGCTGCAAAGATAGTTCACAAAAACACTGTGTAGTTTCTGCTCCCCAAAAGGATTTTGGGTTCACAGCCCTGTCCAAGGCCCTCCCTGCTCCCAATCCTTAATCCTTTCTGTGCTTTCGGCTCAGGCAAAACAAGAAAAGCAGAATTTTCCGTGACAGCCACCCCTGGGAGGTGGGATAATTCCAGGCTGGAGTTATCCAGGACAAAACACACAGAGAACCCTCAGGTTTCCACACCCTGGATCAGAGGGCAAATTCCAGTACCAAAATCAAATGGGTCACACAGGACGTGACCAACCAAAGCCACCTCAGCATCAGTGACAGGAGAAACCCCGGAATCCTCGGGAATGGCTGCTCCAGGGGCAGCACCCCCGGCTCCCTGGGGACACTGCAGGCCCAGGGGTGCCCCAGAGCCAGCTGAGCAGGGAGGGCAATCACCATCAGCAGCCTGAGAACAGCTCCCAGCACTGGAGTCTCCTCTGCCAGCAATCAGCAGGACCTGGAGCGGGAGCTCCAGGGGAGCCGGAGCATCCCGAGGGCACAGGGGGAACAGGGGGCCCTGAAGGGACTCAGAGGAGCTGGAAGCTCTGGCTGTCCCCTCCCTGAGCCAGGGCTGGGTGTCTCCAGCAGCTCTGCACTGCTGGCACTGTCCCTGCCACCACTCCCTCGGCCTCTCCTCTGCCTGGACTCTCTTCCAAGTGGAAAAACACCAGGTGGGGGAAGCAGATGCTGCTTTCTGAACACACAATCCCAGCAAGAACCAAAATCCAGGCTGCCTGTCCATGGCCACAAGGAAAGACCTGGAAGGGACAGCCCAGCAGAAGAGGAAGATCAAGGGAAGGCTGGGATGAGATGGAAACAATGAGCAGAGGCAGTGAATTCACTGTGTGGGAGCACCTGAGCTGGCAACTGCTGTACCCACAGCACTGGGGTGAAGGTGCAGGAGCAGCAGGTGAGGCAGGTCTGGCTCTCACCCACCTCCTCCCAGATGTGTCTGCACAGGGAATCAGAGCAGTTTGGAAAGATTGGAAAGCACCTTTAAAGGTCATGTAGTCCAACCCCAAAGAAGGCTGAAGAAGCACACGTGTCAGAAGGAAATCTATCCCCAGCAGGGCGAGGGCAGGGACACAGCCCCAGGCAGCCCTGGAGCAATGCTCCAGCTGGAGATGTTTCCAGGAGGGATGGAAGAGCTGATCAGACTGGAGACATCTCCAATCCCAGGCTGCAATTGCTCAAGTGACTTCCTCAAGGATTAAATTTGACTAAAGAAAGAAGAAAAGTGACTCAGCGCTTGAACTGAGTGTGACCCAGAGCTGGGCAAGTTTCACACTAAGGAGTGTCAAGTCCTGGAGATTTGGAATCTCTGGATTCAAAAAGAGATGAGTAAATCCTTTCATGACCAAGTGATGTCACCTTCCTGCCTGCAGGACTTCAGGGACTGTGGGTGTGATCCCAGACCCAGACCCTCCAAGCTCAGCTTGATCTCACCAGCGAGTCCTGGCACAGGGAGAATCTCACACGGGGAGCCCAGAGCCAAAGCCCAGCCAAGAGCAGAGGGAGCACACAGCCTGCACTGGAAGATATAGTGCTGTCCCCAACAGGAAGGAAGGAAAAGAGATGGAAGCACAAGAATTTCTGATCTGTGTGGCTGAGGAGACATAAACCCCTGGTGATTAGGAGCTGGAGATGATGCTCGGTCCTGGAATGCCACAGACAGTGAGGATGTGCTGCACTCCCTGCTGCTTCCCTAAAAAGCTGCTTCCCTCCTCCTCTCCCACTGCATCCACAACTGAACTGAGGTGAAGATGTTCCCTGGTTGTCCAGACTGATCCACACCTTCCTGCAGGGAACAGCCTGGTTTGTACCATGCTGAGGTGATGGAGGGAACCTCCCCATCCCCGCAATCCCCTGCACCAGCTCAGATCCAGCTCTACATCCTCAGCAATCTCACTGCTGGGTGTCCCTACACCCCTGGCTGATGGAAGAAGAATTGCTCAATTACTCATCTGCAGCAAATCCCAAAGTTAGGTCCAGTGCCTTTGGAGCCTTCCCAGCACCATGGGTCCCACGGGACTGGGCCTGGTGAGGCAGAGGTGGCAAATGCCCAAGAAAGGAAGAGCCCACGCAAGTTTTGTTCCTCAAGGCTGACATTTAGCAGCAGGGACAGGTTTTCCTCAGCACAGCACTCAGGAAGTTCCATTTTTTTGGCAGCAGACTTGCTCCAAGATGTGTTTTTGCTTCCTGGCGAGTCCTTCGCTGGCAGCAGGGGCGTGGAGGAGGGGGAATTGTGTGACAGCCCCGGAATGACCGGACCCAGCATCAGCAGGAGAAATTCTCTTTTTTTGGAACTGTTTGGCTTTGATTGCTCCAGAGGATCTTCAATTATTGCAAACAGGTTTCAGCTTCTGGCTCAGCGTTCCAGCAGTGGGGTCACAGCTGTGGCCACGTGGATCAGATCCCAGCAGCTCCAAGTCTGCCTTCAGCCAGGTGAAAGCTCTTTCCAAGGTGCAGACAGAGCAGTAAGAGACTGGCCAGGGGTTGGACTCGATGAGCCTCCAGGTCCCTTCCGACTCAGGATGTTCTGTAATACCACAATTTTAAGTTGAGCTTGCCCCAGATCATGGCAAAGCAATAAAAGGTCAGGGAGAGGGAAGACAAACCCAGGAATCTCTTGGCAAAAGCATCTCCCAGCTCAGCCAGTGCTGAGGCACCAGTCCCAAAGTGCCCCCTTGGCTTCCCACCTCAGTGCTGAGCAGGCCCCCTCTGGAAGCACAATTTGGGAATCAGTACCAGGAGCAATTACAGTGCAGGGCCTGGGGTGGGGGGAGGACACCAGCAAGGCAGGAGCAGCTCCAGATTCCAGCAGGGTGGAATGGCAGGGTGGGAACAGCAGGCACTGTTGGGATGACAGCAGGCAGTGGTGCACAGGCAGGGGAAGGCTGATGCTCAGGCAGACTGGATCCCTTTCCAGAAATTCCAAAGATTCACTCCTGGGTCTGGTTCTCTTGGGCCTTCTCAGATGATGTCTGGACAGTCACAGACTCAAAAATCCTGGGATGTTGGCAGTGGCTCAGTCACAGCTGAGTGCTGAGCTCCAGGGGTTGTGCTGCCCATCCCAGGGCTGCTCCTGAGCCAGCCCTGCCTTGGACACTGGCTGGCCACCAAGGCAGTGACCAAAGGTGACATCGAGGGACAGACAGGCTTTGCTTTCCCACAACACCCACCAAAGAGCCCGTGACAAACTCCTCACCCAAGGCCTTTGTTCCAAAGGGCCCTGGAATCATAGAATTGTTCAGGTTGGAAAAGATCCTTCAGATCAGTGAGTCCAGCTGTGAGGAGACAGTGCCCAGGCCACCCTGACCTCTCTGACAGCTCAGTCTGGCTCCCCAGAACTCCTGGATGCAGAGCACATCATTCCCACAAGGATCTGTCCCTCCTCATCCTCCAGGGAGGGTCAGGTGCCAGCAGGGTGACACAGGGGACCCAGGCCTCGAGCAGTGCTGGGAAGCACAGAGGATTCCATGGAATCTGTGGGCTGGTTCCTTCTCCAGCATAAATCTTGGGAGTGCCTTGAGCACCAACCAAAGCAGGACAAGGGATGGCAGCCAAGTTTTCTTCCTGGATCTCCGTGGTTGGAGGTGAAGGGAGGCACAAGAGCTCCAAGGGGCACCATATCCTGGTCCCTCTGCAGGAAAGGATCTGATAAAATCAGGGATGAAAAGCTTCTATTTGTATTTCCTCCTCTCTCTCTCACCAGAGATATAAATTATGGGGGAGAGCTAATTAGGGAATTAATTAAGGCTGCTGCCCTTCCAGCAATCACTCATTTACAGTCTCCAGTGGCCCCAGCACTCTGCTGTGTGCTGGGGAAGAAGCTGGAGCTGCCCAACTCCCAGCTGCAAAACATCTGGGTTACATTGTGCTCCTGGATTCCAGGACATACACTGAGTTTGGCTCCTACGAGAAGCTACTGGATGTTCTTCTCACCCTCCGAGCGTTCCTGCCCTTTTCCAGGTTTTCCTCGTGCTGCCAGTCCCTCAGCAGGACACACCCTGTCCCACACAAAGCAGAAAACATTCCAGAATGCCCCCAACTCCCAGGGCTTTCAGTCCCTTCCCAGTGGATAAGGAGGCAAAGCCAGATCCCAGAGTGTGCACACAGAGGCTCCCACTGAAGACACACTCAGGAATCACCAAAACAACTGCACTTGGACCTAAATCTCTCCTAAGACTGCCCAGGATGAGGCACAGAGAGCTGAATCCTGCACAGAGGGTGGGAGCTGCTGCAGGCCGTGACCCCCTCTCCAAACACTTCCAACCCTGCTGGATCCAGCAGCAGGAGAGCCCAGGAGGGCACAGGGACCTCAGTGACTCCAAAGGCAGAGGCAGGAGCTGAGCAGCTCCTTGTGACCCCGGGATGCTCCATGGAGCTCCTGCCAGAGCCTGATTGCTGCAGTGGGAGACTCACCAAGGAGCACTAGAAAGGATTTAAAGACATAGTGCTGCCCCTCTGAGCACCAGGGTCAGCAGGGAGGTGTTTTCCAAAGCCAGAATGTGATTTTTTTTCCAGTCATTTCGCTGTTGCAATCCCCTTTCTACTGTAGTTTCCTTTATTGGTGCTTGGCCTGGCCTGAACTCAGACCAGCCTAATTTCTGCTCAAATGGATCCTCCTTCTCCTCCTTACTCTGTGCACTTGAATAAATAAGTTTTTACAGGTTCATTGTGCATTGTACAACCTAAAAATAAAGGAAATAAAGGATAGGAAACTTAGAAATTTTCATCACAGCTCTATAAAATCGGCCCTTCCTGCACACACAACACCGAGTCACGACACAAGTCCCTGCCCCAGGGGGACAGTGGCAGCACAGGCAGCCAGGTCAGGGTGTTTTTGTGAACTACCATTCAAGAACCTACTCAAAAGCAAAGGAACACAAAAGCAAAATGCACCTTGTTAATTCATGTACACGGCCGAGCCGGGTCGGAGTCAAGTATCAAAAACCTACAAACAACGTCGTGCTTGGAACGAAAAAACAACGAGCTGAGCAAAGTCTGCAGCCTGCAGCAGGACAGAAGCACAATGTTCAGCCTTGCCAAGGCTGGAGAAAGGGCTGCACCAGCACACACCCTGTTCACAGGCCAAGGCCAGCCCCAAGAAGTGAGTTACCAAACCAGCTACCAAAATTCACAGTGACCCGAGCGCCACCAGCAACTGCAAATGGCCCAGGGAAGTTGGGATGGGGCAGGACTTGGATTTCTCCTGTTTGAACTGTGCCTGCGTGGGCTGTGCCTGCCCAGGCTGCCCCAGAGGGGAGCACAGAGCCCTCGTTAGTCACAAACTCAATTAAAACCCACCCAGTTAAAAAGCGCCTGGCTCAGTCTGAACCAAACCCCAAGGGAGAATTCATTCCTCTGTCAGCCCCGGCTGCCAACCTAGAGGATTTTGGGATATGAACAGAGGCAGGAGAATAAATAATCTGCAGACCTTTAAGAACTGGGTTTGGCATTGGTCAACCCCCCAAAATCAGCACCAAGGATTCAAACCAGAGGCACAGTTCTGACGGACAAAATAGCACCGAGGAGGCTCTTGTACATCTCTGCTGGTGTGCCAGTCCTTTAGTATCCAGAGAATTTAATAATAATAACTTGCATTTATGAATCTAGGTGGAATAAAATAAGTCAAAATTGTTTTCACTTTAAAAAAAGATAAATACTTTGTCTAAACTATCAACAATACAAACTGGAGCTTTAAGCATTTCTTTTGCCTTTTTTTTTTTTTTTTGCCTTTTTGCCTTTTTTTTTTTTTACTCAGATTCACAGTAAATGTTTGCTCTGTTGTTTAGGTCTTTTTTATGGTTTTTGTTTTGTCCAGTAGTAAGAGAGTAGAAACCCCTGCACAGGCCAGGTGAGCACCTTTCAGTGGAAGCCGAGTGAAGTTGGTCCACGTTGTCCTTGCATAGGTCACATTGGGTTGAGGTAGAAATCCTAGTTACCTGCACAACAGGAGGAGAGGAAGAGACTCATCTAAATAAAAGGCAAAAAATCTGCTGTGTTATTAGATGTGTCAATCATTCCTACATTGCTCCAAGACCTCCTCAGCCTCCTCTGATGAAGCAAATCTTGGCCCAATCCCAATTAGAGGAGAGGATGGATGTTCCAAGGGACACATGGCCCCTCCAAATGCTGCAGCTTTTCAAGCTGTGACTGTGTTGAACTCTGTCCTATGGGACTGAAATCAAGTGAGGGGAAAAGAGAAAAAAAGGTATTTCCCCCCCTCAGTACTTCACCTTTTTGTAGTAAAAGTTAATCTGCTTTGAGTTTGTTATTATTGTGGGGGAGGGACATTTATGAATCATAGAAAGGCTTGGGTTGGGAGGGACCTCAAAGCTCATCCAGCCCCACCCCTGCCATGGCAGGGATACCTCCCACTGTCCCAGGCTGCTCCAAGCCCTGTCCAGCCTGGCCTTGGGCACTGCCAGGGATCCAGGGGCAGCCACAGCTGCTCTGGGCACCCTGTGCCAGGACCTGCCCACCCTCACAGGAACAATTCCTGCCCAATATCCCATCCAGCCCTGCCCTCTGGCACTGGGAGCCATTCCCTGTGTCCTGTCCCTCCATCCCTTGTCCCCAGTCCCTCTGCAGCTCTCCTGGAGCCCCTTTAGGCCCTGCAAGGGGCTCTGAGCTCTCCCTGGAGCCTTCTCCTCTCCAGGTGAGCATCCCCAGCTCTCCCAGCCTGGCTCCAGAGCAGAGAAGCAAAGCAGATTATTTTAGTCCCCAGTTCCTGTTTCCAGCCCTGGTTCCTCAAGGACTGAACACATCTGTTCTCACTGAAATCAAGGGCACTGCTCAAATACCTCTTCAAGTCACAGGACTTGGGATCACAACCACCTCTGGTACCATCAGTTCTGCTCCTGTCCTCCACAGCCCAGCTTTGACACCCAGCTACTTTCTACAAGTCCCTTTTGGGCTTTGCCTCTATTTTCAGTATTTTTCAGTGACAGGGACTGTCACACCTGATGGATCCTAGTCCAGCATGGTCTCAGTTCCAGGTAAATCCAGCAGAGACTCTCACACTGTCCTCATACACAGACCCCAGACTGACCCTCCTCACCATCCTCATTCTCTCTCTGTTTGGGTTTTCCAAGCCCACCTCTCTGCTGGCACACAAAGCCCTTCTTCAGCCTCCCTTTCCTGCAGGGAAAGACCTGGCAATACTTACGTGCCTCCCAAAAGCCTAACCAGGGGTTTGTGGTGTCTGAGGAGGAATTTGATGAGGAAGACACTACACACAATGCACAGAGGCTCTCTCAGGTATGTTGTAATCGAGTTTTATAAGCAGCAAAGTGTGTTCAAGCACGTTTGTAGCTTTGGTACCAGTGGACAGCAACAACATCACAGACCTACAAGGAAAGCAGGGAGCCAGCTCTGGGGCTGGACAGGCTGGATGCACTTGGCAAGCACGAGTTGGTACAGCAGGATTGCCACAGAGTGTTTGCATGAACCACAGTACCCAGCTCTGTGGTGGTACAGTTTATTCTGGAGTAGCTCTAGAGACAGTTCAATAAATACCTGCTTCAGGAGAAATGCACACAGCCTCCAGAGCCCTCCTCTCCTACAGCCTTTGTGGAGAGTGAAGCCCACTTCCCCCTGCACATTCCCTCTGCTCCCAGGGCTTGTGAGCAAAGATAAAACATCAGCTGGGACTGTTCCTGCTGGCTCTGGCAGGAAGTCCAGCACAGAGAAGTGACAGGGGAATCACAGCCCTTCTCTGCTACCTGTGCTTGTGTTTCCAGTGATGCAGAAACACTGACTGCACTGCAGGCCCAGGGAATTTGCTCTCCAAGCAAAGCTGAAGCTTATAACCTATAGATTTTTAACGTCATGACTATTCAGAGCAGCTGTTGCTGACTGGCAGTTTTTACTGACCACCACATTGTCACACAGAGTCACAAAGAGGCACCTTTGGGCACCTCAATGCTACAGACAAGGACTGGTTTGGGATAAACAGGCTGTGCAAGAGGGGAGGGGAATCGGATGGGCAACACCCACTTCCAACAACTGTATAAAACCCCATGGAAAATAAACATTTCCTCCTGTTACTACCTCCAGAAAGAACACTTTCTCTTTCTACGAAGAGATCTCAGCCTGAACATAACCCTGAGCCAGAGCAGAGTTACCCCTGTGAGCACTCCTTGTCGAGAAATCCTGACTCCCAGAACATAGAGCACCAATACTTCCACCAGGTGATTTGCTCCCCACATTTTAGAGATTTCTCTCCCCACTTCAGAGGTTTCTCTCCCCCATTTTAGGGATCATTTTCCCCGTTTCAGAGGTTTCTGTTTCACGGAGCCCAGCCCCGACCTCTCTCTGCAAAGGAAGAAGCATCAGTGAGCATCTCGCACGCAAACTCCTCTGGTTTTGTGTCTGGCCTTACCTTACAAAACAAGAACTGTTAGCTAAGCAAGCTCTTTATCGTGGCTTAACCCCCGAAAGGTGCGAAGCATAAGGAGGCTGCATGCCAAGGGTCACCCACATAGCGGCCGTGCCAGCGGCGTTGGGCTGCGGGAGCACGCGGGGCAGGGGCGGGTGATGGACGGTAAAGGAGGGGTGGGAGGGTTTGTGCTGCAGAGAAGCCAGTTTAATAGACAAAGAAGAGTTAGACTGGACAGGAGCAGAGGAGGAGGGCAGGAACGTCTCGCCAGGGGGGATGGAGGGCAGGTTCTGCAGGAGAGCAGGATCAGAGTTAGAAGCGAGTAAAGGAGGAGGAGGAGGCAAGGACACGTTAGGAGGGGGCGGAGGGGGATGGAAGACAGATTGCACTGGCGCTCTGTTGAGGTGCTGAGCAGGTCTAGTCTCACTAGATGTTACTAAATTAGAGGAAGAGGGTGGGAAGGATGAGGATGAGGTGCTGGCAACAGCCTGCAGAGGGTTTAAGCTTAGCACGGTGCTGCTAGAGACAGCACTGCTGAAACTGGCTCCAAATTGATGAGGAGAGGAGGCAGAAGGCACCGCATGGTTAAAAATACCTGCAAACAGGAGAGAAAAACTCAGCTTCAACAGATGGGCTTTGTACAGTCTCAAGTGACAAGAGAAACAAAACAAAAAAGAAAAAAAAAAGAAACAAACAAACAAAAGCAAAATTATAATAGTTACAGCCCCATACAAAAATATGCAGCGTGAGAAGGCAGCAAGCAATGAAGAGATAATGGTGCAGGCCAGGAGGTACAAAAGGTTCCACTTACCTTTCCTACTGCCAACCTCTAAATGCCACGAGGAAAAATGGTCAGACCCAAGAACTGTCAGTTCTATACCACACGGGCAGTTTTGATGAGATTAGAAGTGGTCTTTAGAGTTGCTTATCTGAAGACTCAAAGTGCTGCTCTTCCCTCCCCACCCTCCTGCTCCCCCACTGACAGGGCAGCAGAGGGGAGTTGTAATTCCAGCAAATCTACGTGCTGAGAGATGTGAGAGTTAGGATTTCCCGACATGGTGCCTGAATGATTATGGACAGGTAAGAGAAACTGCCCTAGACACTTAGAAATGGCAGGTTCAGCCTATCTTCTAGTCCTGCCAGCTTGTCCCCGGTGTGGGCCACAGAAGCCAAGCCTGTGCAGAATCCCAGAAGTGCAAGGTGCATATGGCATTGCCCTTCCTGGCCAAGAAATGCTCTTCATGTCCATTCAAGGGCCAGAACGCTACAGAACTCCCAACACCAGCTCCTCTGATGTTCTGCTCCTCCTGGATCATGCTAAATCCATTCAAGGCCTAAACTCAACCTTTACTCAAGTTACTCAAAAGTTAGAGATGCTTAACATGGTACCAGGACAAGTCAAATCTGTTACCTGTAAGCAGACCTAAGTTGGTTCCAACACAGCAACATCTGAACAAGCAAACATTATCAATCACAAAGTCTGGGTGTATTGTTTCGTTAAGGTGGTACAACAAGCTCATCTAGCAGACAAAGCTCATGAGATTTCACTGTGGGGAACTGAAATCATCCTAGCAATTCCGAGAGAGAGAGAGAGAGAGAGAGAGAGACAGAGGAGACTGGTTATGTGGGACAGATCTGCTTCACATCCTGTAGAAATGAAAGGGTTTCACCCCTGGAGAGGCAGTGTCAGACTTTCCTTTAGGCCCTGTCTTATACCAGAGAAAGAGTTCTGCCTACCTCCAACTGTTCCACCTGTAACCCCAGGAGAGAAGTTCCCCATAGTGTGAGAATTAGTCAGTCTGGTTGCAGCTGATGACACGTGGACCAGACTGGCAGCAGCTGGCATTGAATTAAATAAGGACTGCAATACTGAGGAATTTGTCACCGAGTTGAGGTTTGCTTGCAAGGCCATGGGGCCGAGGGGGAACTGCGATCCAGTGGTCAGAGTGTTGAGGAAAGGATGGTGCGCTGGGACAGACGGCGCTGGGTTCCCTGCTGAGGAAACAGCAGTAGAAAGGCTTTTACCATTCAGAAGGCCACCAGAAGAAACAGCAGCAGAAATGAAAAGGTTGTGGCCATTTTTAAACTCCACGTCTCGGTCCCTTGCCTTGCCGACCTTTCCGTTGTGCTGCACAGAGTTTTTCTCCGCAGACCCCCCCGCTCGGGCGCTCAGCTCGCTGAGCTCTTTGCCCTTCATCCCCGGCCTGCTCAGCTCTTCTCCCTTGGTGCCCAGACCTTCCAGCTGCCTCTTGTTCAGGAAAAGGTTGGTGTCCGACACGCCCAGGTCCTTGCCTCGCTGCGGGGGGAAGCCCAGGGAGCAGCCGGAGGCCGTCCCGTCCGCAGCTTTGTGTGGAAGAGCGGCGCTGTCGAGGAAGCCGTGCAGGCCCAGCTCGGAGGACAGGCCCCCGTTGTAGCTGAAGCCATTGGGGGGGTTTGTGCCAGGGCTCAGCCCGTCCGAGGGCACGGCCAGGCCCTTCCTGGGGTGTCCTGGGATCTTGGTGTCCATGGGCAGCCCGTCCTCGGAGGGCGGCCTGAAGGCAAACAGGGAGTTCTGGCTCAGAGCTGACACCGCCTGCAAGGGGCTGTCTGTGGTTTTGGTCAGGTTGATGTCAGATATCGGTGAAAAAGTCGATTTCCATTTGCTGCTGTTCATGTTCTCGTTGCTTTGTGCTTGTTTCCTCCCTGACACGCTGCCACCTGGTTGGGAGGGGAAGGTTTGTAAATGTCAATAAACAGCATTCACTAAATCTGCCCCTTGAGAACAGGGTTTTATAGAATCACAGAGTGCTTAAGGCTGGAAAAGACCTCTAAGATCATCAAGTTCAATATCAAACAGCACCACCACCATGGTTATCACTAAACCGTGTCCTCAAGTGCCACATCCATTATTTTTTTGAGCACTTCAGGGATGGGGACTCCACCACTGCCCTGGGCAGCCCCTTCTAATGCCTGACAAACCTTTTAGTGAATAAATTCTCACAATATCCAATCTAAACCTCCCCTGGCACAGCTTGAGGCCATTTCTTCCTGTCCTGTCCCTTGTTTCCTGGGATCAAAGCCTGATCCCCCCTGGCTGCACCCTCCTGTCAGGGAGTTGTAGAGAGTGAGGACCTCCTGAGCCTCCTTTTCTCCAGGCTGAGCTCTCCCAGCTCCCTCAGCTGCTCCTGGTGATCCAGATGCTTCTCTGGGCAGAACCCACCTTTTTTATCCTTCAAAACTCACCTTTTATCAGTCTGTAATTCTATTTCTGAACCAAAGGCAGAAATATTTGTGTCAGCTAAAAGTCCTTACATTTCAGTTCAACACTCTGGAAAAGTCTGGGAACACTGATCTGCTTTTTCCCCTATCTTTGTACTATAGATCCCTCCTCAAATCCTGAGTCAATGAAAAAACTGGTCAGATCTTTGGTGACCTGTGACTACAGAAATAAGTGACCCAAAATCTGTAATTAGCACCCACCTGGCTTAATGATGATTAAGAACCACCACACTTAGTCCAGCAGCAGAGAGAAACCTCCCACTGACTGACAGCTTCACCCATGCCCAGGCCCAGCCATTACCACAAACAATTCCCATTCCTCACACGTACCATTTTCAACAGTCTTCTGTGGAGATTTGCTTTCCAATGATATTGTTGCAATTTTCCTCTCAATTCTAGTGGGAAAATAGAAAGGTTATAGCACCTATAGCAAACCTTCTGTTGCACATTCACCCTCACAATATATACTACTCATGATCAGGTCTTATCAGATGAGAGAGCATAAAAAACAACTTGGTCCCTCAATTTTGTGTCACTAAAAGAATTTATAAGCATCAAAAAACCCACCACAAACCTTAGGCAGAAGCTATTACAGAATTACTGCTCTTTGAAAGGATTAGTGCACATTCAGAGAACTCTGTTGCTGTTTCTCTTTCAAAATGAGAAGTAGAACCACATTACTATAGTAGTTATTTTTCACAGAACCATAGGATGGTTTGGGTTGGGATGGACCTTAAATCCCATCTCATTCCACCTGTGCCATGGGCAGGGACCCCTCCCACTGTCCCAGGGTGCTCCCAGCCCTGTCCAGCCTGGCCTTGGGCACTGCCAGGGATCCAGGGGCAGCCACAGCTGCTCTGGGCACCCTGTGCCAGGGCCCTCCAGGCTCCTGCCACCCCCCTGGGCTGAGCCCTCTCCTGTCCCTGGCTGCAGCCCCTGCCCTTGAGCCTTCTCCCACCCGCAGCTGAATTGAGGGGAGGAGAGGGGCAAACCAGGCTGGTCTGGGGGCTGCCAGCAGGACTTGGGGTGCAGGAGGTGCAGGTGGGGGTGGTGGTGGTGACTGGCACGTGCTGTGACTGACACATCAGCCCAGCCCCTGTCCCTGCACAGACACCCCAACAACCCCACCCTGAGCATCCCTGAGAGCGCTGGCCAAAGGCTCCTGGAGCTCTGGCAGCCTTGGGGCCGGGACCATTCCCTGGGGAGCCTGGGCAGTGCCAGCACCCTCGGGGGGAAGAACCTTTCCCTGAGCTCCATGCCAAGGCCTGACACAGCTCCAGCCCTTGCTGGGCTCCTGTCCCTGTCCCAGAGCAGAGCTCAGCCCCTGCCCCTCTGCCTCCCCTCGGGAGGAGCTGCAGCCCCGAGGAGCCTCCCCTCAGTCTCCTCCATTTCCCAGTTATTTCTTCACCAGTTATCTCCAAGAGCAGACCCTGCCAGCCTTGCAAACACAGCACCAGGTTCCCACATTCTACTGCCTGAATACCTTCCCTGTTCACAGCTTCAGCCACATAAGAGGTTTGGGATAATGGGATGGGCTTTCAAGCAAGGGGAACAAAGAGGCTGAAACACACCCCTCCTGCTGAGAGCAGTGTTATCAGCCCTGAGAGAAACCCTATCCTGAAACTGTGCCTGTGCATTCACCTGCTGCTATTGTGCTCATCCTCAGAGCCCTGCTCGTCATCCGATGTCAGGGGGGAGTAATGGACACCGTTGCTCTGAACGAGGGGCTTCTCTTTTTTCAGCACTGGGGGCTGGTCATTGTCCTGGTAAGGAACAGGAGAGTTCTTCAGGGAGTTTTCAGGAGAAGAAATGGCTGTTATTTCTAAGGGCTGGTTAATGTTATTGACCTGGGTGAAAAGGAAAAAAAGCAGTTACAGATGACAGTATCCCTGGAAAGGCATCTTGTTAAGGATTTTAATGCAGGTTTAACTTGCTCTGGGACATCCAACAGCTGCTTGTTTAGCACTGCTGCTGCTATCTTCCACCTCCTGCATTAGAACCTGGGGTGAAAGCTTAAATGTAACCTGGAAAAACAGCTATTTTTCAATCTTTGAGCTTATGTTTGAAATCAGAAATGACGACCTGGGATAAACTTTTTCTTCTCAAACTACACTGCAGGATCACATGCACACAACTCTCTAGCTGGCTTCATTAGCAAGAATGCCATATGCTTCTGGCACTCCTCTGCTGTTTAGTCAATCTTCACTTAAACTATTTTCAAAATATTGAATGTGCAGCCTCAAAAATCAACTTCACTGCAGAAACAAGCTCTTTGTCACAAGGGAAGAGATTATTTTTAATTTTTAATGCTCTGACAGCAGAGAGCTCTTTGAAGACGTTCTGCTTATACACAAACTGTTCACCAACTTAGTGAAAAGGAGAGGCAGGAGAATTGCTGCAAAGAGCCTTCACCGCAATTCCAGCTCCAGCCTGGCACCCTGGAGCTTATCCCTGATTCCAAGAGCTTTCCCAAAGCCCGGCCCTTACCATGGAGTTGATATTGAGCGGCGACCCCGAGGGCTGCGCAAAGAGCCCGGCCACCGAGGGCAGGGGTTTGCGCTTCGGGGAGACGGCGGCGTTCCCGCTGGGGTTCCCGGTGGAGGATCTCTTCCGCCGGCCCCGCTTCTTCCCGTCCTGCGCGTGGGCCTGGCCGGCGGGCACAGGGCTGTGCTTGCTGGAAGGGGATTGTTTTACATGTCCTGTATTAGGAGAGATTGTAAAGATGATTCTCCTCTTGGCCTCGTTCTCAGGATCTGAAAACGCTGCATCAGACTGCAGGTCCCCCTTTGTTCCTTCGGCAAAGATCTTCTGAGCCTCTGCACTCTGCAGTCCCCCTGCCAGGCTCTGGGCCGGGCCACCTAAGCGGGGGCTCGAGTGCTGCTGAGCAGGGGAGTTCTGCCCAGAGTTCCTCATCATTAGCAAAGGATGTTGTGGAGTGGAACTCCGAGACCCTACAGAGTTAAAGAGACTCCCAGAGTCGTCCAGAGCTGCCTGATCAACACTATGGTTAAGATGGGCTGGGCTGTTTGTAAGATTTCCATTGACTGCCACGGAGCCAGAAGAGTAAGAAAAACCTGTTGAGAGGGAAAGTATAGATCATTGCTGGGGCTGAGCGGGAGAGAGGTCACTGAGTACAGGGCTGGGAGGGCCAGGAGGGATTCCAGCTCTGCCTGGAGAACAGCCAGGG
Organism: Dicaeum eximium; assembly: GCA_013396995.1. Lineage (NCBI taxonomy): Eukaryota > Metazoa > Chordata > Aves > Passeriformes > Dicaeidae > Dicaeum > Dicaeum eximium. The sequence continues at coordinate 90,800 of VWZP01010709.1, forward strand.
GCCCTGGATTACACACGGCTGCTTTTGCATGGGGCAGTGAGAACGTGGCTCTCTGAGGGCTGAGGTGCCAGTTGGGGGTTAGGGACTTCCACTGCTCTCTTGCTAGTTCAGGAAAATCCATGTGGTATGTGGAGGTATCCCATAGAACACGTGCTCCTCCCAGTTTTACATGGAATTCAAGTTTAAGGTTTGTTTGAAGTATCACCCCTTTTGAAATCAGGGCTCCTCTACTCTCAACTCCTTCCTTTCATTAATGAGATGGATGGCCAGACTCAGTCCTTCCCTTCTCCAAAAAGAGAAGGACTTTGCCATCCACACAGCCCACCTCCTTCAAATTCAACAAAAGGCTGTGACTTAGGAAGTGACAGGGGACCTTCAAAGACATAGTGGCAGAAAAATTCCACAAGGGAAGAATCTTGGGAAGGGAATTCAGTGTTTGTCATGGGGTATCATAAATGGGTTTAGGGTTCTAGGATGGCCTGGGCTCTCTAAAGGAAAAGGGCAGAAGGGAACAACATGGTAATGGTTTACAGCAAGGTTTTTTCAAATACTTCATTTGCTTTACAGAAAAATGCAGCCAAGCCCTTTGCAAAACAGATACTGAAACAACCCAAGCCCCTCGGGGTGGTAAACACTGAGAACAAAAGCACTCTCTGGTGAGAGATCAGCTGTAGAACCTACTTTTGCTGGCCCACAACATTCCCAGAGTAGCTAAAGACCATGATTTCCACAAATGAGTGAGTCAGAAGCAATGTCTGCACCTAAAGGGATTCCCATCCTCTCCCATTTGAGCTTTCCCACCCAGGTTGTTGTGCCTTTACAGCTGCTCGTGAGGCACCTCCATAATCTGCCCTAAAAAATTCATTCTGCTATTTAAAGACCCTGTAAAATAAAACTTTTGGAGCCAGATCATCAGCTCAGGACACAGCTGTGCAACACTCTGCAGGTTTGCCACACTGTAAATCTGTGGGAATCTCTGGATCCCCACAGAATTTACAGAAGCAATTGTTTATTTACAAGTAAAGGCACATCAATCCAACCCTTTACACCAGATGCACCCAAGCTGGAGGCACATCAGAGCATCACCTATGAGTTTCTGGTCTCACCCACAGTTATTCAGCACTCCAGGGCCTGCAGGACCTGGCAAGAAGTGCTTGGAAAACTCGGCTGTGTGTGTTTGGGTGCTGCCCCAAGACAGGAGCAGCTGTGCACAGGTGAGGCTGTTACCTGAGGTAGCCAAAGCCAGAGGCTTGTTTCCAGCAGCATTGCTTATGCCATTATGAGAACTAGCACCAATCTGCTTTTCAAGTGTCGATGAGTCTCTACTCTGGTGAACTGGGCTGGGTGTGCTTCTCTGGGGAGAGAAACAGGCATTTCAGGAAACAGCATCAGAAATCTACAGCTTCAACCAAATTCACATGCATTAGTACATCTGCCTAGGGACGTGGCTCTGCTTCCTGTATGCCCTAGATTCAGCTTGTTCTGAGAAAAGCATGGATCAGCACGTTATGGGCCAAAAATGTAGTGATTAATTATGCTGCAGTAGTATCTCACACACAGCAGGCACCATGCAGAGAGGGAGGCTCATCATCACAGGATATTCAGACTCAGGACAGCTCTGCCAGTAGCAGGAATGGCTCAGGCCATGGCTGCAGCAGGCAGGAGACTGATGGTTGTACCATGTCCCCAGGCCTGTGCTCACAAAGCTCCCCAAAACAACCCCAAAGGGAACATGAATTGCATCAGGCCATATTCTCTGGGACATTCTCTGAGGATGCTCTCTTAAACATGGAAAACACCTGTGAAATGGCAGCCTGAACAAACAGGGAGGTGCCACCCAGGGCTGGCATTGCCCTAAGGACACCCAGAGCTGAGCACACTCTGGTTCTGCTAAAGCCAGAAGTCTTCAGCTGGAAAAATGCAATGGATTTAATACTGTGAACCAACTCCAGCTTTCCCAATATGGGATTGAAAGACAAGCCATGGATGGATTCTAACTCACAGCCCTCAGGAAAAGCAGCAAATGCTTCTCATTCTCTGCTGCAGCACTTCTGTGACAAACTGGTGTGAGAAACTGGACCAGGCCTTTTTGAAGTCCTCCTCCACTCAGAGAAGAAAGGACTTGTCACATCTCAAAAAGAGAAGCCCAGAAGCCTTCTGCTACAGAGCAGTCACTCACATGTGAGGTACCACAGCCCCAAGGTGCTGTTCAAGCTCACCCTGCACACGTGTGAGGAGGACAGGCAGCTTTGAGGTGACAGACAGAAGAATTCTGTCCCGGGTTCCTACAGAAAGCAGGAACTGACACATGCAATTCTCTGCTTCCACTGCCACAAACTCTCAGGCTTTTCACCCAGACACACATTCCAGACTAGGCTCTCCTGAGGCATTTACTTTACTCCCTTTTCTGGCTGAACCCCCCTCCACCCACAGAGAAAGGAGAGGAAAAATCTACAGGATCCAAGAGCCAAGAGGATGCATCCTCCAGCAGCCTCCCCCGAGGAGCAGACCTCCAGGATTAGCAGCCCATGGAGGATCCTGGGGTACAGCACCCCATTCCTTCCCACTGGGATTTTAGTTAGGGATGGAAAGTGTTGACAATCCCTTACTCACCACCTTCTCAACACGGCTAGGTAGGACTACGCTGGCCAGAGGGATACTAACAGGGAGTTTATTGGGCTGCACTGTGCTCAGAGGAATACTGATAGGGAGGCTGGTGATAGTTTCTCCATTACTCACAGAGGTTCTCTCTCTCAAAACCTGTAAAATCAAAAGAGAAAGCAAAGTTCTCACACAGGATATTGGAAAGATTTTTAAGGTAATGATAACCTGCTCGTTTCTATGTGTGTGTCATTCCCCCACTCCTTTTTAAGGAATGACAGGACTAGGAGCAATGGCTGTACATCAGACAGGACCAGTACCGGGCTCCTGGGACAGCAACATCCCACAGCACAGAAATGTGTAAATTAAGGCCACTGCTGGCCTCAAGCATTAGGAAAAGAAGCCTTAGGCAAGCTCGTTTCCCTGTTTCGGTTAGAGCTCTGTGAAAAGCACTCAGATGTCAGATTTTGTATCTTGAGGCCCTCTGTAGCAGCCAGATGCATTTCCATGGCAACCTGCTACTGCAGGGCACCTGCTGCTCTGTGAGCCCCAATATGCTTCATGGCTGCACCAATTACATGGACCACATTTTTTACTCTTTATTTTTATAACTACAGAAGAGCCTTCTTTTCCAGTTCAAGCAGACACGTGCCAGATCAAACAGCAGTCTCACTGCCTTACTGGTGCTCAGAAAGGAGCACATCTTTCTCTCCCTCTGACCAGCTCTGATTTATTGCATCACACCCACTGTATTTTGCATCACTTCCCATGCCAAGCTGGCCACAGAACACAGCATTCCTGCATTTTCCAGTCTGGCCAGCCTGCCCTTGTTGCCCCAGGGGCAGCATCTGAGCAGCAGCAGATCCTTTACCTTCTCTCCTGCACTGGGTAAGGCCGCGGGGGAGGAGGGCCGAGTTTCCTGAGGACTCAGCTTTATGCCATTTGCAATTCCAGGGCTTGGATATGTAAGGCCATTCTCTTTGACATGCTCAGCTCTGGAAGAAAGATGTACAATTGTCAGGGTACAAAAGCCAGTGACAAGGAATTCCTGTACCACACTCAAAGCACTGTCCCACCTTATTTACCCCATTAGCTCTCACCGCTCATTTTCATGGAACAAAACTTTTTAAAACAGATAAACCTCCCTTTGAAAAGTATCTTTTCCCAATCTAAATTACCAGTGCTATTAACACCAGCCACTACCCTCCTTCCCCATCCCTCTCACCTCTGTATCTCGTTAGCTGTTGCTTTTCCATTGACTCCGTGGTCCTGATTCAAGTGTCTCCGCAGGGCGATTTTAGCAGGGGAAAACCTGGTGTAGTCAGGGAGGGACAGGCTTGTCACCTTGTCTGCCTTCTGCCTGCTGCTGTGGCTGGGGGTGCAGGGCACGATGTCTTGGTCCAGGTGGGAGTTGGGGTACTGGGGGGTGTTCTGCTTGGACGAGGGCCGGCTGAAGGCGTGCTGGAGCTCGTAGGGGGTGGCGTGGCCGTTCATGGACAGCTCGGGGCTCATGCCATTGATGTGGGGCATGGGGAACTTGGAGCACTCCAGCTCTAGCTGGAACCTGCCGTGCTCAGCCTCGGGGTCACGGCTCAGGTGGCTTTTGCTGTGCAGCTGCACTGACAGGGGCTCCTCCGAGGGCGTGTAGGACTTGAGCTGCAGCAGCTCCTGCTGCCGCTGACTCTTTTCAAGTTCCACGATGCTGATCTTTAAATAAAAAGAAAAACAAAAATTAAAGACTACACTTAATAATTCTATCACATTATGGAGTTTTGCGTCTGAATTCTTCTAAGTAAAAGGGTCTCTGCTTCTGGGAACAATACAGAACACGAGACCCAAAGTTTGTGAGAAAATTTCTGCTCTGAGCTTAAGACCAAAAGGCCCAGGTGAGGGTAATGGCTCAGACACCCTGAGGAACAACATTTCAGTTCTTAAAACCAAGAGGGAAATATCTCCAACTTACAGAGAGAGTGTGGAGTAACTCAGTACTGCACAGTCACTCCATGCCAAGGCATCCAGCAAAAGGCTGGAATAGCTCTGGAGCCAATCTCACAGAGAAAGAAAAGCTCCTCACACAAAGGAGTTTAATTTCTTGTCACTATGAGAAATGTCACTCTGGGGGAAACAATTCCCACCCCATCCCTGGAAGTGTCCAAGGCCAGGCTGGACAGGGCTTGGAGCAACCTGGGACAGTGGAAGGTGTCCCTGCCCATGGCAGGGGTGCAATGAGATGAGCTTTAAGGTCTCTTCCAACCCAAACCAGTCTGGGATTCTCTGATTCCTGAATTGAGACATCAAGGCACAGATGAAAATCATCAGCTTGTGATATTTAATTAAATGCAATGATAAACCATAATTCCTCCTTCTACAGCATCACCAAGGAATCAGGTCATGGTATCTACTGCCTTTACAAGTTATCCACATCCTTATTTATGAAAATCCTCTAATACAAAGCTCAATTTCTGGGGGAATAAAAAAAGAATAAACAAAAAAGCAGCACCTGGTTGATCCTTTCCCATCATATTTAGTGTAACACCCATTACTGACCCATTGCCCAAGAGCTACCCCAAACTGGTGACTCTGCATTTGTTTCTTGCTCTCTACCTGCAGTTCCAAACAGTGCTTTTGTTTCTCAGAAATCTGATTCTTCAAGGCCTGCTTCTCTTTCAGCAAGTTCTCCAGTGACAGCGTTGACCAATCCAGCTTCAGTTCTTCACACCGAGCCTTCAGCTGCAGGGACACACAGCGACAGGGACAAACGGGTCAAACCACAGCTCTCACCTCTGCACAGCACCTGGGGTCCCAGCTGAAAGCAGGAACTTTGCACTGAATGAGCAAGAACCCCTTATCCAATTGAAAAGTCCTCCCAGCTTTGTGCTAGGGAGTGTGGCAGGAGGTGGCCTGGCTCTTTCTAAAATAGTGTTATCACCCACCCTCACTGCTTCCACATCCAGATATTCCCCTCATCTACCTCCTGAGGAGGCTCAGCCTGGAGAAAAGGAGGTTCAGGGGGGCCCTTGTGGCTCTGCACAACTCCTGACAGGAGGGGACAGCCGGGGGGGGTCGGACTCTGCTCCCAGGGAACAGGGACAGGAGGGGAGGGAACGGCCCCAGGCTGGGCCAGGGGAGGTTTAGATGGGTAAAATTTCCTCACTGAAAGGGTTGTCAGGCTTTGGCACAGGGTCAGTGGGAGTCCCCACCCCTGGAAGTGATCAAACAACAAGTGGGTGTGGCACTTGAGGACGTGGTGTTTTGGTGACCACGGTGGTGGTGCTGGTTGATGGTTGGACTCGAAGATTTTACAGGTCTTTTCACACATTTACAGTTCCATGATTGTCTAATTTTGAGCACCACAGGAGTTTTGGCCAGAGCAAGCCCTGCACAAACTCCCTGTCCAACCAGGTCCAGACCCAGTGACATCCAGAGCTGTTTGGGGACATAGCTGAGGCCAGAGCCAACTGCCACCTCAGGATATGCTATGGGGTAAATCAAAGGCTCCTTGCAGGTTCCCCCCATCATCCCTCTGTTTCAAAGGACCCTGAGCAGCTGCATAATGTGTTTCAGCCCCCAGGTTGTGCCCTGCCCTCAGCCAAAGGGCAGCACCCCCTGTTCCCAGCCCAGGGGCTGCACCCACCAGCTGCAAGCTCTGGTTCCTGAGTTCACTGTTGTCCTTCTCCAGCTGTTTTGTCTGTTCTTTCAGCTGCTGGTTGTGAGCAGAGATTTCCTTCTGAGCCTGGATCAGGTCGTTGTAGGTCAGAGCTTTAACTCCCAGCTAAAAGGTGAAGGGTGAGATCAGTCAATAAGGTTCTGACACCCTCATTCCTGGTGACTGTCCCATTCCCAAGTGACACTGAGGAGATCTGCAGAACTCTGCAGCACTCAGGACCTCCCCCAGCATTCTCCAAGGCCCTTTGTGGCTGCTGGGGGGTAACAAAGAAGGACACAAGGACACTGGAGCTGCTGTTCCACCCCTTTCAACTGTAAAACTGGCATTTAGGCTTTGCCAGCCAACAGAACTGTCTGTGGAGAGCCCCCACATTTTCCTCCTGTGCTCCTGAGCTAGGCTGGCAGCACAGAGTTTGAGCAGCAGAGGATGAATCCTTCAGCAACCACCACATGGCTGTGGTTTGTCCCCTTCCTTGGGCACCAGGCACACAACAATTCCAACAAGAAACACAAAACATAAGCAGAGAGTGACACAGATTGCACCTTTCTGAGCCTGATCTGCTGCAAAGCAGAGGCTGAAGACCTAAGAGTGCTCTGATCTTACTTAGCTTGACCAGAAATGTCTGCCTGCAGCTGACTCAGCAGCATCCCCCAGCACAGAGGTACCTCATCGAGCTTCTGCTGGAACAGGCGTTTGATTTCCTCTTTCTGGGCCTGGCAGTGGGTGAATAACTGCTGGGCTGTCCCCAGCAGCTGAGCATTCTTCTCCTGGAAGAGCAAAAAAACCACTTTTAGCACCAGCTGCAGCATGGGCCATCTCAAGGACACATTTGTGGAGGACTTTAGGAGTGAACCTGGATGCAGGAGAGCTCATCCAGCCCTGCCCCAGACCCCTGAGAGCCTGCATTTGTTGGGGTGTGATACTGGTGGAGTTAAGTCAGCTGAAAAAAGCTTTTAAGAGGTTTTTCCTCCTGTATGATAAAATACAATCAAGGCAGTCTTAAAAACTCTTTTTTATCCTCCTAGTGCATCGTGAAGCAGTAGCAATAATCACATCCCACAGAGCAGAAATAGAACTGGAAAAGATTATCTGCATGAAATCTGTTCCCAAACAGGGAACTGGCTCTAAATCCCCAGAGCCCCAGTTCAGAGTTTTCCTGTCCAATACTCATGGAAGAGATGCAGGAAATGAAAATACACTGCAGGGGAGACAGGAACAAAGTCCTAAATAAGCCAAACCAGTTTTCCTACTTGTGCCACCTTTATTTCAGCAGGTCACTTGAGCCACTCACAGCACATTCCCTGCCCAGAACATTCCTTAAGCAGATCCCTGCTCCCTCAATCTGTGGCCATTCACAGCAAAGGGCAGGACAGCACTGGCTGAAGAGCCTCATTTACCCAGCCCCAATTGCAGGATTAGTGCAGCAAGGACAGGGAGCTTTGGGATTATCCTGTTCTCCACCTCGTGCTGCTGAGGCCAAGCAGGGATTGCACAGACTGAGCCATTGCTCCAGGAAAAGTGGGGAACAAGGCCAAAAAGCACCTTGATCCTTTCCAACCTTAATAATTCCATGATTGATCTTCCAAGCAGGGAAGCAGCAGTGCTGGAAATTCCCCACGTGCAGGAAAACACAGAGCTGGCTTGGGAAAACTGTCCCTGCAATGCTAAAGGGGCTGCTCTGGGGGATGCTGAAAAATCAGTTTTGTTTTCAACACAAGGCATTTCATTCAGCCTTCCCAGGCACTGCAGGGGCTCACAGCTCCATCTAAGGGCACTCTGGGAAGCAGCAGCTGATTTCAAAATCATTATTAGAGAGAGATTTTTATTGTACTTGAAAACCTTCCTGTAAGAGGGGGTTACTGAACAGACCATACCCAGCCCCTCATCAAGCCAAGTTCTGCCTCTGGGAGGTTAAATTTGCCATGTAACACTCTATAAAAAATATTTTCATACTGAATTCCTCATTTTTATGTTTAAAAGTGTGGAGCAGCTGTTGGACACCATCACCAAGTGATGACTTTTCCACACTCCTGATTCATTCTCTGTGGAGGGCACAACCCTTGCACACCATCATTTCATTTGGGCAGGAGACAAGTTCACTTCATGCTGACTTTCCTGACAAGTGCAGAACAAGCAGAAAAATCTGCTGCTTAAGGAAAAAGGTGAAAGTTCTAAGTGCTGATTGACTGTGAAAGCAAATGGAAATAACCACAGAAAAGAGGTTTCCATGAACACCAGACCAGCATCAACCACTTCTCAGTAAGGAATGGGGTGGCACAAGGTAATCTCTCTCCTCTGGAGAGTTCCCAATATGGAAAACACAATAAAAAAGCCCTGTGGCTTTTTTCTGACACTCTCACAAAGACTACAGAGAGAAGAAAAGCTTCCACAGGGAATGCCAAAAGCTGGACCTGGACAGAATTCCAGACTGGTTTGGGTTGGAAGGACATTGAAGCCCATCCAGTGCCACCCCTGCCATGGCAGGGACACCTCCCACTGTCCCAGGCTGCTCCAAGCCCTGTCCAGCCTGGCCTTGGGCACTGCCAGGGATCCAGGGGCAGCCACAGCTGCTCTGGGCACCCTGTGCCAGGGCCTGCCCACCCTCACAGGAACAATTCCTGCCCAATATCCCATCCAGCCCTGCCCTCTGGCAGTGGGAGCCATTCCCTGTGTCCTGTCCCTCCATGCCTTGTCCCCAGTCCCTCTGCAGCTCTCCTGGAGCCCCTTTAGGTCCTGGAAGGGTTTAAGCAGAAGTTCAGATTTATTACTAAGCATTATGGGGAAAGGCTCCTCCACAGAAGCAGCAGGAAGAGACTCTCATCAGGGCTAATTGATACAGCAATGAAATCATTCATAACTGAGACAAAGCAAGACAAGAAGGTGTTCAGGCAGGAGATCTCCTCCCTCTGCTGGTGGCTCCACGGCAGAGAAACATCCCAGGGTACAGCTCCAGGACCCTCCTTCCCTTTCCATATTTTCCAGTCCATGATATGTCCATGATTTGGGACATTTACACTTTGTCCACCAGTGCAATCCAACACATTCTGATTATCAATACCAAGGATGCTGCATTAAATCCCCCCAACCAGTGATGACAGTTTGGGTTTCTTAATCCCTGTGAACTATGGTTCATAGAATCCTGGAATTGGTTTGGGCTGGGAGGGACCCATCCCTGGCAGTGCCCAAGGCCAGCTTGGATGGGGCTTGGAGCACCCTGGGCTAGTGGAAGGTGTCCCTGCCCATGGCAGGGGTGGCACTGTAAGGTCTCTTCCAAGCCAAACCATCCTGGAATTCTGTGATTCTAAGTCAGCATTGTCAGGTGGGGGCACAGAGGGAACAGGGGAGGTGCAGCTCTCTCCTTGTGCAGATTTAAGCACACAAAAAATGAGTTTGCAGCAAAATCCCCTGGCAGTCGTTCAGCCTAAGCAAGACTGGTAAATGCACACAAGTCCCATCTCCAGCACTCTTTGCCACATCCAAGGAACTTCAGAGTCTGGTAATTTTGTTTAGAAATGTTAAAAAGTGAGACCCACCTTTTCCTGCTCCAGTAACTGTTGCAGACTTGCTTTGTACTGAGGAGTTTTCATGTATGCCATGAACTGCATGTACTGGATCTTAAATGAGTCTGCAAAATAAATCAGATAAGGAATTTCAGCAAGGGGCAAATGCCATGCCCCTGTTTACCCCTATTTCCTCCCTGGCCACCTCTCCTCACTTGTCTCTCCCTTGCTTTTGATTTGGACTCTAAGTCAGACTAAGCCATTGAGGACAGATTTAAGAATATGCTGAAAATCCCTCTCCTGGCACAAAAGGAACTCTTGGATCCATCAGGTCCAATGGAAGCCATGACAACACATCCAAAAAGGCAGAGGAAGGTGCTGGGGGCTGAGAGTGTGTTTGCATGAGCAAAGAGGAGCTGAGTGGTTTTAGTGCTCTGTAAGCAGAAATAATAAAAGCAATGAGCTGCAGGAGCCCAGACCAGCCCTGAGCTCAGAGCACTCCCCCAGCACCAACACAGGGCCTGTTCCTTCTTCTCCTTCCACACACATGAGGAGCTCTACACCCAGTTTACTCTCTCCTCCAAGGAGCACTTGGCTTCTCATTACCCTTTATCTCCAGTAATGACACCTCCTCCTCCCCAGCCCTTCCAACATTAAAGCAACCCCATGATTAAGCCCAGTCTGCTCCACAAAACAGGCACTATGTGGTGCAGAAACCTGCACCAGGCTCAGCCCAGACAAGGCTCATTGTCCCCACCCACCCTGCCTTCAAACATTCCTCAAAAATCACTTTTGCCACAAAATATCCCTCAAAAATCAATCTTTTTGCCACAAAATATCCCTTTAAATTACTCTTTTTCTGTCTTCAACAAGGAATCAGCCATAACTGACACACCAGATGGAGAGCACAAGTTAAGGACATCACTGATACCCTTGGTCCCCACACAGACAGGACCATTCTGCCAGATCCCCAGAGCATCCTGGACTGGCTCCTACCCAATGCCCAAAGTCAGAAACAGCTGGGATGGGACAGGCAGCAAAAGATCAAAAAAAAAAAACCCTCCAGGTTTTCCCTTAAATCACCTCTTGCACATGAAGTGCATTTTCCAACCACACCTTTGTGACCTCAGAATCTCAGACAGGACCTCAGGTATTGGCTCTGAGTTCTGCAGAGGAAATGGAGTGGTGTTCCCCAGGATTAAGAGAATGGATTCATTTCAAATAAACCTATTTCTGACTATTCCTGCTAAATCCATGCTTGCTGCCTGTTGTGCCAAAGGAGAGCTGGAACAACATCAGAGAACAAATGCAGAGTGAAACATCAACTTCAGCAGGAGGAGGGGCCTTGTGGTGACACCAAAGGATGTGGGGCAGGCAGGAGAAGGTGGGGAGGAGCTAATCCCCCTCCTGCCCCATGCAAAACCCCAAAGGGGAGGTGGGCAGGCCAAGGGCAGCCTTACCTAGCAGCTTCTGTAGTGCAGGGGGGGTGGGTGTCACCAGGAGCTGGTTGGACGAATGCCGTTGCACTTTAGGAGGTAGTTGGTAATATGGGCTATGAGGTGACTTGTAGGCATCTGGAGAGACACAAACACAACCTCAGGTCAGCACTCAGTGTTTGGGACAAGGACAGGAGCTTTACCACTGAAAACATGGCCTCTGTAATGAGATCCAGCAGTTCAGTCCATCAACACACAGCTCCAAGCTGTTAGGAAGGGTATCTGTGCTCCATCCTAAGAGCAGCACTTAGAGAAGGCAGCAGCCACAGCTCAGCCCCAGCTCCTGGCTGAGTACCCACAGACAGATCCCACCCCCAGCCCCGTCAATGCATTAATCACCATCAATCACCATTAATCCCACCCCCATACCATCAATACATTAATGCCATCACCATTAACACATTAATCACCATCAATACACGAATCCCACCCACACCACCATTACCACATCCATCACCATTAAACCCATCACCATCACCTCAAGGGCAGCTGTGCTCTGGTGGCAACAGAGAAGTTATGCCACAAAATCAAACTCAACCTGGCAATAAAGGAAAAATGAGCACATCTAGAGCTTCAGAGACTTCTCCAGGCTCTTCCAGCACCCCTGCACTCACCCTGAGGAGAGGATGAAGATGTCTGGGAGACAGTCTGAGCATGCAGAAGTTCTAGTGCAGTTTGGTTCTTCTTGGTCTTGCGCTCAGTACTGGCTGTGTTCATTTTCTTGGGGCGCCCTCGTTTCCTCCCTGCCATTTTCCTGCCTTTCTTACTCAGCTTTTTCTTCCGGGCCTTGGAGGGAGATGGCTTTTTAACAGAATTTGCTGCAGCTTTTTCTTCTTCAGCACCAGAATCCTGAGAGATTTTGAAAAACTTTGGTCATTTCTACCTCCATATGCAGCATTCCTTTTCAGCAATCATTAATAATTGTGTTTAACTTTCTGAAAGGAAACTGATGCATTGTAGTTCCATAATTTGCCAGGGAAGTGGACTGGCTTGGGGTAAGAGCTGTTCCCAAGGGGTTGTGCTCATTCTCTTCTGGACTTATTCATTAAAGAAAAGAAATGCTGAGGGGGGGGGGGGGCACCTCCGGGAGGATTTGGGG
>VWZP01010709.1:103181-149586 GCA_013396995.1 Dicaeum eximium
GCAGGATTAGGTGGGATAGTGGGCAGGAATTGTTCCCTGTGAGGATGGGCAGGCCCTGGCACAGGGTGCCCAGAGCAGCTGTGGCTGCCCCTGGATCCCTGGCAGTGCCCAAGGCCAGGCTGGACAGGGTTTGGAGCAGCCTGGGACAGTGGGAAGTGTCCCTGCCATGGCAGGGGTGGCACTGGGTGGGCTTTGAAGTCCCTTCCAGCCAAACTGTTCTGTGATTCTGTTAAATCTGTCTGTACCTGCTGTCTAACAAAAGCTGATTATTCATCCTTCCCTGACTACATTCTTCAACTGAGTTTCACTCAAAACTCAGAGTACAATTAATACTTTATATTTTTGGGCATGAACAGGCACTGCATTTCTCACAGCATTACCCAAGAAAGGAAATGAGTCTTTGCAGAAGAGACTCAGCACTCTCTGAACTCCATTCAGTGGGCTGTGACTCAGGGACAGCTCTGCAAACTCCTGCTGGATGCAAGCGAGGGTGGACAACCAACTATTCATCTTACAACACCTTTTTTTTTTTCCCCAGAATTAGTGGTGCAACTCCCAAGTGCAGCTTTTATTAACTCACTCCATCATATTTTTGGGCACAGCAACAGCTAGAGCAGTTTGTGCTCAGAGTAAAACCCAGCATCCTTCCCACAGAGCCAGGCTCCTCCTGACTCAGAGCATGAGCTCATGCACAGCCACAGGAAACACACTCAGCACACAGAAATGCAGGATGTTCACCTTGTTTTCTTGGACCTTCGTTGGAGTCGTTGTGTTACTTTTGTTTTCTCTTTGTTGACGTCGTCTAGCTGCCTCTTGTTCCTCCTGGGGAGAAGGGTGGGAGATTTCACCATTTGCTCATGTATTTATCACTTTTTAATACAGATCACCTTGTTTACCAGCTTGGTTTTCCACAGGAAAAGGGAACAAACTTCCCCTTGGCTCAGGCCACACTCGGGTGAGAACAAGTCCTTTCCCACCTCCAGAGGGGATTAAATCTCAACCTGTTCCCAATATTCTCCCCTCCCAGCCCCACACTGCTGTGCCAGGTTTCATTTGGATTTTTTTTATTATTATTATTATACATTTCAATAGCTTCCCCAAATCCCGAACATTTCATGGTGACATTTAAAAAATCTTCCACAACTGGAAATGGCAAAGCCATTAATCATCATCTCATTCAACTTCAGCCAAGTTTACTGAGGTGACTAATGAAAAACAAAAGCAGCAACTTTTCAGGCTGATTTTCTCCCAGGCTGACAGGAAGTTTCCTTGTTCAGAGAAGAACTCTTTTTCTCTCAGAAAAAAAACTTCTTTCAGACAGGAAATTTCCAAGAGCTCAATCAAAGCCTTTCCTGCACCTTCCAGGTAAGGTTTAATCTGTGTAAGATTTCTGGCAATTCCAACACTCCTTTGATTTAAGCACATTATCAACCAAACCAGTGGCAGGTTTAAGTGTGAAAAGCAGGGAAGGTCAGAAGTATCCTGATCTTTTTTTTTTTCCCTTTCTCTAAGAAGTCTTTTTTGTCCCAAATTTGAGTGGAGCAATCTGAAATAATTCCCTTTCAGAGCCCCCATGAGTCTGATCTTACAGAGCCAATCAGCCTGAGGATGAACATTCACTTGAAGTTTTAAATTAAGTGGCCTCATTTAATTCTCTTCCTGGGAATCCATTGATTATTTCAGGTTAACACAGCCCTGCACAGTCCCAAAAACTCTCTGGCATTTTAATTCCACGTGTACCAGCCCAGACTGCAGCAAATGACAACTCACTCTGTGCCTCCAATGGCACGTCCCAGAAGGAACATTTCAGAGCATTGCTCAGCTTCATTTCAGGAGCTGAGCACTGGGACAGATTCAAACCATCATTTCCTTCTTTAATTCCAGTTCTTTAATGAAGAAATAGCTCATTACAGACCTCCAGTGCAAGGTAAAAGCACCTTGGGGCTGCCCCATTAATTCTCTATTAGAAATCCCTTGGACATGATTGAATTAGTGCTTGATGGCATCTGAGACTTCCCTTCAATTAGCTCCATGTTCTTTGCCTACCAAGAAAATCTGATTTCCTATCAATTCTGCCCACCTGTGCTTAAATTCCTCACAGTAGCTGCTCCCTTACTTTGAGTTTTCTACAGAAAATGATTGAAACTTACCCTGAGTTTTGGATTTTTGAGACTAGAAAAATAGTTTTCAAGCTGAAAATAGAAAGAGAAGAGAGTCATCCTCAAAGCCATGACAGATAAACACAGAAGAATAAAATATTAGCTTAAAACAAGTGCAGAACTGCAGAAATTCTCACTGCTTTGCTTCTGATAAGCTACATCAAGAAGCCATTTACTTTCATTCTTTTCAGCCTCCCAGGCTGTTGTGTAACAGGGCATAATCCAACCTCTACAAGGTTTTATCATCCCCACCACTGCCTGGCCTTGTTTTAAAGCTTTGTGTCACATATCTCCCCTCAGCAGAGGCTGATTTTCAATGAAGTTATTTTCACTGAAGCTGCTGCACCCTCGTACTCCACCATTTATCTGCACTCTGGCACATTCCTGAACAAAAGCTCTATTAGACTACAGCAGAGTAAGGAAAACAGCCTTGCTATCCCACTTCAAAAACCTTGGGGTGGGATAAATTATTTGTCCACAAAAGTTTTCATTACCACAGGGTTTATTGGGTTTTTTGGGGGGCTTGAGGGCTTTTTTGGGGGGGCTTGGTGGGGTTTTTTTGTGGGGGGCTGTTGCATGGGTTATTTATTGTTGTTGGGTTTTGGGGTTTTTTTCTTTAATTAAAAAAAAAAAAAACAGTGAATGCATCACCATTGTTATGGGGCTTGGGCTGCTTCTACAGCAGCTGAGAATTTTACTAAAATGGAGATTTACTGGTTGAATATGACTGAATGAAATGGTCTGTGCAGCACAGAGGAATCAAAGCCCCACTGAGTCCTTCCTCTGTGAGGAAATCACAGCAGGAGACCCCAGCTCTGAGGAGCTGCAAAAGGAATTTTATCAATGAATCTCTGCAGCTTCAGTAAATGCCCTTAACCCCAGGGTGTGTGGGACCTGGAGCAGCCAGAGTTGGTTTGCACACTCAGGTGTGTAAATCCACAAAGAGACATGAAGACAAGTCCCAGGAAGGATCTGGAGGTGGAAAATGCTGGCCTGGAGCAGGGCACTCCTGGCCCCAGGGCAGCCCAGGTACTCACTATGGTTCTGTCAATGGTGTGCAGGTAGTAGGAGACTGGTTTCCCCGTCCAGGACACAGAGCCCTTCAGTGGTGACAGCTCCACAACCCTCATGATAGTGCCAATATCTGTGGGAGGAGAGCCAGGGTAGGGAAAAGCTCAGCTGAGACCAGCCAGGCACCAACACAGAGAAATCTGGTTTGCAGATCCTACAGGAAAACACTACTGGGAGTTTAAAGGGAATTTCTTACTCTCTTGCTACGTGCACCCCACAGGAAATAAAAATGTGGGACATGTACCTTCCAGCCAGCCACCCTAGAGTGAGTCACTCACTTCTGGCCAACAGAACTGTGTCCCACACAACTTTTCCAAGGAACAACACATGTGTGTGACAGGATTGAATTACACAGCCCCAGAACGTCACCAGCCCAGCCCCTGTCAGCTGCAGCTGCCCCATATTTGGACTGGACACAAACATGTTTTGGGTTTGCTTTCTTGTCTGTATTTGTTTTTTTCTCCAGAATTAATAGCTATGGGATGTGCCTTAAACATTCCCACAACCACTGAGCGAGTGGCAGGGCTGCAGGAGAAATTATGGCACGTTTCTAATTAAACAAAAATTACCCAGAAGAGGCCAAAAGCAAGGTTTGGGACTCAGCAACCTCAACCACTATTTTAACCACATTTTAATACTTGTTTTTATTTGTCCCGACTCTTTCCACATTTCCACTTTTTCCTACAGATGGAACTACTACTGACAAAAGTGGTATTGAGGGAACTGGTGCCTCCTTCTTAAAACTTGATCTTTTCCAGTGTTTTGTATAAATTATTTAAATGTTCATAGTCAAGATCAGAGTATTTGATAGACAGGTGAGACATGACTCAAGTCATGCTCATGCATCAAAAACAGTCTTGATGAATAAAACCATCATGAAAAACCTCGTGGGGCAGCACAAAAGCAGCAGAGCAATGACATTCCCTGCTCCATGTGCAGGACACTGGCCATGGCTGGGGATGGCATTTCCCTGGCAGTGTCACCTGGAACAGGCCACTGGAACAAGCCCCAGGCCCAGCACATCCCACACAAGCTCATTGATGTTGGTATTTCCCAACATAAAATGGTCTCAGAAAGTGATTAAGCCCTAAAATTTATTCATACATTTCTCCCTGTTGTAGCATACAAAGGTTATTTTTTTCAGGGCCTTTTATCTGAATCCCTGGAAGTTTCCTACAGTGGAAGCTGTTGGCTCTCCTTTTGCTAAGCCTCTCATCCACCCAAACTCCAATGAATCGCCTCAATATCACTGTAACATCAGCATTTCCATTCAGCATTCAGTAACAGCTGAGATCTGAAATGTCAGCATTCTAGAAAACACTCCCACTGAATCCCTGCTGGGCTGAGAGCTGGAATGGGATAAAGATGTGGCTCCACTGGCAGCACAGCCAGGGCTGCTCTGAGGTGAAAGGGCAGCACATGCTGGCCTCAGTCTCCCAAATGCAGCAGAGAGAGAAGGGAATGGGAGAATCCAGGAAAGAAAAGGCTTGAGAGGCCAAAGCTCCGTATTTTTGTGGGCAAGTCTAACTGAAACCTCTCCAAGTGCATTCTTGGATTTCCTCAAGCCCTGGTGGGCTTTGCAAGAGGGCCCAAGCTTCACTCAGGCTCTCTTTGCCTCATTAGCAAACTGACAGCCTGATCCCAGCTCTCCTGAGGCTTGAGGAGTTCCAGGAGCATCATTCCACTGTTTTTCCCTTTTATATTTAAGTCCATGCCTCAAAAGAATTGGCAGTCCAGCACCCAAGGTTCAATAAGGTTCCAAACCACCAGAGGCCCCAGAACAGAATTTCAAACAGGGAAGAAAATGCAGGTTTGGGTGCCTGATGTGTGGGACATCCACAAGAATTCCAGCTTAAAAATAACTTTCCCAATGGCAAAAATTTACTTCATGGCAGTCCAAAAATTACTACTCTTCAAAAGCAATTTAGGCCAAAATTAGACAGCACAGCTTGAGATTTGGAACTCAGTGAGTTGCTCCCCATGTTTGCACAGGGAGGGAATGAGGGGGGATTGATTTAGGGAAAATTTAGCACTGGACACAGTAAATATATGTAAAGCCCAGCTTGGACTGCTCTTCTGCTTGAGAAATTTCATAGAAAAACCTCAACTGGAAGGGACCCACAAAGAACCTCAGCCCAACTTCTGCACAGACACCCCAGTTTCAACAATGAAAGTCTGAAAAAAGTCAAAACCTGAACCAACAACATGGAATGTCCCAAAACCTCCTTAAACTGCAGCTCATGTCCTTGCAAAGAACAACACTGCCAAACATCAAGTCTGGCCTGTTCAGAGGAGAAGGAAAACACGACCCTGTGTTGGCAATAAACCAAACCAGGGCTGGGTGTGTCTGGGAGAGGCTTGTTTGCTCAATCACAGCACAGGAGATGTTCAAAGTTGAACATTTCACAGAATCCTGGAATGGTTTGGAAGAGAGAGCCCTCAAAGCTCATCCAGTGCCACCCCCTGCCATGGCAGGAACACCTCCCACTGTCCCAGGCTGCTCCCAGCCCTGTCCAGCCTGGCCTTGGGCACTGCCAGGGATCCAGGGGCAGCCACAGCTGCTCTGGGCACCCTGGGCCAGGGCCTGCCCACCCTGACAGGAACAATTCCTGCCCAATATCCCATCCAGCCCTGCCCTCTGGCAGTGGGAGCCATTCCCTGTGTCCTGTCCCTCCATCCCTTGTCCCCAGTCCCTCTCCAGCTCTCCTGGAGCCCCTTCAGGCCCTGCAAGGGGCTCTGAGCTCTCCCTGGAGCCTTCTCCTCTCCAGGTGAGCACCCCCAGCTCTCCCAGCCTGGCTCCAGAACCTCTAAGCCCCAGGAATCCTGACTGGTGGGATTTACCTGCCTGGATTTAGGGTGGAAGGAACTCCCCTGTGAGTCACAGCTGCTCTTTGTGGCTGAGGAAATGAATCACAACTTTCAACTCCTGATTTCTCTGCAGCTCTAAAGTTGCCCAGCCAGGGACACAGTGATGGAACCAACACCAAAACACAGCAGCACAAACCCCATAAAAAGTGTTTGCTCCTCTCTTGGGTGTTTTTGTTAAATTGATTTTAAACACCTATCACTTGCTGTGCCCTAATAATCCAACAGCATTTTCTACTTAAACAACTCCAAAAAGCAGTACACTCCCCCAGACATTTTCAGATAATGAATACCCACAACTGTAATGAACAATAAAAAGGGCAATCATACCACTCAAGTTTCGACTGTTAATTCTAAAATTTAGAGGTGCAAAAGGTTTTGAGGACACAATTCTCCCACCTGGAAAAAGGAGAGAAAAAAAAAGAGCACAGTCAGCTCCATTATTTGTTCTAGAAGTAACTACTTATTGAATATAACCCAGTACAGAGCACTAAAGAGAAGTCCTATAAAACTGCCCCTGGTATAGCATTAAAAAATAAATAAATCCCTTAATTCTCATTCTGACAGCCCCAAGAAAGCCAATCTATGATTCCTGCCAGGTGACACCTGAAGGATTGCTTTAAAATGACAGATTTGAAATACTTGGGAAAAAAAAGAGCATGCTAATTCTCAGTGGCAATCTAAAGAAATTTCAATTATCTCCTTCCTACTTGGGGTCTTTTATACAGAAGCCCCCAAAGCCCTTTTATTTAGAGGCCACTAATCTCCATTTCATGGGTATTTGGGGTCATTCAGCAGAGCCTGAAGCACACTCTGGGACGAGAAATCAGGTTTCATCATTGTAAAGGGTTCTTGAAACATCTCCACCTTCCCACTGCTCTCAAGCCACCATTAAACAAGTTTGGAAACTAAAAAATAATCCAATCCAGTTAAAGTAAAGAAAACAGCTTAAGTTTGGGGGTTTTATGGTTTGCAGCAGAGCCCAAAAGTCACATTATTTATTTCAGCACAAAGCTGTGCCATGGGAAGCCACAGCTGCTTTGTTCACACCACACATTTTTCTTTTCAGAAATTGTTATTTCTGTCATTTCTGCCGCAACCAAGTAAAACTGTTACTTATCCCAGTGGTTAAGAGCAAAGAGAAGGCACCCAGGGCAATGGAGAGGCCATGGTGGGTTAGTGGGTGTCCCCAGGCTGCAGTGTGGCTTCTCAAGAGCACCCAGTGACAGTGTCCCAGTTTTTATGGAATTGTGGAACCATTAAGGTTGGAAAAGACCTTTAAGATCATCAAGTCCAACCATCAACCAGCACCACCACCATGCTCACCATTAAACCCTGTCCCCAAGTGCCACATCCCCACAGGTTTTGAGCATTTCCAGGGATGGGACTCCAGCATTTCTGTAGTCAGGAGTTAACAGCCAGCACTAAATGAGACAACTCTGAACAGGAGAACCCAGCCAGTGAATTCTGGATGGAATTACAGATTGGCCTTCCAAAGCTGTACCTCTGCAGCCAAGAATCATGGAATGGGTTGGGTTGGAAGGACTTTAAAGCTCACCCAGTGCCACCCTCTGCCACAGGCAGGGACACTTTCCACTGTATCAGGGTGATCCAAGCCCTGTCCAGCCTGGTCTTGGACACTTCCAGGGATCCAGGCAGTTTGGCCTTGGCTGCTGGGTGTTTTGTGGGCTCCCAAAAGAGGGAAGGATAGACCAGCAGCTCCTCCCACCCAACCCTGCTCCAGAGTGCTCCCAGCAGAGGGGATGCTCCAAGGAGCCAGGCACGTCTGGGCAGACACAAGGGTGGGAAGTAGAAATCCCACTATGGTGCAGACCCTTGGCCCACAGGCACAGAACAAACCCCAAGGCCTGGCTTTGCCAGCTGGAACTGAGCCCCCCTCCCACCCCAGCTCCACAGGAATCAGGAAACAACGGGAAAAACATTTCCAGTTGGATTTACCTTCCTTCATGTTCGCGAAGCGCTCTTTCAGCTGGTGATCCACCTCAGGCCCGAAGGCAAAGTTATTCACAAAAATAACACTGCAAAATAATGATCCAGTTAAAGACCAGGGAGCCAGGAACATCCCCACAAGGAACCCCAGTCACACCATGGCCACTGGGAGCCTTCCCAGCCACTCCTGCCATGGACAAACCTGTTTGTCCCCAACTCTACAGCTCCTGCCACCCAACACATGGAGAGCAACACTCAGCACTTCATCCTGTTACTTCTTGTAACAAGAAATATTTTACAGCAAAATATCCAAATGTATTTTAGAATCATAAAATTGTTTGGGTTGGAAGGGACCTCAAAGCCCACCCAGTGCCAGCCCTGCCATGGCAGGGACACCTCCCACTGTCCCAGGCTGCTCCAAGCCCTGTCCAGCCTGGCCTTGGACACTTCCAGGGATCCAGGGGCAGCCACAGCTGCTCTGGGCAATCTGTTTCTCTTCCAGCTCCAAATTCTGCATAATGCTAGAAGCCAGTGACATCTTAGCACATTTTCCCTGTCCTAAACCCAGCACTTCAGCCCGACCCCAATAGAGGAGCTGTATCTTTCTTTCTGGGTTAAGAAATTCAATGAGGGGAGGGGGGCGGAAAAAAACACTCCTGTAGAAACAAAGAAATCTACACAGAGGTAGAATCCCACAAATTATAAAAGGGCTTGGGAAAGAAACAGAACACACCACAGATTCAAAAAGAAACACCCCTTTAGTTTAAAGGCCTAATCAGCCTGGTCTAATTGTCCTTGGTGCCCATTTACTACCAGGCTGCAACAAGAGTCATCAACACCTCTTGGAAGTTGTTGAGCTCCCTGATCAATGAACATGTCAGGGGAGGTTTGGGATGGATCTCAAGAGAAGATTCTTCCCTCAAGGGAGCCCAGGCTGCCCAGGGAATGGTCCCGGCCCCAAGGCTGCCAGAGCTCCAGGAGCCTTTGGCCAGCGCTCTCAGGGATGCTCAGGGTGGGGTTGTTGGGGTGTCTGTGCAGGGACAGGGGCTGGGCTGATGATCCTGATGATCCTTCCAATTCAGGATATTCCAAGATCCTATGAAGTGTAAAAGCCATCCTGGCCTATTGTTCCCACATGAAGAACTGATTTCTTTGCTGGAAAATTCCCTTCCCAGTGCCTCCACACATGAAATGTGTTCAACAAGGACATGGGGAGTTTAAGAGCAGCAGTCAAAGCTTTTTAAAAACCACGAATGAAAAAAATGTTTATGCACCAAGGGAAAAAAAAGTTATTCTTGCTACGCCTTGCTCTTGGAAATTTGGGAAACCCTGTCTGGCAAGTAAAGCTAGCAGGGGTTTCTTCCTCCTCCTTCCCATGTGCCAAAAAAAAAGGCCTTGCAAAAGAGCCAAACATATTAATGGGACTAGAAAACATCCAGGAGAGGAAGGGAAAAAGCCAGAACCTGCAGAAGTGTGTTTTTATAGTGTTCACTCTGGCACAGAATGTTGTGTGCACGTGCAGGGCACAGGAACCCCGAATCCCCCTTGGGCTCAGCCCTTGTTCCAGGAGGTTTTGCCAAGCCACAGGCACAGGGATCCCCTGGAATACACAGGGAACCATGTCCTGGTACCTGCCCCATCCCTGGAAGTGTCCAAGGCCAGACTGAACAGGGCCTGAGATCAGGAAGGTGTCCCTGCCATGGAAGAGGTGGCACTGGATGAAATTTAAGGTCCCTTCCAACCCAAACCATTCCAAAATTCCCTGATCCTGCACCAGAGCGAGGTGGAGCAGCACTGAGACTCACAGTGAGTGCCATGGCACACAAACCAAATATCTCCCAGCACTTCTGGGTGCAGTCAGAGCTCCTGCAGCCAAAAATTTCTCTAAAAATTTAAATTAATTCCAAGGAAAGTTGCCCAGGCAGCAGAGGATTGTGCACTTGGAATAACAAGCAACAAAGCCAAACCCAAGTGTGCTGCAAGGCTGGGACAAGTCTGTCCACAAATTAAAAGGCACCTCCAGAAGAAAGTGAGGGACAGAATCCTGCAGGAGTCACCAGCCTAGCAGACGCCTCCTCCAGGCTCTCAAAACCAGAGTTTTGGGAACAATCCAAAAATTGCCACAACTCTGAAGGCTTTCAGAGCTCTCTTTGACAACTGCCTTCCATTCCCCCACATAACAGGGTGGCCTAGAAGGTCATATAAAAATAAAGAGGTTTTTTCTAGCCATAAGGCTGAAAGAATGCAAAGCTTTAAAAATACAGATGACTTTTATTGCTTTTAACAAATTCACTCCCTTTCTGCTCCCTCAGAAAGGAGCCCAACCCTCTGCACTATTCTCCACATAAATAAATCTTAAAGACAATTAGTTTAAATGAACTTTCAATTTAAGTTGAAACAAACTCACTTGGGTCTTTTCTTTTTTATTAGAGGGGAAGTGAGCCTGTGTGCCCCAAAGGCCAAGAGAATGAGCATTTTGCCAGAGTCCCTGACATGAACTATAGGGATATGCAAAACAAATGGAGGTTTATGCTCCTCTTATAACCAGAATTTATCTTGGATCCACCCTTGTATGGAATATCATGGGACATGCACTCAGAGCCATTTTTCTAGTCAGAAAACAGGATCTAAAGAGGCCAGTGTAAGAGTTGGCAGATAGACTTTGAGTATTTGCTATGGAAATTCTATATAAAAAGCTGGCCAGCCTCCCAATTTCCATTATACAAACTCCCAAATATCCAGCTCAGAAAGGAGCATTAAACTGCTGTACTGTACCTTGTGTTTGCAATCCTCTCTCTCCATTCTTCTGAGAGGAAGTCACCTCTTTCCAGCTTAAAACAAGACAAAGAAGACAGAAATACAGAGGGGTTAACAGGGTTCCCTCCTGCTTCCTTCAGAGAGGGACAAACAGGCTGCACCAGCTCCCTGACTCCTCAACAACCAGGGACAAATGAAACCTTTTGGAAACACAGAGGTGGAGCAGGGAGAGCTGACCCTGCTCATTCCTCAGACCCCAGAGGTTTCTCCCTCCCTGCTCCCCCCTTGGCTGCTCTCCTGTGTGGGAAGAACAGGGAAGGGTCTCTAAAGCTCCATGGAGAAGCCAGAAGTGCTGGCAGTCATTGCAAAACTCATCAGCAAATGCCTCCTGAAGGCCCCCAGGGCTGGTGATCCCCCTCAGCAGAGGGAGCTGAGCATGGATTGAGAA
The DNA here is from genome assembly GCA_013396995.1 of Dicaeum eximium. Lineage (NCBI taxonomy): Eukaryota > Metazoa > Chordata > Aves > Passeriformes > Dicaeidae > Dicaeum > Dicaeum eximium. The sequence continues at coordinate 114,432 of VWZP01010709.1, forward strand.
CAGCTCCTGCAGGGAGCCCTGGCTCCCAATTCAGGCTCCTGCTGCAATGCACAAACAAGAATCTGATTTTTGTGGTGCTAAATATAAACCCTGAGCACTTCTAACACTTCCAAGTTAGAAATGAAGTAACATAAAGGCCTTGTTTGAAAATAAGTACAGTTATGACTTCAGTGGCTTGTGGAGCACCTTTCTGATGACACCACATCAAGTCCCAGGTGAACACAGAGCTCTTGCACAGATTGATGTTTTCTCAGTTGTGTTTTGGAAATGAGAAAGCAGCCCATGGGTCACACTCTTCTGCTGTGCCACAAGCCAGGCAGGAGGAGGGCTGGGGGAGGAAGATAAGAGGAGGAGAGAAAAAATAAGGTGCAACTCTATAATTAATGCAGATGACACCCTTTGAAGATGATGGTTTGTGGCAGAACCTCAGGAACATCAAAGCAACAGCAGCGACTGCTGAGGATCCTTTTCCTGCACTGATTTCTCTGTATGGGAGGAGTGAGGATTTCACAGGGCAGCACTAATTCTCATTAGTGACAATTCCAAAGTGCCAGCACTGCAGTGGAGACACTGGAACACCTCTCATCCTGCAGGGCTGGCTCAGCCTGGGAACATCCAAGGGGAGCTCTCCAGGGCCTGGCCATGCAGGGACACAAGAGGGGGTGACAAACCTGCCTGAGCCACAGTGAAGGACAAAGCCACAGGTGCCAACAGGAATGGGGCTGCTTCCAGGAGGAAAGGAAGGGGAAAACCACCAAAATGTCTTGCTGCTGCACAAGAGGGCTGAGAAAAGTGGACATCCAGGATTCTCATGAACTTTGTCAAGAGCCTTGAGTGCCAGAAACTGAACAGAGCAGGTAAGATTAGCTCAAGTTATTCAGAAATACCTGTTCCACCAGCTGGGCTGAAATCAGAGTTAAACCAGAATTACTACCTGTGATCTCCCACCTGCTGGGAGGGAAAGCACCTTTGACATCCCTGCTACAATAAAAACAAAGGATAAGCTGGAAGCTGAACTCAAAGATCCAACCCAATCTTGCTGGGTACTGTCAGAATCTAAACCAGAGACTCAACATCAAAAAAAGTTCTAAGAAGAGTTTTTCTCATCTCATATAAGGAAAGATTTTTTTCTGGATGTCTACATGTGGACACCATCTCTAGATTGATTTCAAGAGATAATTTTGTCTCAGCCTTACCTAGTCTTGTAGTGAACAATTCCATGGTTGAGTAACCAAGACAAAGTCAAAGAAAACCCACATGACAAGCAACTGTGTTTATTTTATACCAATTTTTGCAAGTCAGCTACTCTATGGCATCCTCCACACCACCAGTTTCTAAAGTCTCCACAGGGTTTTCCTAGACTAACAGGGAAAGAAAAACATTGGGAAAACCAGGAACCACAAACATCACAGCCTGCAAGAGAACAGAGAACCAACGTAACATGAAACTATTTTGAAATGCTGAACTTCATATAAAGGTCTTGAAATCCAACCTACGTGGCTATTAGGCCTCACTTGGGTCCAGTTTCATTGTGTGCTTGCCCTGCTATGTGGTTAGAAGAGCACTTATAACCAAAATCTCCAGGTTTTAACCTGATATCACCCATGGAGGATGAACACTTTGCAAGCCAGAGCCATTTAACAATTCAAATGAACCACAGCCCAGTTTAAACACATCTATTTTTGTGTGGCACTGCTTCCCCAGCTCATGCTTAGCCAAGAGTCAAGGGAAAAACTTCACCAGGAAAAACACTGGAGAACAGAAAAAATCAGATGATCAACTGTGGCTGGGAGAAAATGGTTTATTTTTTCTCTCTGGAAGCAAGGCAGTGATTCCCTTGGGGATGCTCCCCTCCAACAGAGATTGAGCTGCCTGACCCCTGTAACCAGCTCCTTACCCACTGTGCTGGGGCAGTGATCAATAAATGAGGCCCTAAAAGAAGGAAAGGAGCTCTTTACCCATCAACTGACAGAGAGAATCCAAAAAAATTCCCCCCAAAATTCCACTCAGCTCAGTGGTTTGCAATAATTTTGAGAATGAAACAAGAACTGCAAAGGGAAGTCCAGCTGACTGAAGGGCAGCAGCAGCTGAAGCAGCAGAACATGGTCCTTGCTGGTCACTCATGGAGAAGGGGACACATCCACACAGTGACCCAATCTCCTCCTCCACTGTCCCCTCCCTCATCCTGCTCCTCCTCTCTCTCAGAAATTTAATCTCCTTAGTGAATAATGAATGGAAGGGACCATCTGTAACACAGATATTTTCATCTGATTAGACAATGCAGGAGATGCTTTATCTAACAGGATAATTAGCTCAGCAAAATCGCCTCCAGAGCTGCTGCCTGCATTGCTTCTAAATTTAGAAGCCAGACCAGGTTTTTATTCAGGTTTTTCAAACAGACACTGCAGGAATACACTCAGCAGCATCTGATTCCTGTAACTCTTCCTGCAACTGGATGGAAAGCAGCAGATCCCAGCCTAGGGGAGGCAGCCAGAGGCACACAGAGGGTGTGAGTTCATCATGGAGTAGAGCAGGAATTTGGGAAGGTCAGGCCCCTGTGCTGTGGAGGAGGGCTGGGTTCTCACCCCAGTGCTGGACAGGGAGGCTCTCTGGTAATGTTCCACAGAGCCATAAATTCACAGGCACGATGCCTCAGTGCAGCCGCCTCCGTGCAAACACTTGGCTCCCAAAAACCCAGCATTTCTGCCTGGAAAAGTACACATGGTTATTTTTAGGTCCTTGTTCTTTTCAAAAATAACCAGAGGCACGAATCCAAACCTCCAAAATGTGGCATCATTTCAAAGCCACAGGGGACGTTTGGAGGGTTTTTCAAACGCCAAAGCAGCAAGTTCCTGCTGAAATAGAGGGAGCAAACAGCTGGCTCATCCCTCCCTGAGAGCAGCAGGATGTTCTGAGGTACAGGTGATGTCAGTCACCACCACAAAGCAGCTCCTGGGCACTGGAACTCCCACACAGCTCCCTGCTTCTGCTCAGAACAGGAAAAGCAGGCAGAAAGGCACCCCAAACTTAGCACTGGTCCATGCCCAAAACTCAGCCCTGATCCTCAGGGCTGAACCACCTCCAGCCACCAGAAACTCCTGGAGTTTCCTGGGAGCATCCATCCAGCCCAAATCCCACCTGTAGGAATGCTGACCTGCTTCCTACTCTTGGTTTGATAGGCATTGCCACCTCCTGCTAAAAGAAGCTTTTATGGAGCAGGCAGGAATTCTGTTATAACAACCCTGAATAAATAAACACAAAACTAACCCTGGTTCTCAGCAGAATCCAACGTGGAACTGTACCAACTCCCAGCTGCTCTGAGCTTAGCCTGGGATCCTTGAAGTTGTGCTTATTTTGCCTCCAACATTTGGAATTTTGGGACCTCACAAAGCATTTTGCAGGGACAAAGTTTCCAGAAAGACAAAGATGCCAGGCATTTCATTCCACATCTTCCTGTGTCCTCCAGGTACATCATGAGCAAGTCTGCTCTGTGTTTTCTTCTCTCAGGAAAAAGGAACAGGTCACAGGCACTGAGAACTCAACAAAAACCAGAAAAATACCAAAAACTTTCTCCAAGGGGAGCCCAGGAAGAGAAGAACTTTGTGCTACTCAGCAGTCTCAGCCTCCTGCCCCAGATACCTGAGATGGCTCCGATTCTGAGGCCACATGAGGATATTTACAGTTAGAAACCATGAAAACCCATCTGCCTCTTAATTGCCATGTTTTAATTTGATGGCTGCACATATGCAGGAATTCCCCAAGAAAGACTCTCTAATTAGCCAGGCCTAATCACCTTCCCAAAGTCTCCTGCTTCCTTCAGACAAGTTTACTTGAAAAGAGTGGGGTAAAGTTAATCTTGGAAACGTCTCAGCTCCATGGGAAGAGAAAGGAGAAGATAAAAGGAGTTGGAACAAAGGACATGTGTTGGAAGTGGGACATTCTAGTCCAAAAAGCTGAAGCAGATGACAATGATGATGAAAAACTCTAGAGGAAGAGGATCCTTCCCTTGGAATGCCGGAGAGAAGAGCAGCAAAGAATCTGATTTTCCCTAAATGAGCAGGAATTGCACATTCCCAAGCAGAGCAGGGGATGTAAATATTCGTTTAAGAGGATTATGAGACTCAGTGACCAACAACAGCTGGAGATCAGGAGCCTCCCAGGGCAATGCATGAGGAGAAAATTCCTTTCATGCCCCATGGATCTTCCCCCTCTCCAGCTGCAGGGATGATCCAGCCTCGGGCATCCTACACCCCAGGACACTTTGCCACCTGCAGCTGGGGAAGTTTAATGTGCTTTTATCACCAAGTGACTACAGAACAAATGAGGCTCCAATTTTGTGTGGAACCATGGCTCAAGAGGGTTTATTTTTTTATAATTGTGGACAAAATAGGGTGGAAATACATCTGGACAATTGAGGTTTATTTTAAATGCTGGCACTGGGCCTTGCTCTCCAGAATTCATGTCCAAGCTCAGAACTTCCAGCAGTAACAAGAATAATCCAATGGGGAAGGCCAGAAGGTGCATTTGGAGGCTGCAGAACAATTTGGTGAGGTAACAGTGGCTGCCCTTCTCTCCAAGGGATCTCAAACACAAGTTTATTGTTTGGAGATTTTTAAGGGTCATGGGTTTTTGTTTGTTTACATTCCTAGCAATTTTCTTTTCATGGTAATCTGAAAAAATCTTGTTGGGAGGATTTGGGGCAGGTTACAAAAACATCATGAGGTTCTGAGTCCCTTGGACTGCTGCAAAAAGGACAGAAAATATTTCTCAGGAAGATTGTACCAGGTGGGAAGGCTGGAGATGGTGAAAAGCTACAGAGATAATAATTTCCCAAGTAAGAAGGAACTGTTGACATGCACAAATCCAAACAAGCATGGAACACTCTGCAGAAGTCAACTTTTCAGCAGATCACTTTTCAGGGAGAACTCAAAATCCACTTGAATTGGAAATCTCTAACTGTACTGGGATCTTGGCTGTTAAAATAACCTAAAAACCCAACATGACCCTGCAGGGCCATCTCCAGGATTTATTGCTGCCTTATGCACCACAGATTTCACTTGTACAGCAGGAGAGAACCACTGTAGGCAGCACAAAGTTCAGCCAGAGCTGCAGGTGGGATCCCAAATTCTTCTCACTGCACTCCCACCAAGCCCTCCCCTCCTCCAGCACTTGATTCTTCTCAAAACACTGATTTTTCATATGACTGCCTGTAACACTGGAGTGGAATTCACGAGTTGAGCTCTGCTGATGACAGATTATTTCAATTTATGCTTATTTTGTCTCCAACATTTGGAATTTTGGGACCTCACAAAGCATTTTGCAGGAACAAAGCTGTTTTCCAGAAAGACAAAGATGCTGGGCTTTCAATTCCACATCTTCCTGTGTCCTCCAGCTGCATCAGAGCAAGTTTGCTCTGTGTTTAACAGTCACCTATAGAAGATGCTGCTACAGAGTTCCTAAAGAAAATAAACTGCCTGGCAAAAGTCTGTTTGATGAATAAAAACTAAATAAAATCTGCCCTGTGTGCCTACTGTAAAAGCCCAAAATCTGTGTTCAAGCATCACTCCAAGGTGACAGGAAACCAACTTTCCTTCAGACAAGAACTGCTGCAAGTGTTTAACTCTTCCCAAAAAAACCTCAGATTGCATATTCAGGGAAATTTTACTCTAAACACTGCAGAAAACAGAGTTATAAAAGCCAAAGAACCTGGTAAAAATAAATAGCTTTGTTTCAATATAGCACCAGACTCTGTCACTTGGAATGCTCAATATGGAAATGCTGCCTAAGGCAAGCAATATGCTTCCAAAATTTTAGTCCAAGTTCCTCTCCTATTCCTTAAATTACCCAGCTCAGAAGCAGAGCATCCTCAGGAACAATTCCTTTCATGTCATGCCAGCTGGGTGACACAATGGAAAAATGCCATATGGCCACTTCAGGAAAAGTGAAGCATTCCCAGTGCTTCCACAGCAGGAAGGAATTATCAGTCCTGCTGCAGACCAGTCTCCCAGCAGCCCCAGCATCCCCTGGAAGGGAATCCCTTTATCCAGAACAGGAATTGCAGGAGGAAAGTGTTAGGGGCAAGTGGGACCATCACCTTCCCTGCCTGCTTCCCAAAGGGAGAGCTGGAGCAGCTTCACTGCAAGATGAGGGCACCAAAGATGCCAGCAGACAGAAAATTGGGAAATAAAGACTGGTCAGCTCCAAGCCGTCATTGATCCCACAGTGCTGGGATGCTGCAGCCACATGGATCACACCACCCAGGGACATGGCAGGGATGGCTCTGCACAGAAGGGAAGGAGCAGCTCCCCAGTCCTTGCTCACACCTGGATGCAGGACACGTGGCCAGCTGCAACCTCTGAGCAGTGACTGAGCTTCCCTGGGATATTTGGGAATATCCCTGATCCATCCAGCCTTCTCCCTGACAATAGAAAAGTGGCAGAAGCAGAAATAGATGTGTTTTCAAAACTCCCAGTGGGTTCCTATTGTACATGCATTTCCTGACTGGAAAGTGATTAAGCAGAGAGCAGATTTCCTTAATGACAATTACAAAGAGGAAGAAAGGGAAAAGGGGAGGAATGGACAGGACAGTGCATGGATTTGCACCTACCTCACAGAGTGCAAAACATCCTCAGACATAAAGAAACATCAGGAGGAAGATAAAGGAATTCCAACACAACCCTTGCCACAGGCAGGAGGATCCCCTGTGATGACCCATTTACTCCTCCTGCTCCAGCTCCACCTTCAGAGCATCCAGTTCCAAACCCTTCCAAACCAGAACTAACCACTCACCACCCTCCCTGAGAACCATCCAGCCTGGTAACTGTTCCTGGAGCTTCCTGCTCCAATCTGCACCCATCCAGAACCTCCCCTTCTGCCACCCCATCTCCTCCAGAACTGGGCTCAGGTGGCCACACCTGCCCCTGCCTGCAGAACCAAAGCTTCAGCTTTTATTTCCAGCAGGAGAGTTCAGAACCCCAAGGAGGAGCTCCCATACCTGGCAAAAACCCCAATTCATGGAGAGAGGGAGGGAAAAAGGGAAAGGGGATTTGACACAAACAGAAGACTCATGGCAGCCCCAGTCAAAACAACATTTTAGAAGAATAAATCTTCCAAGAGTTTCTGGAAAGACCTGGAAGTTCTCCCAATAACACCATGCCCTACATCAGGCAAGACAAAGAGAGGGGTCTGGGAGGAGATATTGGAAACACCATCCCCAGATCAATACAAGAACCAGGAAGCAGCTGTGTCTCAGCTGCTGGTGCCTGAGGAAAGGCTGGAGGGGACTTTACAAACTCTGCACGTGAGTGTGGATCCCGATCTGCAGCTGAGTGTCACTCACTGTGTATTCTGCATGTTTCTTCCCATACCACTTCATCCATTTTCTGAACTCTCTGTCCATCGTCTGCAAGAGGGAAGAAAACCAAAACCAGCTATTAGGACATCTCATATTTCCAATTCCATCAAAGCAATGGAGACACAGCTCTGAAGCACTCATTGATCCCCAGGAATTCTGTCTGGTTGGAGGGGTTTTGCCATTAATATTCCAAGGACAGGCAGACACAGAGCTCCTGCTCTTCAGTTTCCCTAAAAAACCAAACCCTCACTTCCTTAGGGCCAAGGCAAAGCTGGCATCTTCACTGCCTCCTTTCCATGGAAGTTCCATGTTCCAAGAAAAGCCCTTACACTGCCCAGGACTAAAAATAGCCCAGCCTTAAGCTGTGGTGCATAATCCCACAAGGAGGAGGCGGGTGCAGCCCAGCCTAAGCCCAGGGAGCAAAGGGACAACCAGAACAAGGCCAGGTCTGCTGGGGTCACTGAGGAGGCAGAAAGCAGCAGGCAAAGCATCCCAGCAGCAGCCAGGGAGAATCCTGCTTCCCACAGCAACTGGAGTGCTTTAAACTGCACCCCAACACACCAGGGCTGCAGAGCAGGGAGGGCTCTGCTCTTTTCCATTGTCCAAAGAAGGGAGAAAGGAACAAAATCCCATATCCAGACAGCTCAGTGCCTCACACATCCCATCACCACCTTTTCAGAGACCAGCCCCAGCTGATCTTTAGGATTTGGCCCAAATTTGGAGGTGAGTCTCCCTCCCTGGAGACATTCCAAACCCACCTGGACACATTTCTGTGTCGCTTGCTCCAGGTGACCCTGCCAGAGGTCCCTTCCAACACCACCTATTCTGTGATTCTGTGAGAAGCCCAGCAGAAATTCTGATCCCACTGACAACTCAAGCTGGTGGCTGATCAGCTGCTTCATCAGCAGCTCAACAAAACTCTCTGTGTTGACAGACACGTTTTATGCTCAAAAGCACTCCAAAGCTGAGCAGAATAACTCAAAAATCCTCAGTATTTTCATGTAGGAACTGACATTTTAATTTATTAAGGCAACATCACTAAAACAAATCTGTAATATTCTTCCCCTTTAGGTGAAGCTTTTCAAATTCTATTATCCATCTATTATCTGGGCACTATTATCATGGTACCCACAGATGTGGTGCCACAGCCAATTTAACTAAAAACTCAACCCAGCTTCTTCCACAAATATTTGGAGGAAAACTGGACCCTAACAGGGGCACGAGGCAGCTCCACACACTCTGACACTGCAGCAGCTCCTTGGTTGTTAAATGTGACAAGATTTAACCAGGGAAACAATGCAGAACATTTTGTTCACCCAGTAATCTCATGGAAGACTTGTGACACTGAAGGTACCTCAGCAGTGACTACCCCTAACACTCCATTTCTGGGTCATTCTTTTGCTTGCTGTTTTCAGCAAAGCCTTGTGTCTGCACAGTGACAGGAAGGGGTATTAGTTAAAGCAAGAATTTCACTTTTCCTTATGAAGCTGATCTCTAAGTTTAATGGTAAACACAGAGGGGATTCCTGGCCTTGTAATTGCCCCAAAGTGAAACCAGGATGTTCACACAGAGGGACTGCAGAGCCCTCCAGGTAAAAGCTTCCACTCAGTCCTGGCAGGGGAAACAAAGTGGATTTTTAACTGATTGTCCTCACAACTGTGTTTATGCATTTTTGCCCACATCACTGAAAAGAAGGACCAAGTAGTTTTATTTATTCTCTCCCTCCATGAGGGATAATTTTCCAGCCTGCTCAGGCAGGAATTTGCATTTTGACAATTCAGAGGGATCAGTTTCTATTCAGACTACTGAAGAGAGCAAACTTCTTGTGGTAAGACATGACTGACCTTCCCTGTTTGCTTGTGGCCTCCCAGGTTTGCCTTGAACTCATCATCTGTGTGTGTCCCATTGGCACAGAATTAGAAGTGTAAAGAAACCTGTCCAAAGAAGCCTGACTAAACATTATCAAACAATCATGGAATGGTTTGGGTTGGAAGGGACCTTAAATAATTTAGTTCCACCCCCTACCATGGGACACCTTCCACTATCCCAGGTTGCTACAAGCCTTTTCCAACCTGTCCTTGGACATTTCCAGGGATCCAGGGGCAGCCACAGCTGCTCTGGGCACCCTGTGCCACCCTCACAGGCAAGAATTCCTTCCTAATCTCTAACCTAAATCTCCCCTCCTTTAGCTTCAGGCCATTTGATGGTTTTCCTCACTAAGGTGCCTCCTAAGCAGTTACACATCAGACACCCAGCACAGGCCTCAGGAGGAACTTCTGGTGGTTTAATAACTGAAAAAGAGGCACCACCACCACAGGCAGACACATGGTCTTTAAAATACTTAAAAACTAATTGCTTGGTGAATTTATTCCTGGATTTGCTGCATGCTGTGGCCTCTGGGAGCTGCATTAGAGCCATTCCAGACACAGAATGACTGCAGGTATTTGGGTGAAGCTTATACTGCACTCCCTTTTGAACAAGACCTGGCATTATTGTTAAAAGAGCTTTCAGGGCCTAAAATCACTCTAGAAAGATGCCAATGTTTCTTCTGAACATTCAGACTGGACACACTTCTTTCCTCTAGCACATCCTTGCACTGCAGGCTGATCTTTCATTGCTCCAGGAATCCAGCAGGGCTGGAATTGTGCTTTTCCTGCAGCAGTGAGTTTCACACCAGGCTCGCTCACCTCGGCATACTTGGCTGGAATATCGGCTTTCTCCACTCCGTAGTGATGTTTGCAGTTTGTGGCTGCAGCCACTTGAAGCACCACCTGCCCCACACCTGCAGGGAACAAAAACCCCAGAGCTGAGGGCACTTTCAGGGAAACCACTGCCAAGGGAGAGAAGCTTTCAGAGCAAAGTGCACACAAAAGAAGCAGGTGAGCTGTGGGACCGGGCTGAGGGCAGTTTCAGCTGCCAGGGGTTGGGAATGGGTTGGACATTCCCAGCTGGATGCACATGGGAGGCACTGGCCATTCCCAAAGCCATTCCCACTCCCCTGGTGCTGCTCAGCCCCAAGATCAGAGCGAGAAACACCTGATTTATTTCTGGGATAGCAGATAGAAGGATCTGACATGGGCCTGTGACCCAGCCCACAGCACTCCAGGGCCCCAGATATGATCTTCTTTAACCTTCCTGGACAAACAATTGTGAGAATCTATGCAGATTTTGTTTCCCTCCAGATGGAAAAGAGTTTCTCTGTTCTGATGTCTTTCTAAAGGTCTCATCTGAATATCAGTCCCTGACAGGAAATTTCAGTCAGTCCCACTGAGAGAGGAAACAGGGGTAAGAAAATCACTGAAGAGCCTGTATATATCTATTTCTATGATATATTATTATATTCAATATATTTATATAATTAATATATTTTATAATATATGTTAATATATTATTATACACTTTTAAATAGCATACTATTTAATATTTTTAATACCATACTATTTAATATTTAATCATTCTACAATCTATTATTTTACCATGTATAACATATATCTTGAATGTTTATATATAACTGTTTAGTATTTAAAATATACTTTCACATTTATAATATAAATGTTTTAAAATATATTTTTCCCCAGAAGTCCTGTATGACACACACTTGTCTGGGTTTAAATATGTTAAAACTTCAGAACATACCAAGCAAGAGGGGAAATTCTTGTTACTCCTTTCCTGTTCTGAACCAGATTTTACCAAGAAAAAACATCTTCTTACTCAGTATCTCTGTTGCACACGTGCTTGAGTCATACCTAGTTTCCTCACCAACTAGACATATCGATTTCCTTTTAAAACTCGACTCTGTTGCAGATGTGGGTAAGATTTTGTGGGGTTTCACAACTGTTCAAGTAAACTATAAAAGCTTTTTTGACACATTGACAAGTCAGAGGCAAAAACCCCTTCATTTTCAGATTCCACACCAAGTATTTCACGTGGGAAGGGTCAAGAAATCTCATTTTCAGATACAAAAGGCATAAAGCAAATCCAATGAAAACAGATGAATCCTTAGGAATGCAACTTCATGGGTCAAACATTATTTTTAACATTGCTTCTTCTCACAAGTGTATCCAACAATACCAACATAAACAAAGGGGTTTGTAACAAGGGTTTACTGCATTGCAGGCTGACACTTCACTGCCACCACAAAAGAGGTCTGGGGTGTTTGTCTGGTCCATTTAATCCTGGCATAAAAAGCAGAAGCATCTTTGGGGATTATCTAGAAAAGATGCTTATCCTGTAACACAATCCCCAGCCCCCGTTGGCTTCCCAAATATGGGGTTTTTAAAAGTATAAACAGCAAAGAAAAAAGAGAAAAAGGAGATATTGGTCACTTACCACTGCCCAAGTCAACGAACAAATCATCTTCTGTCATTTTAATCTCATCGATCATTTGGGCCACCAAGTCAAAGGAAGTTTCTCCGTAGACCTCAGGGGAGAAGGGCTCGTAGTTGTTGAGTTTCTCGGGGTCTGTGACCGAGTGGTTGTAGACCTGCTGCAGGATGTGCCTCAGGAGCCCGTTGGAGGGACGCGTGTTCAGCTTCATGGGCTGCGTCGTCCCCTTCCACTGCAGGGACAGCAGGGACAGGGTGAGAACCCACCCTGGGGACAAGGAACTGCCACCAAGCCCAGCTGAGGAATGAGGGACAGTCCCCTCCCAGCCACTCTCCCTCAGCTTGGGCTTAAAAATAAAAACAATGAACGGAATTGGAGCCAGGCTGGGAGAGCTGGGGGTGCTCACCTGGAGAGGAGAAGGCTCCAGGGAGAGCTCAGAGCCCCTTGCAGGGCCTAAAGGGGCTCCAGGAGAGCTGCAGAGGGACTGGGGACAAGGCATGGAGGGACAGGACACAGGGAATGGCTCCCACTGCCAGAGGGCAGGGCTGGATGGGATATTGGGCAGGAATTGTTCCTGTGAGGGTGGGCAGGCCCTGGCACAGGGTGCCCAGAGCAGCTGTGGCTGCCCCTGGATCCCTGGCAGTGCCCAAGGCCAGGCTGGACAGGGCTTGGAGCAGCCTGGGACAGTGGGAGGTGTCCCTGCCATGGCATGGGATGGGCTTTAAGGTCCCTCCCAACCCAAAGCACTCTGTGACACTGCAGAAATTGCACACCAGCAGTTGCTCTGCACTGTGTCACACCTCAATTAACAGGTAATTCCACAGGCGATAAAGGGAAATAAAAAACAATTGGCAACCTAAAGCACAACACTGAATAGAGTTGGGGTGGGTGTAAAGGTTTGTTCACTCATTTTTTCTTTGCTATCCCCACTGAACTGATGTTGACTGTCAACACAAGAACAGGTTAATTTTGCTCCAGGAGCTGTCACATGGCAGGGATCAGATGCACTCAGACAGGGAGTGGCAGCAAAGAGATGGAAATCAAACTTCCTCTCTTCTTCACAAAAAACCCCATCCTAAGCATAAAAGTTGTTAAGTTTTAAAAATGTCTACCTCTACTTTTGATAAAAATAAACAAAAAACCACAGCAATTCCAGGACCCCTCCTAAACATTCCTGTGAGATTCAGATGGGAAGAAAAAAATTAAACCCATCACCTTTGCCAGTTCAGATAGCAACTGCAAATGCTGAATAGCTGCTAATATTTAGCTGTTAACCAACACAGACATTAAGGTGCCTGAAGCCAAATAAGCATAAGTTTTTAAGGCCCAAAAAATTAAGAAAATCTCAGCAAAAAAGGCTTGTTGCTATAGTAGTGCATATTTCAAATAATTCCCATAAGCACAGCAGAGAAAAAAATCCACCTGTGTTTTCAAATTAAGCAGAATAGTAACAGTATTCATTGTTCATGTTTTGTTTCCTCTAGTTCAACCTTTTTGGGGGTAAGAGAACCCAAAATCTCGTTAAATTGGCCTGAGAAGAGATTACATTCTACTTTAGCTAGTGATCCCAGAGCAGCTGAACTGTGGCAAGGAAATTCCTAAGCCATGGATCACTTCCACAACACACAGGAGAGTTCATATGGATTATTTAAGTACCCATAAGTCACAGATTTCCCTGTGCAAAAGTCAATCTATATGAGAAATCCCTGTGTTAAATGCAGATAAACCTTTCCTTCCCCCAAAGGCAAGTCAGCTCTTTCCAAGTGCCAAAATAACAGTGCCACAAGTGCACAAGGAAGAGCAACAGCTCTGAATTTGGGAACAAAAGGTGGTGTTTAATTCCCTTTCCTTCTGTAAGAATGTCCCTCCAATACTAACTCCTTGACTGCCCAGGTGTGATCAAGAAAATAAGTTTAACACCAAGCTCAAATCCCCAAAAGCTGGAAGTGCTGGATACTGCTGATGTTACAGGAACAGGTATAATGCAGCACTGAGTCAGTCACAGCTTTCTGCTGTTCTTCACTGCCTGAATTCAAACGTTTCACACAAAAACCATGGCAGGGCCCAAATTCAATACTTACCAACTGGTGGATGCTGTCGATGGCTCGGTTGTACTTGTCACACAGTCTCTGCATGCTCTCAAAGCTGGGGAGAGAACACAAGGGCAGCTCAAACCACACAGATTTGAAGGTAAAACTTTGGGCTTTTCCATCCCCTTGCCTAGTAGGTATTTAGGGTTTGTTTCTCTCAGTATATGTAATTACATACATCAATTTAAGACTTTGTTTCCTTTAAATAAAATCCCCAGTAGACCAGGAGTACATGACAAATAATATTAGTTCCTTTATTATAAATCATACTTTGAGTACAGCCCTTTTCCTGGTAAAGTTCTGTATTCTCAGAACCTCTTCTCCATATTTTCAGCTGTGCAGAAATTGAAGAGGTCTGTACATTTTTCTCCTTTCTGCAATCATCTCTCCACTATAATCAGTCCTGAGACAAGCAGATGCTTTTCCAGAAATTCACCCTGGGACTGAAAATGCAGCCAGAGCCAGAACACAGCCTAAAACATCACCCATCAGAAAGCCTGGGGATTGCTCCAAGGGCTGGCTGGGATTATGGTCAGCCCAGGCAGATGCCCTAATGACACAAGCTGAGAGGATTAAATCAATTCATCTCAGGCCTGGAAAGAAAGTATATTCTTGGGCACATCAATCATTAAATAATCAGACCCACAAAGCAGCAGCAAAAACAATACAAAGAGTTACAGGAGTGACATCGTTAAACCACAAACATTCCCAAAGCCGGGAGGGGATGGGGGACCAGGGGACATCAAAGGGACACTTCAGCCTCTTGTGATCCTCAAGGTCACCACACTGGCCAGGACACCTCTCCCATGAGTTCTCCCCATTCCATTCCAAGCTTCCAGCTGCCTGTGCTTGTTTCCATGCTGGAAAAAGCGAGAAGCTGCAGCAGGGTTTGTCTGCATTTCCATAACCTGCTGCTTCTCCTTCACGTCCTTGGCTCAGCCCATCTGCTGCCAGTGATTTTTCCAACAAATTTTTTCAAAGGAAGAAAAAAGACTGCAATCATTACCAGAATTCCAATTCATTGCTTCCTTGAAAAGCTGCAGGAAGATAGTGGGGGGTGACTTCGGGGAGCAGGGTGGTTTCACTTTTATTCAGCATTGCTGCCAACCACATTGATGGTCCCCAGTGAAACACACCCAGTGAGGATGGAAGAACCACAAAAATACAGTAATGCAGCTGCTGTAAGTAATCCACAAATCCAAATTAATGGATTTTAATGAGAAGGGATGCTTGACCTTGATTACTCCTTTTGAATTTTCCAGGAGTAAGACAGGGACTAACAAATCTTCCAATGAAACAATTGAAAATTGAGAGAAGAAGCAATACCTTAAGCAGATGATGACAGAAGTATCTGGTGCTGGGGAGGTTTAGGTTGGGAAAGGTTCTTCCCCCCGAGGGTGCTGGGCACTGCCCAGGCTCCCCAGGGAATGGTCCCGGCCCCAAGGCTGCCAGAGCTCCAGGAGCCTTTGGCCAGCGCTCTCAGGGATGCTCAGGGTGGGGTTCTTGGGGTGTCTGTGCAGGGACTGGACTGATGATCCCTATGGGATCCAACTCAGGATATTCTGTGATTCTACTCATAGCAATGCAGTTTCATCAATAAACTGTCTTCTAACAATTTACTCATTCTGTGGACTTGGATAAATTCAGTCTTTTCCATGAAGACAATCAAGGAGGTTTTTGTAAACTGCAGCTTGAGCATCCTCTCTTTTCCCAGTCTCAGCAGAGCCAAGACCATGCACAGAACCTCAGAACTCTCCACAGACACACCACAGGACAGGATCTGCCTCTCCCAGCCAGGAGGGGAATATCCCATAAGACACATTCATTCTGAACTGCTTGTGGGTATGAACTCCCATGTAACTGAGGCACCTCAAACACCTCCAACTGCCCACAACACTCCTGGGAATTTCACCCTTGAATTCAGCCCCCACCCAGCAGGAAGGGGAGGGAGGGGAAGGTGCAGGTCCCACCGACACCCAGCTCTGCCATGGCCTGCTGGGAACAGGAATTCCTGGCTGCTGCAGGAGTAGGAACCTGGCTGCCATTGAGATTCCCAGCCTGGCTGCTCTCCAAGGGCACAGATACTGATCATTGTTTCACAGTGAGTAATTCAACGTACAGCAGAGCTGCACTGGAGCTCTGTGGAGTTTCCAATTATGTCCTTAATCCAACTGCCTTTGCCAATGTTGCTGTTACACATTTCCTACCAAAATAACTCCAGCAGAGCCTGAAGCCAGTTCTGGGAGAAAACTTCAGTTGGTAGTGTCTATGAATAACCAGTTACACACTGGTTCACTACACCCTGTGCTAGCCTGAGCTCCTGCTGGGAACAAAAACATTCCTCTCACCTTTTTGTATCATAGTCAATTAAAACATAGTTTTCCATGGCAAGCTTGAGATCTGGGATTTCTTCACAGACCCACCTAGAAGGAGAGAAGAAATAATGAATAGAGGTATTGCCAATTAAGCGTAATAATGTCGTTTGTCTCAATTCTGGACAGCTTTACATGAAGAGAGGACACTGCAGCAGCCCTGGGAGCTCACAGCATTGTTAGGAATAAGGCAGACATCATGGGAAACTGCAACAGTTCACATTTGTACTGAATAAACAGCAAGATGCCTGTAGACACTGGCAGGAGCATAAAGCTTCAAAATGAGGTGATAAATTTATTCCACGTGTCTAAAAATACCCAAAGTCATGGTTGATATTAATCTAACATAAAATGCAGAAGTGCAGCATTTCCAAAGAATTCTGATGCTGCATGAAGCTTTGACAGGGCTGAATGTGGAGAAGACATTTCCCACAGCAGCCCAAAAACCCTGTCACCAACCACTCAGTGCCAGAATATTCTCCTCTGGGGAGTGTCTAAACTGCTCTTACACCTTACACACCCAACCAAACCAGATTTTTAGGAGTTATTTTGATAAAAGACCCCTTTGATACTCTGAATTAACACAGCCCTGTGTGTTGTGGCCATCAGAAAGGGGAAACACATGCCCACTTGCAGCACATCCAACAATGGCAGCTCACAGGAGAGAGCTTCACTTGTGGAATGGAGGAAGCTTAATTCCCTTCAGAGGCAACTAAAAAGCCATAGAAGCTTTGCACACGCTTTCCTCCACAAACATCAAATTGGAAAGCACTGGCAGCATCAAAAAAATCCACACCACAGGATGAATTCCAATAGGAATCACAGAATTTCTTCCTCGTGAACTTTGCTCCATTCTTCACTATTAAAACTGTGGAAAAAAAATATTAAAGATCCAACAGTTCTGTTCCTTCTGGCTGATTCCCACATGGTTAATAACTACACAGGCCAGTGGAAACCAGAACTTGGACATGTTTGGCTGGCCCTCTTCTGGTATCTCACATCTCCCCTAAAAGCACCCGGGCTCTCCTTGCAAACTTCTTACTCTGAAATCACAGGAATAGGCAGTCAGCAGCTGCCTACCAGCAGCTTGATCCCTGTGTCCATTCCAGCTTGGGATACTCCATGATTCCATGCCTGATGAGATAAAGGCTTCCTTGCATTCTCTCACCCACCACTTTCACAACACTGTGGGCACTTTGCACAAGGCAAAGGCAGCACAAGAGCTTCTGGCACTGAGTTCACTCCAACCTTGCTGAAAACAATTATGAAACATAACTTGAGCCAACAGCTTCCTAAGACAGCTTCCCTTTGCCTCCAGCACAGAAAGCACCAAAAACTGCAGCCACCTCCTGCAGCCCAAGCTCCCTCTGAGCCCCTTGGAAAGGGCCTTCTCCACACCCCACTGACCAACAATGCCACAAGACCCCGAGGCACAGGGTCTTATCCCCACCAGTCCAAGCTAAATGGCAGCACCAGTGGCTGTGTTTTGTAGACAGAAACTTCTTTAGGAGAAAGATTTTCAGCTCCAGCCTCATTCCACATCCTCTGCCATCCCAGACCATGGGAAATGTTCTGATTTCGTGCATGTGAGTGATGTTATCAAGCACTTGGCTCCCTCACACTCACAGTGGGAGCACACAAGGCTCACTATTACCTTTGCCATCTGTGAGCAAATTTCAAGCTCAGGTGGTTCTGCAGGTAAAACACCTCCTCCCTCACCTGTATCTGCACCACCCAAGCACTAAAACCTGCTGCAGACACAGCCCCGAGCTGAGCCAAGGGCAGCCTGTAAGGATCTAAAACAGTTAACAAGAGCAGCTTTGTAATGGGGATAACTCATCCTCATCCCTCAGGTGTTTGGGGAATTCGTGTAGCGTTTATTAAAAGTTGTTCTTTGGCAAGTCTCCTCCTAATCCTGCTGAAATAACAGCAAGTCACGTCCTGAGAGCCCGTGCTGGGAAATCCTCTGACTTCCTGCTCTTCACAGTTGTCTTTCACCTTTATCCTCCCATTTTCCCCTTGCTGTTCCAACTCTATCAGCAGGATTAAGAGGAATGCTATAGGGAGATCATTGCCAAACAATCCAAATACTGCAAGATCACAGCAACAGGGGAAACAGAGAGGGTGGGCAGAGGCAAGATCAGGACATAACACATCAAGCCAAGGATGTTTCCTTAACCTTGTCTGTCCACAGCTCAAATACAAACTGCCACAAGTATTAAAGCTGAACACCACCACTCATTTTTAACTCTGTTCACAACAGAATGGAATATGGCAAGACAAAACGAAATCTCTTTGGCAGGGAGCTCTGTATTGCAGCAAATTCAGCTTAGAAAATAACTCAAGAGCTGCTAAATGGTAACTGCTGCCCTCCTGCATGTCCTGACTCCAGCCATCCCTTCCCAGAGCTGCAGTGGGGCACAGGAGGGTCCCAGCCAGGCTGCACCAAGCACTTACCGAATTGTCTCAATAATTTCATGAGCAGCATCGTGGTGTTTGTCCTGAAAAAAAAAAAAAGACACATCAGGTGCTGTTTGTCAGGAGTTTACAGGAATCACAGTGTTTTTAAGGATACAGCTGCCAAGCATACAGGGAAAGGAGTCTTTGAATTCTACCCATTAAAGCCATCAAAATGAGCCCTCTAAGAAAAATAACGCTTAAGGAAATAGATTTTTGAAATGTCTCTGATTGATATGAAGGAACTGTCATTCTACTTATTTCTTTGTCATTCCCTGCAGTCAGGGACTGTGTGGCTGGGGATTATGTGACTGAAGCCTTCGGGGATTATTGGGATGCAGCAGGTACTTGACTGCAAGCTCCCAATAAACAGCTGATTCCCTTGGCCCAGCATCTGGCACAGGCTCCCAGCTCCAGATGGGCAGTGAGATTCTTGCACAGGGAATGGCTTTCCAAAATAAAGCATCCAATAAACAGTGGGAGCAGATGTCAGTGCAGGAAAAACACCCTCAGAGCACACAGAAAAAGGCCTGGATATGCAGCCCTGCTCGTGAACTGAAAGCCAAATCACACCAAACCCTGAGCATCACGCATCCACACCAGAGTGAGACATGGAGGTTTGTTGATTTGGTTTGGGAGTTTATTCAGGAGCAACAGAAGCACAAGTGGATTTAGCAAATTATTATAAATTCAGGCTAAAAAGAACTCTTGGAGCTGCATTTATATGCACTATTGTACAAAAAAAAAGTTCTATTCTAGGGAAGCCACAGGAGTTCCTGACACACATTGATGTATCCAGCTTGTGAAGCCCTAGTTACCAGAGTCCATCTGCACAAAGCTGGGGTTATATTTAGACATTTGTTTCTGCAAGTGGCTTTGACCTTTTAACTAGGAGTCTTGTATCTACAGCCTTGCCAGAAATACAAGTGCAAAGGCTCCCCCAAATCATTTCCCTTGTCTTGTGCTGCAGAAATGTCATTTCTGTAGAGTTACCAGGGGAAATTCTGCAGCAAAGGGCAGAGACAGGTAACAAAACAGAGGACTGGGGGCAGGGGAAGGAAGGGAAGGGAAGAAGAAAACCACAGACGGTTGAAAAGAGAAAATGGATGTATTATCTCATTTTCAAGACATGGAAGGACATGATCTGAGTCAAATGGAAGCATTTTCCATCAGTATCTCAGCTTTCCTATTTTCAGGACGAAACACATTGACCCTTGCATAACCATTTCATGCACTTGGGATTAGCCAGGCTTGCAGAAATTCTCATTCCAAGAAATTTGTACACAGTCCTTTCAATGCCTAGTTAAAAATCTCAGGAGAGATGGACAGACAGGCAAGAATTTCTGAGGTCTGCCATCCTTCCAGGGCCTTAAAGGGGCTCATAAACAGAAGGGAGAGGAAATTTTAATATGGGGAGTTAGTGACAGGACACAGGGAATGGCTTCCACTGGCAGAGGGCAGGGCTGGATGGGATATTGGGCAGGAATTGTTCCTGGGAGGGTGGGCAGGCCCTGGCACAGGGTGCCCAGAGCAGCTGTGGCTGCCCCTGGATCCCTGGCAGTGCCCAAGGCCCAACTGGACAGGGCTTGGAGTAATCTGGGATGGTGGAAAATGGAACTAAATTATATTTAAGGTGCCTTCCAACCCAAAGCAGTCTGGGATTCTGTATTAAAGGTGTGAGAGAACACTGTTTTACCAGAAAAAAAGCTCTTCTTTTGAGATGACAAAAAGTTAACCCCAAATCTAGAAGTCACAAGGAAGACTAAGCTAGGAAAACCAAATAATTCCAGTTACAACATGGAAAAGGAAAACCAGCCAACACCAGTAGCCAGGACACTTGGGATGGAACACACAGAGCCTGGAGCTGAGCACTGCCTTGGCCACATTTAACAACTTGCTGCTGCCACAGCAGCACCCCAAACATCACCCAATAGATCTGGGGCTGTGTTTCCTCCAGTCTCCTGGGCTGGGACAGCCCAAACCCTACAGAAAACAGCAGCATCCATAATCCAGTCTCCCAGGAATGCCAGGTAATTCTTTGATAAATCTTGGCCTAGAAATCAGGGAAGCAACTGAACTAAAACCTGCTCCTGCTTCTCAGTGCAAGAATGTGTTCTCTCCTCTTTTTTTGTGCGCTGAATGGAGGGGACAAGGAGGGAAGAGAACTTCTCTTTCTTCTCATTTCTTATCTGCCAAGTGTAAGAATAACCCAGGAGAGCTGCTCATCCATAAACATCCCCCAGAAATGTTCACATTTCACTCCACGCAGAATTATCCCAGCAGAGCCGCCCTGGGCTGATCCAGCTCTCCCAGTAAACTGTGTTCCCACAGAGGCAGAATTTGCTTTATCAACATAAGTACATTAGACCGGAAAAGTGAATTCAGGCTTATTCTGGCATAACCATTTCCTGGGAGGAAGTTCTGTTCCCCACTGCTGGGGCTGGACACTTGCAGTGTGAGCAGAGCACATGAGAGACCCCTTGTTCTACAAGTCTTCATGAAAACACCCCTATAAGTGACAAAAAATTGTCTAATTAACAGATTCTTCTGTCTTGGGTTAAAAAGTAAAAAAGTCAATCTAAATAATAATAATAAATCACAATTCACATCCACAACTACAGATCAGCCAATTTAAGTGACTTCACACAACCTCACGTAGAAACTCCAGGCAGAAGGGGCCTTTAAGCTTAGTTTGTGACATTATCTAAGAATAAAGAAATCCAGAGCAGTTCCACATCTACTGCTACTGAACTTCCCATGCTGAAACACTTTCCAAGTTTACTTCACTCTCTAACAGACTTTGGCTGAGCAGGGAGGCTCCCAAAGTCTCAAGCAAATCTTGGGGGGGAAAAAAAAATCCAGTAGGATCTCCTACATTTCTTCAAAGCAGAGCTGGCTGTGGAAAACTGAGGGAAGGGGGGAAACATATCTGAAGGGAATACAGAGCAGTTTCCCTTTTCTTAGAGAAACTTCCAGCCCCATTTCATCATTATGATTGTAAGATTTAATCAGAAAAGACATCGAACAGCAACAGGCATCACATCTGTGTTCAGGCAACTGGTTATGGCACTGACAGAGTCTGAGGCAACCAAAAGGCAAATGGAATAGAAACCCCTCCAAATCCTGCCCCTGCTCCAGCCTCTGCCATCAGCATCCCAAGCAGATGCAGGGGTTCAGGTCAGACACACACCAGAGCTGGGAGCAGCAGCTTTAACCCGGATCCTTGGGAGCCCCAGGGGATGAACACTGAATCCAGCAGCTTGGGGGATGGATGGTGATTCCTGACTGCTCTGCTGCAGCACCAGCAGCCTGATCAACCTTACCCTGCCCAGCCAACAGCCAACCCTGCACCCCCAAAGGTGGCCTGGAGCTTCTCCAATTCAGCCAGGGGTCTGAGTTGGGGTTTTTGGCTCAGTTCAGGTGATTTATATTATTTTTCCCAGCTGCAGTGCCCATGACTCAGGTTGCAGGCAGGTTGTGCTCGTGTGTTGTGCTGGACTCTGATACCCTGATGGCTTTGGCAGTGGAACCTCCTGGGGAAGAGCCTCCCACAGCCCCATCCATCCTGGAATCCCACGTGCAGAAGCCTTTTGGCCAAGGCTCAAACAGCCTCTGTGTTCTGTTCCCAGTCACGAGATGAGATGATGCCACCTCGGTGCTCCCTGCCACAAAGAGCAGCTCCATTCACCCTCCTCCTGCCCCAGGCTGCTTTCCCTCCCTCCCTGCCTCCCTCCTCCCTGCACTGGAGGGGATGGAGCACACTACGTGCTGCTCCTGGCCTGGATGTACTTTCCAATGTTCCTGTATTTATGTCGTCTGAGAGGCCCTTGGAATCTTGTGAGCCACATAAATAGAAGCTTTTCACAATCACCCTTATCTCTTTAATGTGGAAAGTATTTAAAGTAAAGAGTTGCAGTCTGCAGTAATTATTGAGACTGCCCAAAGCTTTTCACAACAATTTTTAAACAAACCAAACTTAAATACACATTGAGTTGCTGCAGCCAACCCTCTCCAGCTGAACTTTTCACAGAGCTCTGGTCTTCAACCTAAACACTGAATTTTAACTTGAAACGTGAGTTCCCAGAGAAAGTGCAATAGTTTTGGCCAAGATATTTAATTGGAAAAGATAACAGAAAGACAGCAGACACTTTGTCAGAAGTACATTTGACACTTTGTCAAAGAGCATCCAACATATTCTATGGAAAACAGTGGAGCAGTTTCAGCCAGCAGGACTGAACAGCTTCACACTTCTTACAACAGGTTTCTCCAGCCACACATTCCTATAACTCTGAGCACAGGAGTTTGGAGCCAGGAGCACCCCACTGCTGTAACTCTGAGCACACCAGAGCTCCAGCACACAAGGATCCTGTCTCACACACACAGAATTGAGTCCTCCTACAGACACCAACTCCTGTTGCTCTTCAGGCCATGGAGGTTGGACCACAGAGCAATTTTTAAGAGTTCAATCTTTCCCTTCACCTCCCCATAAAAAATACCTTTTTTATCTTGTATATACCAGAAGTCCTAATGTGTGATTTGAAAGCCAAATAAGAGTGCCTGAAAGCTCTTTCCAAATATGTATATGGAAGCAATCATTATCCTTTTCTATAATTACATTCTTTGTTTGTTAACTCAAATTTAAAAACCACCAATATGACCAGAATTCAGTGTGCTGGGCACTGCCCAGGCTCCCCAGGGAATGGTCCCAGCCCCAAGGCTGCCAGAGCTCCAGGAGCCTTTGGCCAGCGCTCTCAGGGATGCTCAGGGTGGGGTTGTTGGGGTGTCTGTGCAGGGACAGGGGCTGGGCTGATGATCCCTAAAGGTCCCTTCCAGCTCAGGATATTCCAGGACTCAGCAGCACTCACAGCTCTCCCTCAGCCACCAGGGTGAGAAAACTAAAGCAGCCCCAATAATACTTATTATATACACAGAGATCACAGTGTGCATGACATGATCAGCACCAGCCACAGCTCAGTTATCTGTGCACAACTTTCTTCTACAAAGCATCAAATTCCTACTAAAAACAGCCAAAACAGACATTTCTACAGAACACTCTGCAAGAGCAAGGTAATGTATAAATTAGAGTTGGCAACATTTTTGCCACAAGTTGGCTGCTGGAACACAGTTTGTAATTCCCCTTGAACACAAAGCCCTACACTCCTCCTCCAGGTGTGGCTGCTTTGGTTACATCAAATTTTCAAACTAACATCCCTTAAGATACTTAAACAGCAAGATTTTTATTTAATTCTGAGTTCCAGTGCCATATCCCAGACTCCTGGGTGTGTTTGTATAGAACAGTTAACCCCCAGTGAAACAACTCCTAATCTAAAGTGAATCTATAACCTAAAGCAACAGTTTTAAATGTTCTGGTTTCCATCCTCAAACACAAAGAACTTTTTCAGTTAAATTGGGCAGCCAGCACTGCCTGGAGGCAAGAAACACCACCCCAGTGCTCTTCCAAATTTACATCTTTTTTAATATGAGTTCTTCTTACAAAACTGTGCTTAGCCTTGGGGTAAGCCTAAATTGGGGCTTGAGGGTGAACACCATATTTTTTTAAATTTTATTTCCCCACATGCCAAGTTACACCTCATCCAGGCTGGACAGGGCTGGAGCACCCTGGGGTAGTGGAAGGTATCCCTGCCCATGGCAAGGGGTGGGACTGAAGGAGTTTAAGCTCCCTTCCAACCCAAATCTGGGATTCCATGATTCTCTGAAAGAGGGATCTTTGTGAGATCTGATCATCTACACAACACAGGTAGTGAAAAGGAAGCCCAGAAAGCCTGGAGACCTGAGCAGCAAACAACTGGTTTGAAAACCTGGATAAGTTCTTGGGAAAAAAAAAATACAGCTCAGGCCCCTTCAATTTTTCACTTTCCCAGCACCACACAGATTTTTATGACCCCTTATCTCCTCTTTATAGGCAAGAACATTTCTGGGCATAGGTTTGGCTGCCCAGACTAAACTGTCCCACAGCAAAGCAACCCTTGCCCTTTCAGAGCCAGTTCTAACTCACCAGACCGTGCTTCCTGCCCTAAAAACAGGCCAGGTGACCACAGCAGCTCTTCAGAAATGTGAAAAGCAGCTGTGGTCAAGCAGGGGCAGAGCAGGAGGGACAGATCTCCTACAGCTTGCCCCTGTCCACCAGATGTGTGAAAACCAAAGCTGAAACAAGGCAGTTACAAATAAATCAATGGCAACACTTGTGTACCTTTTAATGACCCTGTGTGGATACACTTCCAGCACTCCAGTGTAACACCAGCTCCTCCCAAATCCTGGACACTGACCCCACTCAAGGATGAACAGAAGTCATTCAGATTTGCCAAATTCTGATCTCCACACGACCCATTTAACTCGCAAAACAAAAGAGGTCAGTCCCACCAGCCCCTGGGTTTAAACAACAGCTTGGTTGCCTGCAGTGGCAGCTCTCTCTCCCCAGGCAGCAGTCCATAAATCCAAAGGAGAGGATGTTACAGCTGCAGACAAGATGGTTAGCAGAGATCAAAAAGATGGATTAGGAAAAGCCAATCAATCTTGCAGAAGGCTGGTGGGACAAGTGCCTCTTTCAAGCCCCTCACTTCCCTCCATCTGGAGAGGATGATAAGGGTTTCTCTGGACACCAGGAAAGACAACATGAGCCACTGCAGCTTCCCTGGGAGCCAGGAAAGAACCAGCATTCTGCATGGCACACGAATGCCCTCACAAATCAGGGATTTCAGCCTGTCAGAAGTTTGTGTTCCTCCTCCCACAGGGTTTAATTTCACTTAACCCACCTAGAGAGACCCACCAGCACAGCCCCCTGCCCAGAGCACGTCCATGGCCAACACACCTGAACACAGGGGTCACAAGAGTCTCTGAAAAGCCAAAGCACTTCCAGCCACAGAAGGAGCCAGGAGCTGCTCAACAAAGGGAGGATCTCAGGCTCCATGTCCTACCAGCTCTGCCTTCCACCACTTTGCATTTTGAGGTGTTTGCCACGTGTTCAAATGTCAATTAAACCCTGAGTAAGGGAAAGGGAAAGCCTGCTCCATGCAGTATTCCATACTGGATAGTGGGACTTGATTTAATATTACCAGATTTTATCCCAAATCAAGATTGTGCCATTTTAGCTTCCATAGCAACAACCACAGCACAATTTTTCTTACCAAGAGAGACAAGGACCAAAAGTCTCCTCTGAACCACCCAATTACTGTCATTCCCTTAATCAAGAAAGCACAAGGACATTCACAAGAATACATTTTTATCAGAATGTATAAAAAGAGATCTCCTGCAGAGAACACCTTGTATCCATCATTTCCTCCCAGTTTCAGGGAAGAAAAGACAAGGGAAGGAAGAGCTCTCAAGACTACATTTGGAAGCCCAGCTCCCACACAGCAGGAGGCAGACAAGTCTGAGGTAGTTTCAGTATTTTCTAAGTTACTGTCACACAAAACCAAATGGAAAACACGGTGGTCACTATGGCCTCCTTAATGGCTACATAACATTCAAGTAAAAAGGAAAGGTTGGCCCAAGACCCAAAATAAATTAACAAAGGAAACATGCACCGGGAAAGAAGATCCAAACTGCTCTGGATAATCATTCAGCATGGCTGCAACAGGGATTGCACTTTCACTGACACTACTGCAGCCACGGTAACACAATTTTGCCTTTGCACACAGCAATCCCAACTGTTGCTACGGACACTGCACAGATGCAGGAGGGAATGGTTCCCCTGTGTCAATCCATTAACATGCAATCAGCCTGCAGGAGTGTTGGAGCCACACAGGACAGTCACAGCAGGATGAGCTTCCTCAGCATGAGCCACACAAAAGAAGTAATTCCACTATGCAAAAAAACAGTTTAAAATAATGTTTATGTTAGAATACATAACATAATGTATTCTAACATAAACAGAATATATAGGGGAATGCAATTATTTTGGTTAAACAGGAATTCACTGGTGTGTCTTACTGCCCTCCCAGGTGAGTTTTAGGCAGTGACACACCCTGCCCACACCAAGGCAGCTGGAGGCAGTGGGCAGATGCTGTGGTGATCCCATGTGCACATGCACAAAAACCCAGCACTGCTTGCTCTGGGCCAGAGGGAACTGCTGGGCTTTCACTCCCAAGAACAGAGGAGGGCAGCCCTGTTTAACCCCCCCCAGCCACCTGCCCTGCCACCACTTCCCCAAAAGTCACCTCTTGCTCTGGGCCAGCATGCAGCAAAGGCAGGGGAGGCCTAAACTCAAACTAAACCTTTGTGGGGTTTTGGCTCAGCTTCCATTGAACCAGACCTGTTCACAAACACTACTGCAAGGGTAAGAGCAGCTCAGGCACAAGGGAACAGAGATGACAAGAGTCATTTCTACCTGCAGACGTCCCAGCTGCAAACCTGCCCCTCTCCAGGAGCCACAGTCTGTGCTGGCAGGGAAATACCCCACCTGTGCAGGTACAGGAGAGCACAGGACACCTCTGATCATCCACACTGCCAGAAACACCCCTGCACACGGAACCCAAGGGAGGAAACAAACACACAGTCCCAAAATTGTTGGTGCTGAAAGCAGCCACCATCTCCTTCTCAAGCCCAGGGTCTTCCCACACCCTTGGTGGGAGCTGAGAGGAAGCTCATGGGACAGCCTGAGCCCCATCTCCTGCAGGGAAAACTGGTGAGACAACAACTTAAATAACCACTTCATAGTCTGTAAAGATAACTCAGTCTTGGACAGCTTAGAAATTCTGCTCCTACTTAACACACATAAATATTCCCCATAACAGAAATTACCAGTAAAATCTTGTACTCGTTCTAAAGCTCACTGGGTGTGGAGTTTTGTTAGGTACCAAAAAAAAAAAAAAATTTTCTTTATAAGCTTCAACTTGTGGAGCAGAGCAGTGATCCAGTGGAGGTTGTGAACAGCAGACATCAACTTCCAGCCACCAACCATTTCCACAAGCTTTTACTTTAAAGACTTATAAATGACCTACAATATTACAATGCATTCTTCACAGATTGCAGAATTTCAAATGACTGTTTGCTGTAATGAGCAGGGATGGGAGCCAAGGTAAGATCCACAGAGACTCCAAACCCAGCTCCAGAGGTCAGAGGCACCCTGAGCCAGCACCTGATCTCCCAGGTCTTGCTGCCATGTGGGAACCAGAGGGAACCACCTGCAGCCCAGTGGGAATCCAGCTGAGGAATGAATGAGAAGCCTCAAAAGCTCACAGCTGTTAGAATTTTAGAAGTGTCAAATATTAATAATATTGCTGAGTTCCAAGAATTTTACTAAGAAACTTAATTCAGAACTTTTCGTAGGATTTGGTTCAGAAAAGTTTTCCAATGCTTCATTTATCTGTCTTCAGTAGTTCCTTAGATTTTTCGTACAACACTACAAAGTCCTTTCAGTGTACATTTTTAGAAAACTCTCATTCACTAGTGAAATGAAACAAACCAAAATACTCTGAACAGGAACTTTTTCGTTATTCACAGATCTGCTCCTTTCTATAAAACCATCATTTCCTGCTGTAAAATATACTCACCCTCTTCCTATGCTCTAAAAATAGTCCCAACTTGATTTGATAGCTCTAGCAGCATGTGGCCAACTTTTCTATGCAGTTTTATTTCTTGTTCCTCTTTAGAGTTAGTTTTGTCTTTAATAATTACCATGAAAGTAAATATGTTCACAATTCCTAACATGAGCTTTTCCTCCTTCTGTGGATCCTTCTGTTAGGAAAGAGAAAATAATTGAAGCAAAAATATTTTGAGACATTTTATGATTATCAATCTGTGATAAAAGACACTGCAAGGGACAAAAAAATTCACCCCATCCCTGGTTCTTGTGTTGATGATTACAGTGCTAAACTTTAATCAGACAGTTAAAGGTTAACTCAAAGCAGGAAGAAAAAAAGCAAGTCAATGAGAAAGGGGGAAAAGAAAGAAGGAAGAGTACAAAAGTAGACATATGGATGTCTGGGGAGCAGGGTAATTAAATCCCCCATAAATCTCACATACCAAGAGGTAAGATATTTTCCCTAAATTCCCAGAGGCAACACAATTCAGTCCCGTATCTGAGACTTGGAAGGATAATCATCTCCATATATAATAAGGCTGCCATGAAGGACAAGAGCTGGAGCTGCATGTGGGGGCATGGATTTCCCTTGGCACACTGAAAGCTTTCAGTGCTGTGTCCAACTGGAGCTGATGGGTGAATTTTTAGGTAGATAAATAGATAAATTTGAATTGCCTGAGCTGGAACTTTGGCCGGGACAGGACCATTAATCCTCACTCATGTGCTGATGAATGAAAGGGGGAAAACAAGCAATCTTGGACAGCTACTCTGTCTTTCAACAGTTGTCTTTCAGATAAATCAGTTATATAAAAAAATAAATACTAGTGTGGTCTTTAAGATGCAAGACAAGAAACCAACTTTCACTTTTCAAACTGGGGAAAAAAAATGTCTGTTAACTGAACTCATGATTTATCTTGTGTCCAACGGGTCAGGGCTTGGAACAAAGGAGTTTGAGAACTGAACAAGCAGCGATTGTCACTCAGAGCAAGTTCTACTTCAAAGGGTAAAGCCCAGAAGGAAAATGCTCTTCTGTGCTGCCCACGTGCTGCACAATTAACGCTGGAGGGCTTTTCTGCCCCCCAAGAGCACATCCCTGAGTCACTCTGGCACTGGGAAAAAGGGCAGAAAAAATGATGTAACCGTGCCAACTCTGTGATCTGCTGGGCAGCAGAGAAACCCAAGTGCTTTTGAAATGACAGACAATATTTCCCAGCTTCACGCTGCATGCTCTCCCCATTCCAGGTGTTTTTACAACTGGGGAGGGCAGGCAGAGACAGAGAAGTGCTGAGAAATCGGAATTGTGCTCAAGTATTCAAACCTTTCCTTCACTACACGAGCTTTTCTAAGTGATTAGTCATCCCCACAAGCATTTCCCAACAAGCTGCATCAACAGTAACAGGGAAAATCCCCCGGACTCAGCCACGGCTGCCGAATTTCTGGGTGATTGCTCAGGGGGTGAGGAGGTTTTTGCCTGGCAAAGGCAGAGCAACAGTTTCCTCCTGTGCCTCCTTTGTAGGGCCGGCTGCCCCGGGCAGGCCCTGACTCACATTTCACAGAGCAGGGCGGGGGGCCAACTCTGAAAACACTGCAACATTTTTTTGCAGATATTTCCAGTGATCCTGTTCCCAGAGCCACCCCACACACAGCTCCACAGGAACCAACACTCCCAACCACAAGGAGGGTTGGGGGGCTTCACCTTCCCCCTCCAGCACAGGCTGATCCCAGGGAAAAACCAGGAGCACGTGCAAAATGTATTTTCCATCAGCTCATCCCACAGGAGTGCAGGGGTGTGGAACAAGGACGGGATGGATCTGTGGCAGAGTGCAGCATGCACAGGACCACCCTCAGCAGCAGGGCAGCTCCAACCCCAAGGGAACAATTTAGCTCCTCTAGGTTCTTCCCAAATTAATCTACAACACCATTCTATGGCACTCTACACCTGCCTCGATGCCTGGGAAGTCAAAGCCAGGCATCACAGAAACTCTTCCCAGGAAAGCTGAGTGACATGCACAAAAAAGAGGATTACATTCTCAAACAAGGTTTGTTATTCATCTCCACCGTTGATCTTTAATTTCAAAGGTGACAATCCCTGCTGGGCTGTGATTTTCATTAACACTCCCTGCCCTTGAGGTGTCCCTGCACAGCACATTCCTTTGGTGACAGAATGGGATCAGCTGGATCTCGACAGTAGAGGGAAAAAAAACCCAAAACCCATACTCTGCACCCTCCCACCTGTACAAACTCTAGGAGTAAGAAGCTTGTATCCCATTACTCCCAGTAGCAGCACACACACACCTCCAGGTGCAGGGTGATACTCTGACAACACTCAATTAGAAAATGAGAATTTTTCTTGCCATCACAGCTGAGTGGAAAGTCAGCAGTAAGGATGAGGAACACAAACAAATTAATTATTCAAGCCAGACTTCTCATCACAGGTGCTAATGAGGAGGTTTAAGCTCCAGCACCTCAGGGCAGAGGCACCTCACCCTGGTAAGCCGTGCACAGTGGCACAACCAGGACTGTCCCCTCCTGGGACAGTCAAAGGCTGGAAGAAGGGATTAAAATTGGTAGATGAAAAAAAAAAATTGTATGACCATATGGTAACTAGGGCAGAAGATAAATTCTTGGCTGTGAGGGTGGGGAGGCCCTGGCACAGGGTGCCCAGAGCAGCTGTGGCTGCCCCATCCCTGGAAGTGTCCAAGGCCAGGTTGGACAGGGCTCGGAGCAACCTGGGATAGTGGAAGGGGGTGGAACAAGATGGGCTTTAAGGTCCCTTCCCAGCCAAACCATTCCATGATTCCGTGATCCTATACCCAGAATACAACCCTACTGGGATCCCCAGGGGCTGTCACAACTCAACCCCCTGGCCCTTGCAAGTCAAACAGAGAGGAGAACACAACCCACAACAACCTGATGCACACAGCCGCCTTCTGTGGGAATGCCATCCAGCAGGGAACAGGGCACAAGAGGCAGATGTCTCATTCTGGAGCTGGAAAGGATTTGCATCCTACTGAACACGACAGGCAGCGAGTCACCTGCAGCCAGCGGGGCCAAGGGCACGGTGCCACCACAGCCCTGCACAAGCAGGGCCCCCTCAGCACCTGGCTGTGCCTCCTGACAGATCCCTCCCTCTGCCAGCCTGCAGCACAGGCCTTAAGGACAGCAAATGAATGAAGCACAGTGCCCCCCTCTTTGGCAGACTGCAAACTGGCTTTTCCACATTCACCAGCTTTGTGCTGCAATAGGGTGCATTCCAGCAAACATCGATTTTGGGGACAAATATCAGCTTCAGCAGCTCTGAACCTCCTGTTGCTCAGCTCTCTGTGCAAGCAGTCCTTCTCTGGTGTCACAGATATATCAGCAGAGCCTTGCCAGACCAGACTGTAGAGCTGATCCACCCCACAACACCCCCACCCCTTTCTCTCTCCGGCACACACGACAGCCTGTGATTCTACACAGGAACTTGTCAGGAGTTCAAAGTACAACCTGAGACACCTCACAGATCAGGCAGACCTTACTGTGGTATCAAACGAAAAATCTCCACGTTTAAACCTAATCCATATTCAAATTTAACTATAGTATAAGTCAGAGACAAGAGAATGAACCATTTTAAGATTTTTTTTTTTCCTGAGAATGGTTCTCAGAGGAAAAAAAAAATATCTGCAAGTCTTAAAATTACGCAAGGGGACTTCACCCCTTGTACCCTTTAGATCTAAATAATGAGTACCAAGCTATGCTTAGCAATACTTGAAGTATGACTGAAAATGCCATCCTCCACCAGCAGAAGCCTATTTAAGACCAGTTAGATCCACTAACTCTGGTCTCTCACCCAAATACTTCCTTTATCCACACCTGTATCTTTCGTAGTATCAAAATTAAAATTTTAACACCATATCCCTGGTCTCTTGACAACCTGACACAGGCAAAAAGCGGGGCAGGTACGTGGGAGCCGAGGAGTTAACCAGCACACAAAAGAGTACACTCACTTGAGCTCTGATTAAGCGGGGCAGCCACAAAAACAGAGGTCAACATCAGAAAATATTTTGTGAGTCATGAGGAGAGATTACTCACCATGCACTATTCAACTTACTCATCACAGTGTGGCACGGCCAGCACGGCTCACCACGGCTTCATTAGGGCACCGTGGCCTTTCCTTTGAGGCGGCGGAAGGCGGGGGAAGGAGCCGCACTTTCAGTTTTGTGTGGAAGCCAGTGGGAGGCTGGAGCTGCACCGCCGCCGCCGCTCTCTCTCCTCCCACGGCCCTAATTAGACTCGGAGGGAAATACATGTTTCACATCAGCCTCCCCGGCTTTTTTAGCATCCCAACAAGCGCCCGGTTGTCAGCCCGGCTATTATCCGGACTCAGCAGTCTGGAGAGACCCCACTTTTCCTGTTATACACGAAATAAGCAGCAGCCCAGCAATAACGAGACACGGTATTAACCCAGGCGTCCATTAATAGGAGAGACCAGCCTTGTACGCAGCAACACCGACGCCGCTAATTTAAGATGTAGTAAGAGCATAAAAATAGCCAAGTTACTCAAGGCAGGGTTACATCACACCACGGAGCCCGGGCACGCAGCAGGTTCACACTACAGAGCCTCGGATGTTGGGAAAGATGACTCCGTGCCGCTGCTGCCGCTCTCACCAAAAATAACCTGCCGGGACCGTGAGCTTCCCGTTCCCTTTTCCTACGGAAAACACATCTCACAGAGTACAACAACCGGAATGCTGCTAAATAAAACTCCTTGAAGCGTGGTGTGGGTTTTTTTTTTTTTTCCTCCCCTCAGTTATCCCACCTTGCTTCCTCGGAACCACGAGCGGTGAAACTAAGAAATGTTCTGCTTACGTCAAAGCGAGCCGAGCTCTGCCGGCAGCTCGGGGCCGCGCCAGCGCGGGGAAAGCGCGGCTGCAGTTCAGCAGAGCACGATGTCAGCAGGCCAAGCTGCCACGGACACGGGCATTTGTTTGCAGAGCCCCGGGGTTCAGCCGGAGCCCCGGCCAGCGCCGGGTGTGTGCGAGCACTCCTTGGCCGCGCCGCTCGCCGCGGCTGCTGCTCGGCTCCAGGAGAAACATCCACTCGGGAATTACGCTGGAAAAGCTGGCAATGCTAAGCGGACGGCTTAATGGCAGGATGTTTAGGGTTTGTGGTGTTTCTCAGTATATAGGGGGGATCGCACCCCCCCACCATCACCATCACCCCCATCCGCTGCATTTCTGATTAACTGAGAAGAAATCCTATTTATTCTGCCATCCTCAAAACCAGCTGCTCAAGTTGTCCCAAATCAACTAAATCCTTATTTCCCATGCTGCAAAACACACGTTTCATCCTTAAAATAAAGGGCGGGGGGGCTCGGTTTTTAAGCCCGTAGGAACCTCGGTAAACAGACACAAAACCATCCCTCCCTCCAAGAACAATCTCTATCCCGCGTAATCTTTAACCTCCGCTTCACACATCCCGCCCGGGAAGAAGGGTGGAGGGGGGGGAAGGTGACACGAGTTAATATTTGGCGAGGAAAACCGAAGCCGGTCATCGCTCGTACTTTCAGTTTCTGACAATTTGAGCAGAGCGCGCTCCCGCCAACACTGACAGAGCTGCCCAAACAGGAAAGGCTGCGTTGAACCAGTGTGTGCTGGGAGACACACCGGGAACAGCACGCCAGCCTGCATGGAGGATGTTTTGGAAAAGCACGGCTACAGCGGCAGCCCCGAAAGGCAGGCGGCAGATAGGAGCAGGCAGCCGTCTCCCCCTGCCACGAGCGATATCTTCCTAATCACTCACACACAAGCGATTGCCAAAGAGAGCAACAACATCAGCAATATCAGCTGCCTCAGCCTGGGCGTCCCAGCGTGTTCTCGCCGGGAAACGGCTCACGTACAACAGCACAGCCTGGAACGCAGGGATAATCAACAGTGCCTGCGCCAAGTAAACATATAGAGAGACGTTCTGCCTTTGCAAACTGTGCTCCGAGGGGCTACACGCAGTTAGGGAGAGAAATTGCTCAAGGGTTCATAGGAAGCCTACACACATCCAAAAATACCCTCCCCGGAGCCTTTCGCCTCTCGTGGGATTGTCACTAATTTGAACATGGACATTGTTATCAAGGTCACACATCGCTTGTCCGGGCTCGGGAGAAAGTCAGGCAAGTTAAGGAAAAACGCCGCTCGGTAGCTAAGCAAGGACAAGTGACATTTTATTTGGAAGCACGAGGATTGCGGCTGGCTCGAATTCTACTCGGGATAAATAAAAGGGGAGCTCCAAGGGCACGGCCGGAGGGGAACAGGCGGCAGCCCCAGCCAGCAGCGCTGCCTCGAGAGCCACAACCGCCGCTGGCCGCTGTTTATTCCCCACTGTGCAGCTGGTCCTGGGGTCCCCACGACCACCCGAGGCCATCCATAATTTAAGCGCTATTCCCTCATCCAGAATCCCTGGATTCCACCCCGCTCGCAGCAGCACCGGTTATTAACCAGTTACACGAGCCCAGCGCGAGGAAAACACGAAAACTTTTCATTAACCAGTCCTCCTCCTCCCCGCCCTTCGGTTTAGTCAACCAATTATAAAATGAAATTGGGGATTTGACTTCCAGGCGAGCAGCGGCGGCACCCGGGGCCGGGGCTGCGGGAGGGTTCCCGCACGGGGGGCGATCATCCCGATGGATCCCGGGCAGGGCCGGCGCTGAGGGATCGCCCGGCGGGTGCCAGGGCCAGGGCAGGGCCGGGGGCGCTGACAGGACGCGAGGCAGGTGCGGGGCCGGGCCATACTCACGTAGACGGGCAGCGGCCAGGGGTACACGGCGGGCTCGGCTCCCACGGGCGACTTCAGCCGCAGCTCCAGCCTCTCGCCCATGTCGGCAGCCGGAGGACGAGGCGGCGGCGGCCCCGCACCATGCTAGAGGGGCCGGCCGGGGCGGGGTGCGGCGGCCGGGCCGGGCCGGGCCGGGCAGGGTGGCGGCAGGGCCGGGGCTGCGGGGATGGTGCTGCTCCGGCCGTCCCGGCTATCCCGGCTATCCCGCTTT
>VWZP01010709.1:149620-159648 GCA_013396995.1 Dicaeum eximium
GTGTGACACGGGGGTGGCACCCGGCACGCGAGAGCAGGACGGGCTGCGGTGTCAGACAAGTGTGACAGGGCCAGGGTGGCACACGGGTCACCAGAGCAGGATGGGCTGCAGTGTGACACGCGTGTCTCAAGGACGAGGGTGGCACCTGGCACACGAGAGCAGGGAAGGCCATGGTGTCACAGGCGTGTGACAGGGCCAGGGCGGCACATGGCACACCAGAGCAGGATGGACTGCAGTGTGACATGTGTGGTGGGGCGAAGGTGGCACAAGGGCACAGGAAGGGACTAGCCATATTGTCACACGTGTGACAATGTGAGGTGGCACACGGGAGCAGGAGGGGCTGTGGTGTGACACAAGTGACATGGCAAGGCTGGCACATGGGAGCAGAACAGGTTGTGGCGTGACATGTGTGACAAGGCTGAGCTTGGCACACGGGCACAGGAGTGGGACGGGCCATGTTGTCACATGTGTGATGGGGAGAGGGTGGCACATGGGAGCAGGACGGGCTGCGGTGTGACACAGGTGACAGAGTGAGGGTCACACATGGCATATGGGAACAGAATGGGTTGCACTGTGACATATGTGACAAGGCCAAGGGTGGCACATGGCACATGGGAGCAGGATGGGCCACATTGTCACACGTCAGATAGGGCGAGGGTGGCCATGGCGCTCAGGGTCTGTGTAAGGGTGGAGCACCCACGTGACAGCTCAAGGCTGTGACCCTCCATGGGACAGCGTGGGGCTGGCACAAGGCGCTCGAGGGGGTGCCAGGCTGGAACCCTGTCATGACACAGCAAAGGTGGCATATGGCACCCAGGGGTGCCACAAACGTGTGACAAGGCAAGGGTGGGACCCCCTGTGTGACAGCACCAGGCTGGCATAGGACATTCGTGTGGCCTTGCAGGGCTGGGCCACTCGTGTGGTGGTGCAAGGCTGACACACTCGTGATGGCACAGGGCTGGCACACATATGATGGCCCAGGGCTGGCACACGTAAGAGGACACAGGGCTGGCACACCCGTGATGGCACAGGGCTGGCACACATAAAAGAACACAGGGCTGGCACACAGATGATGGCACAGGGCTGGCACACGTAAGAGGACACAGGGCTGGCACACAGATGATGGCACAGGGCTGGCACACATAAGAGGACACAGGGCTGGCACACAGATGATGGCACAGCGCTGGCACACTCGTGATGGCCCAGGGCTGGCACACTCGTGTGAGGCCAGGCTGTGCTCATGGGTCACCGGAGCAAGCCCCCAGAGCTCCTGGTACAAAGTCTGACACAAGTGAGGTGAGCTTTGCCCGGTGCCACACGGTCGCAGTCACAATGGTGGGGGTGGGGCGGGTGTCCCTGTCGCTGTGTGTGCCAGGCTGTGCAGGGGCTCCACAGAGCTCCAAGGAGGAGCTTTCCTGGCATGGGGGAGCAGAGCTGAGCCCTGTGTGCAGCAGTGTCCAGTGGGGACAAGGGGACAGACAGACACGGAGATGGAGGGACGGGGGACAGGATCCATCAGCCGCAGACACCAAGCGCTGGGTGCCGAGAGCAGCATCGGGAGCTGCTGTGGCGGCAGCTACAGCCTTACAACACGGTGTAACTTGGGAGTAGGGCTGAGCGCACCCCGGCCGGGCAGCGACAGAAGTGTCCTGGGTGGGGGCTGGGAGCGGTGACACCTGGGTGGGGGCTGGGATCTGCATCTCTATAGGGGCCGGTGATGGGCTCAGTGACACCATTTTCCATGTCTATAGGTGCCCGCAGGGCACGGTGACACCGTTTGCATGTCTATAGGTGCCCAGCTGGGCAATATAATCAGGCCAGAGCTTCCTCCTTCACAGTCTTTCGGGTGATAATTTCCCTCTTCTGGGGACATGCGCATGCCCTGGGGTGCAGGGACATCTGGGGGCCCTGCCATCCATCCTGCGTTCCGAGAGGAGAGCACCCAGCACCACCGCAGCACCCACACGCTCCCCTTGCATCTGCTCACACCGCACTGCCGGAGGGGCCAGGGGACAGTGACACCGTGCCGGTGCCATGCTCCATCTGAGGGTTGGGGGAGCAGCTGGGAGCCGGTGTCTGCTGGGGATGAACGTCCCTGCGGGACAGGAGCATCCTGAGGAGGTGTCCCAGCCCAGCTGGGCATGGCTGAGCCCGGGCTCTGACCTGCAGCCGGGTCCAGCAGAGCCAGATGGCACCTGGGAGGAAAACCAGTCCTTCCCAGTCAAACGGTGGTGGAAGTTGTGCTGGGAGCTGCTGCCCTGCCGTGCCAGGGTGGGCTGGGAACTTTTCCCACTGTGGTTCCTCACTTTCTCAGCCAAAGACAAGTAAACACTGCTCGGGGCAGGATGCTTTTCCTATCTGGCTCTCCTGGCTGTTGTCCCCAGTTATTAATCCCATCATTTTTTATCGTGCTGGAGAGGATGTGGCTCAGCCATGCTGGGGAGGCTGGGGGCCATGGAGCTCAGCTTTGGTGCCCTGTGTCAGTGCCATCACATCCACTCTGCTCCTGCTCTGGGATGTGGCTCCAGGGCCAGGCAAAGCCTCCTGCATTCAGTGAACCTCTGCAGATCCTTTGGGATGGAGATATCCAATGTTTGGGCTGAAAACTGCCTTCATGGCTGGGGTTGCTGCCTGTGGCCCTGAGCTCCACAGGAAGGCAGGGAATGCACCATGCCTGAAATGCATCCAGAGCCAGCAAGTGCCAGAGCAGGATATTCCCTGCAGAGGGATTTTGTACATTATTTAACACCTGTATTTCCTGACAGGTCTCTGCCTTCAGCAGACACAGGAGCTGTTTACTGGGTGCAGCTGCACAGCTCTGTGATGGGGGCTGGGATGTGCCCCTGCTCCCGTCCCCAGGGCTGCTCCCTTATCCAGAAACTGCCCCAAGGCCAGCTCCAAACTCATCCACTCTCCTCTTTGTATCCTTTTTCTCCCCCTTAAACATCTGTATGTGCAGAAAGCTCCATAGCTAGGAACGCTTTTCTAAGGAAAACACTAAAATCATCAAGTCAACAGTGCTTAAACTGCTCTGACTGCCTCTTAAATAATCAATTCATTTTTAATTAGCTTACCAGAAAAATTCCATTAAATTTAAATAAATAGACATGGCAGGAGTTCTCCAAGGCACAGCGGGCTCCATTTAAAGAATTCTCTTTGAGTTTGTTAGGTTGGTCTTTAATCAGTTTGTCGTCCAAGTCCTTGTGTGGCCCAAGCAGGCTCCTGGGCTGCTAATAAAGAGTAATGGAAGCTTCCAGGATTTCCCAGATGAATCCCAACCATCTGGCCATCATGCAGGGGTTCAGTGCTGGAGCTGATGTCTCCTGGCAGGTAGTGGGGAGTGGGTCATTTTTGAAGCACCTGCCTGAATCAGGACATCTTTTCACTGATTTCTCTGAGTTTTACATCTGGAAGAAGAAAGCAAGGAAGGGCAATGCCCTGTTTTGTGCTGGTTCAGTGAGCCGAACTGGCCCCTGAGAGATGTGAGAATCCCTGAGAGCTGGGAGCCACTCCATCCCCTTGGACAGCTCTGGATTTTTGCTTGAGTGTCTTGGGGGCCTATAAGAAATCTCAGGAGGGACTTCTGACCAGAGCATGCAGTGACAGGTTAGGGAGAATGGCTTTCAAGTGCCAGAGAGCAGGGTTAGATGGGATTTTGGGAAAGAATTCCTCCCTGTGAGGGTGGTGAGGCCCCGGCACAGGGTGCCCAGAGCAGCTGTGGCTGCCCCTGGATCCCTGGCAGTGCCCAAGGCCAGGCTGGACAGGGCTTGGAGCAGCCTGGGACAGTGGGAGGTGTCCCTGGCCATAGCAGGGAGTGGCACTGGGTGGGCTTTGAGGTTCCTCCCAACCCAAACCATTCCCTGATTCTCTGCATGCTCAGCCTGTGCTCTCCTGCAGCTCCTCTCTGTGCTGCACCAGGACATGCTGGTGCTGCCAGGGCTCCAGAGGCTGATGATTATCCAGGGACACCAGGCAGTGACCTGCAGCGCTGGCCCTTCCAAAGAATCAAGGATCCACTTCCAAATCGGCAGCAGTTGGATTTTTGTGGTGTGGGGTTTGTGGGGGGAGAGGTTCCCATCCCCTCCCCAGGTGTGCTGGTCCTGCTGCATCCCCCAGCTGCAGCTCCTGGCTCCAGGCTGGCGCAATTCAGAGATGAATAAGTTTTGCCAGCACCAGATGAACCAGTTTGGATAGGGAGGAATGGGGAAGCTCTGCACAGCTCTGTGCACACAACTCCATTCCTGTAGCACTGGAAAAGAGATTTTTCCCTGTCAAGAGCATACAGTGGGCAGCTGGTGGCCACAGGCAGCTGGCACAGCCCCTCCTGCCCTGCTGCTCCCACATCCCACCTCTGCTCCCATACAGCCCCAGAATGGGGGTCCTGACTGTGCAGGTGTGGGGGGACACAGGGAGGGCATTAATGCACCAAGGACACTTTGCACAAGCAGTGCTCTGACACTCTGTGCACAAACCACGTGCAAAGGCACCTCTGGAGCTCATCCCACCTTAGGGTTACTCCCCTTGTACTGTGGGGTCAGCTTCTATCATGTTCATGGGTCCATTGACCCTTGGGCAGGCCAGTGCTTGGCACAGGGGCTTGAGGTGCACATCAGCTCCTCTGATGTGAACCTGCCTGCCAGCAGCAGCTGATCTTCAGTATTGACCCAATTTAGGTGACAATAACGAGCTGGATCACAAGGCAGGATAATGCAGTCAAGTTTTTTCCCATCAGATTTAATATCCCAGCTGGAGTTCCCATAGTGGCAGGGCAGGATGCTGGTGGTCCATAGCCCCAGGGATGGAGTCAGCTCTGATGGCCATGCACAACTTCTCTTTCCCTCGTGCAAAACACCCCACATGCAATTTTCCAAGCCCCACTTTAATTTCTTGGGGTCAGTCCTGCATGGCACCAGGGAGTTCCCTTCCACATGACAGAGCAACATCTGTCCTTTCCATCTGTCCTGCCAACTCTCTGGGCAAAAGCTCTCCAGGGATGCTCTGGCTGCAGTTGCCACAACAACGGTGATGCAACAGTTTCCTCTGCACTGGAGTCCTGTTGATATTGAGGACCTGGGATGGGTGGGGCATCAAAGCCGTGCTGCTGCCAGTGGAGTCCAGGCGGGATGAAGCCACTTGTGGTTGTCATTGCCCCCTTCTGGTCCTGGAACTGGTCTCAACCAGTCTGAGCCCAGTTTGGGAGCTTTTTCTCCCTAGGTAGACGTGGCTGCCACTGCTGGAGCCTCCCTCACACAGTGATGGGGATCCAGAGCCCCAGATTCAGCAAGGAATGAGATGGACAAAACCGGGGACACCGCCTGTGCCAGGCACAGCTGATGGAAGAAGAGTCACCTGCTCAGCCCTCCGGAGCAGCCCTGAACCCCAGGGAAGTTACCAGGAACGTTTTCACTGGAACACAGTGGCTTCCCCCCACCCAGCCCTTGGAGGTTCCCATCAGCTCTGCTTTGCCAGGGGAAAACAAACCCAATTTGGTCCTTTTAGGCTCTGCTGGATGCTGAAGCCCTGGCTGTGTCTAACCCTACACTGCCAGAAAGCTTCTGGAGCGCCCCTGGTGTCATCCAGGGAGCCTCTGCCCTGCCCTGGCCCCTGGCAGAGGGGACAGAGAAGCCAAACCAGGTCCCATGGGCGGGCTGGGGTGTCCCCGCTGCCGCCTCCCACCTCTCTCGCCGTTTTTTGCCCCCTTGTTTGGGGGCCGGGAACAGCCTGGCTCCATTTCACAGGCAGAGGGAGCGCAATGTCCAGCGTTCCCCTGGCTCCCCGCTCTTCCCAGCCTCTGCTGGGCTCTTCCAGCCTCCCCCTTGCCGGCCCGGCCCGCTCCAACGTGCCATCGTTTGGGACCGATTCCAAGCATTTTATTAGATGTGGAATTTGTGAGCACGAGGCGGGTGTTGAACCCTCAGGCTCCATCCCCGCTGCCCTATTTCAGCAGGGGATGTGTGGGGACAAAGGCTCTGGTTGGGTGGGGACAAGGGGACAGTGCCAGCTGCACGTGCAGCGGTGCCAGACCCGAATCACCCGCCCGGGACCCGGAGCGCCCGAAGGCAGCAGCGGCACACGGAGCCTCCTGAATGGGTCCCTTGTCCCCGCAGCGCCGGCTGGCCACGTGTCCCGCCCCGTGCCTGGCCCGCGGGGACACCGAATGCCCCCACCCCACAGCTCACCCCTCACCCACGCCCTAATGTGGGGGTGGGACCATATTTGAGTCACCCACAATCTAAATGTGAGCACCCATCACCTCCACACAAATGTGGGGCACCCATCAACCCCAACCAGACACCACCCACGCATCACCCAGCGCCACACATGGGGCACCCGTCACCCAAACTGGGTGCCCAAACTGGGTGCCCAATCCCCACAGCTCACCCATCACCCAAACGCGGGGCATCAATCGCCTCCCTGCCGCCGGCACAGGTCCCCCACGCGTGTCCCCCGCCCCGGCAGGTCTCGCCGTGTCCCCCCGGTTCTCCCGGGCCGCAGGCGCCACCTCGCGGGGACACGCGGGGACCGGCGGAGCGGGGTCTGTGCGGGGCAACGCGGCCACCCCGACACCGGCACCCAGCACAGGGCACCCCAACAGGGGCATCCCAAAATGGGGCACCTGGATATGGGCACCCCCATAGGGGCACCCCAACAGGGGCATCCCAAAATGGGGCACCTGGATATGGGCACCCCAATAGGAGCACCCCACCACGGGCATCCCAGTAAAGACATTCCAACACAGGCATCCCAATATGAGCACCCCAATATGGACACTGGGGCATGGGGCACCCCAGAGTGATGCACCCCAAAACTGGCACCCCAAAGTGGTCATCCTGTCGCAGACACCTTGGCGTGGGGACTGCAGCATGAGGCAGCCCAATATGGGCACCCTAAAACGGGCATCCTGTCACGGACACCTTGGCACGGGGACTGCAGCTTGGGGGTACCCCAATAGGGGCACTCCATTATTGTCACCTGGGGGCAGGACACCCCAGCACAGTCACCCCATCCTGAGCACCAAGGACAACCCTACAAGGGACACCCCAAAAAGGACATTCTGGCATGGGCATCCCAGCAAAGACACTCCAACACAGGTACCCCAATATGGGCACCCGGGCATGGGGCACCCCAATGTAAGCACCCCAAAATGGGCATCCTGTCACAGACACCTCAGCATGGGACTGCAACATGGGGTGCCCCAATACGGGCACCCCAAAACGGGTACCCCGCTATTGTCACCTGGGGACAGGGCACCCTGGCTCTGTCACCCCATCCTGAGTGTCTCATAAAGGACATCCCAAAACAGGCACCCCAATATGGGTACCCAGGCATAGGACACCCCAAAATGGACATCCTGTGATGGGAACCCTGGCTGGACCCTTGGAGGCTGAACAGCCCCAATTTCATGTTTCTTTCCTTCAGATCAATTTACACAAAAATCACAATTAATGTAACCAACACAACCTCTTTAAACATCTTTGGGATGTGAAACCCACAGAGTGCTGTGGGTGTCAGGAATGGGGAAAAAGCTCTTGGAAAAACCAAAAAGCAGCTCAGACCCAGCTCCACCGGGGATGTGACGGCTGGGATTGCGTTCTCCCACTGACACTGGGACTCAGCAGCTCGTCACAGAGCCCTTCCAAGGCACAGCATTCCTCAGGGATACTCACTGTCAGCGGCTGGAGATGCAGCTGGAGCGGGAAAATTCCTTCCCTGGGAATGCTGCCTGCGTAAGTGCAACAGGGAGAACAGGAGGTGGCGTAATTTATTAAAAAAAAAACAAAACAGCAAAACAACAACACCAAAAACCCACAAAAACCAAACAAAACAAAATAAAAAACCCAAACCAAACAAACAAAAACAAAACAAAAAACCCAAACAAAACAAACAAACAAAAAAAACACTGAGCTGCAAATGCCAGAAAAGACAAAAGCTGGGAATTTTAAGATTTAGGTATCACCGATGGCAGCGACTGGGTTTAAAGCAATGCCCTTAATTAAAGGTGATCATAAGGGGATTCCAAACCCTTCAGCATTTGCAGGAAGAAGAGTGAAAAAGTCGATTGTGTCCCAAATTCAATTTATAAAGCTGAACTAAGTCAGGCTGCCTCAGGAAGAGAAATCCTTGGAAATTCAGTCGGGAGGGATCACGTAGATGTTCCCCACACCTCGGGGTGCTGCATCTCCCAGCCTGGGCTTCCCTGCCTGGGGGGGTGAGGGTGTGACAGTGTGACAGTGTGACAGTGGCGGAGCTCCACTGCAAAGGGCTGGGCTAAAACAAGGTATTTTCACAAGGGATCCCCTCAGAGAGCAGCCCAGTCAGACGCAGGGGACAGTGGAAGGGACAGTGACAGCACAGGTGGGCACAGCCAGCCCTTCCATGGCCTCATCCTGGCAGCTGGATGTTCTCCATACCATGCAAACATAACTCTTCCCTTTGACTTTTTCCCTCAAAAAGGGAAACCTCCTGCATAGGCGCTGATGTGTGCAGCTATTTCTGAATAAAACCAACACAACCCTCGAGCTGTGTTCCTCTCTCTGCCCCAGGGCCAACACAAACAGGCTGCAAAGCCCACGCTGAAGGCAGAGAACAAAAGGAAAAACACTGGGAGAAAGAGAAATCCTTTTCCTTCCCCTGTTGTGCAGCAGCTCAGAATCCCAGGTGGATCTTGGCAAGGTCATGTTTCCTTTTTGTTTGCAAGCTCCTTTCTCTTTAGTTCCCTCCTTTCCCTGATGCTCTGGAGATCAAGGTGGGGTGGGAAGGCAGCTTCTGTACATTTTATTTTCCCTCTCCTGTTCCCTGTTGCCACCCACCTGCAGTGGGGACAAGTCACCCACGGGTAGGAGTCGTCCAGGGGTGTTGGGCACGTGGGTAGAGGACAAGCTGTGGTCACAGGGACACCAAACCACTGCCCACTCTGTGCCCACACGTGTGGGGACACCCACCAGGCTCCATGTCCGCCTGGCCATCACCCACCACATCACCTGTCACCTGTGACAGCTCTCCCACTCTGACACTGCTCACGCGGGGCAGTGGGTGACGATGTTTAGTGGGTGCTCAGGTGTGGCAGCCTGTGGAGCTGCATCCTCAATAAAGGCACGGCCCAAAATTTGGCTCTATTGGCTGTGCAGCCACTGCTGACACCCACGGGCACAGCGGATCGGTGGAGCTCTGCCAGCCCAACTCTGCGGGACCCCCACCCCATGGAGGGACCTACAGCCCCATGGGGGGATCCCCATCCCTGTGAAGGTACCCCCGACCCCACGGGGGGGACACTCAGCCCCAGAAAGGACCCGCAGACCCATGGGGTGAGTCCATCCCTATGGAGGGTTCCCCAACCCCATGGAGTGACCCCTGGCCTCAAGCAGGAACTGTCAGCCTCAGAAAGGACCCGCAGGCCCACAGAGGGACCCCCATCCCCATGGAAGGACCCCCATCCCCANATCCCCACGGAGGGACCCCCATCTCCACGGAGGAACCCCCATTCCCACGGAGGGACCCCCATTCCCATGGAGGAACCCCCATTCCCACGGAAGGACCCCCATTCCCACGGAGGGACCCCCATTCCCATGGAGGAACCCCCATTCCCACAGAAGGACCCCCATTCCCACGGAGGGACCCCCATTCCCACAGAAGTACCCCCATTCCCACGGAAGTGCCCCTGTCCCCACGCGTGTCCCCGCCGCGCGCGCCCGCTCTGCCACGTGGGACCCGCGGGAGCGCCCGGCGGGGGCGTGGCCAGTTGGGGGC
The DNA here is from genome assembly GCA_013396995.1 of Dicaeum eximium. NCBI lineage: Eukaryota > Metazoa > Chordata > Aves > Passeriformes > Dicaeidae > Dicaeum > Dicaeum eximium. The sequence continues at coordinate 159,368 of VWZP01010709.1, forward strand.
GTGGCCAGTGCTGATGCTCCTCCTAACACAGCCCGGATCCCGCTGGCCTCTCGGCCCCTAGTTCAGGTCCAGCAGCTCACTAAACACCCAGTGTTTGCTCCAAGCGCTTCCGGGGCTGGGGTTTTCCCTCGTGCCTTTGCAGCCGTTTGTTGTTTCTATCCCATGGGATGAGGGGCAGGATCCCCGGGCCTGCACTCTCCTGAGGGGCCGGGGTGGGCGGGGCTTGGGAATGGGCGGGGCTCCGCGGGTTAGTGGGCGTGGTTCTGCTGAAGGGGTGGGAC
>VWZP01010709.1:159795-226315 GCA_013396995.1 Dicaeum eximium
GGGGGCGTGGCCGAGCCCTCAGCTGACCGACCGCCATTTTGTCGGTGCCGGATCCCCAGCGCCGCCTGGAGCTGTGCCCGCGGCCGGGGTCGCCCGGGCCCGCCCGTCCGCCAGGGCAGCTCCGCCCGTGCCCTCCCGCTCCCCTCGGCATGTGAGCGCCCCGGCACCGCTGCTCTCACCCGACTCGAGCGGCAACAGCACCGCGGCGGCCCCTCCGGCCGGGCCCGGCCCCTCAGCCCGGCGCAGGCCCCGCCGCCGCCATGGCGCTGAAGATGGTGAAGGGCAGCATCGACCGTATGTTTGACAAGAACCTGCAGGACCTGGTGCGCGGCATCCGCAATCACAAGGAGGATGAGGTGAGGGGACCCTTCCCCGCGCTCCGGCCGGGGATGTCACCGCTGTCCGCTGGAGCCGGGTCTGGGAAGGGAATGTTGGTTTGGGAAGGAGGAAGGGGGAGTCAAAACGGGGAAGGTGACGCTGGGTGTGCGGCAGGAGGTACAGGGTGGGTGAGAGCACGAGAGTTAATAAAGGAGGGTCGTGCTTGGTGCTCACCTTTCCGTTCAGTGTGGTGTTGAGCTCCGTGATATACATATGGATATATAGGTATATACACGCAAATGTATGCATGATTATTATAGAGGAAGAATATAGAGGAATTCCTTCCTCTCCAGCCCTACAGTCACGTGCTGTAGTCAGCTATGTGTTCTTCACCCTGAAGCTGTTATACAGGAGAACTAAGCTCCTAATTCAGCTTTCAGACCATTAATGCCTACTATCTCCTGACTAAAATGTCCTTCTCTCAGAACTTTTCTAGGCAGCAATCAGTTCTCAGTGTTGGCCTGTTATCCACTCTTGTGTGAGAAGCACATGATCAGGAAATTAGTATAGGTGAAATAATTAGTCATCAAGAACGTGTTATGTGAGACTGCACAGTGAAGTGTCACATGGTAATTGAGAAGTAACGGGCCCCAATGTCATTTATGTTCAAGTAACTCATGAAGCCTGAGATGCTTTCTTAATGTTGGTCTAACAGCTGGGCTTTGCTGGTGGGTTGGGGGATTGCTGTGGAGTTAGTATCAGCTATCAAAAGCAGCTGGAAAAGTTGTTGACATGTAACTAAATGAAGAACCTTACTAGGAAAACAGATCTTCCTCGCTGGTGCTATGGAACTGAAACACAAAATAAAACTTCCAAAATCTCTCTGAAGCCCCTTGTGCACAGGACATGGGGTTGTTTGGTAGTGAGCATACCTGGGAAATTTCTGTTGTTCACAGAATGACAGAATATGCTGGGTTGGAAGGGACCCACCAGGATCATTGAATCCAATTTTTTTCAGCACATGTTAAGTTTATGGTATTGGTTTGGTGGCAGAGGAAGGCAGGGCTGCTGTGCAGTGCCCTGAAAAATGTGGGAAACACCATGAAGTGGCAACAGCAAATTTGTATGGAGTTTATGAACCTAATGTGTTCTGGCAGAGCAGGACCTAGTGAGCAGTATTCTTATGGAGCCCCTCCAATATGTTGTGCTGCTTTTAGTAAATCTGCTTTATTCCTTTGTACATAGGACAGAAAGTGTTTCATCAGCTGTCAAACCCCTGAGGATCCTCCTGGTGAAGGTCCAGGTCTTTGTGGCACCAGTTCTTTGAGAAGAATTGAGTGCTCTTTCTAAAATAATTTGGTGAAAAACAGCATCATGAAGAGAATTGCGAGCCCCACTGAGCTTTTTCTAAGTCTGTGACAAGAACTGGTTAAAATGTATTGGCTTTGGTGCCCTTTGGAGTTAGGAAAAAACACTCCTTGTGTTTGGGAATCCTTCAAACATTTTCCTTAAATCCAGAGAGTGGCTGCAAACAGGGCAGGACTGTGCCTTTTCCTGGCTCAGCTGGAGAGAGCTGTAAGCCTGCTGTTGAGCTTTTGGGTGTGGATTCAGTGCTTCCCAGGCAGTGGCCAGGGACATTGGCTAATTTTCAGGTAATGTTACAAAATCAGAATGCTGTTTTAGAGGAAGTAGCTGCAGAAATTCTTCCTCTTTTCCCTACAGTGCTTCCACTGTTCATTGTGTCTGTTAAATGTTGCTCCAGTGCTGTAGTTCAGCTAACATTTGTGTGTCTCAAGATAAGTGTCTAAGCCTAAGACAGACACTCCATCCTGTTCAGAAAAGCAAATTTGTTTAAAACAAACAGTGTGCTTTAGTGGGGAAGATATTGGCTATTGGTCTTGGCTCAACAGGAGTTTCTCCAGGGAGAGTTGTCTCTGGAAAGGAGTTACTGTGGTTGTTAAATAGCAGTGATGTGAAGAGAAATGAAGGCAAGCTTGCTGTTTTGACTTCTGATTTACTTGTGCTTTTTGCAGGGGGTTAGTTTATTTACATGCCTTGTTTTTGTGTTTTGGAATTTAATCACATGGAAAAATCTGCCATCACTTATTCCCTCATCTCTCTAGGCAGTCTCTCCTGGTAGATCTGAGATGGAAAGTTTTATTCCTTTCCACTTATTATGGATGTACCACTTGAGAATATCTGGTGTTTCTCAGCCCATCCAGGCTTTAGGAGCTTGGCACCCCAGTTCACAGTGGGTTTCTCAATGCAGTTATTTGACAGCCCTACTGTGTTCTTGCTTGATGGGTTTGTGTTCTTCCTGTCTTGCCGTGACCATAAATCTCACACCCCAAAGTGTGTCCTGAAGTCAGAGGAGGCCACATCTCTTCACTGGCAAGTTTTGTGTGCTCCTCAGCTCGTTAGAGGAGCTGACAGGGTCTGCCTGGCCCTCGAGCTCACAGCCTCTCTGCAGCGTGTTAATTCCCTGGCAGAGGCATTGCCGTTGTGTGACCCATTTATTTGGAGTTTAAAACACTGAAACGGAAGGGATGGACTTCCCTAAGGATGCGAGGTAGGAGAGAGGAGGTGCTTAACACAGTCACTGCTCTGTCCATTCCCGGTGTTGTAGGGAGTACTGGGGCTGCATCGTCCCTGTGTGCAAGGAATGAGGTGGCAGAACAGCATTAGCTCCTTCCCAGCTCTGACACGTTGTGTTTACTTTCCAGCAGATGCTTTTGTCCCTGTGGTGTTTCCCAGCACCAGTTCAAAGCCAGACTTGATCCTACTGTGTTTTCCTGACTTTTCACTTCCAATACCTCATTCTCTCCCTTTCATTTGGAAACGGAATGCTTTTGCTAATGAAAGTGGTGTTTTCCAGCAGTTATTAGGGGGTTTTGTATGCTGTGGAGTAACTTCTACTTTGTGCCTTCTGCTTTGGCATACTGAGGAGAGGAATGCCTTGTACCGTGGGCTGTTAAAGTGTACTGGATTTTTGCCAAGATAGTCCAAACTGATAAATTGTACCTGTTCTCCTAAATGTGTAATAAGGGACAGGATAATGCTTTGATGCTGTTTGGCCCTTGCACAGTGTTTTTCATTCACAGTTAAAAGTTTGTTTTTCCCAACAAGGAAGCTTCTGTCAGATGCTGATGTGAGATGCTCCTTTAGAAAACTGAAATTATTAAGTAACAGAAAATATATTAATGAGTGTGCTTAGGCTCATTCAGACAGTAGTCCTCTGTTTCAGCTGTCTTTGATTTACTGCAAGATGCCTAAGGAGAGAGAAGGGATTAAAAAAAGTCCTGTACAAAATATCTGTGCACTTCTCTTATAACATGAGAAAATTGTCGCCCTCTTTTCTCAGAGACTCTGCTGTGTGTGCCTTCATGGTTTTGGTAGTTGATACTTTCAGGAAAAACCATATTGAAAAATTTATATTTTCCTGTCTGTGGTGTTGGGTGATAAGTATTTCATTGCTGGTTTACACTTCAACTGTTTTGGAAGGGTGAAAGGAGCTATCAGTGCTGCCGGGTGGGAAAAATATTAACTTTGGTTACTAATATAATGCTAAATGGGAGCAGCATTGTGTGTAGTGCTGTCAAATCTGTGTTTTACTGTCAGCCCAGGCTTTCCAACCTGCCAGTGGCTTCTTGCTGCCTACTGAGTGTTACCTGAGGACAGGGCACTTGGATTGTTAAAAAAGCTTTTTCCCCCTAAATAAAGGGCCTCTGTGTTCCACTACTGATTTCCAGCTTCTCTGATGCATTTTCAGATGAAATTATGCTGTGGGGAGTTTTGAGGAATCTTTTCACATCACAAAACTCTTCAGGGTTCAGCTGAGGCTGAAGGCCTTCTCATGCTGTGGCTTCTGATGGCCTGGCCTCAGCCACTGGTGCAGTATTAGTGTTTGATGGTAAAGGATGTGGGATGGAACATAATCAGGGAATTTTGAGGAATGCTAAACAGCTTGTTGGTGCCTGAAAGAACAGACCAACTGCTGGGCAGTGCAGTTCATTGATGACAGACAGCTCTTTCAGGCACTGCTGCTCGATCAGTTACTGTGTGTCACATACGTGTTGATATCTTTGAAGGCAGCTCATTATTCCACCCACTTCCAAGTGGATCTAGAGTTGCTATTGTTAATTCTTCGTGTTTGTGAATCACTGGAAAAGACAAAGTCGGAAACAGAAACAATACACAGAGAGTTGGATAAGGACCTCACACCACTTGGTGAGAAACCAGTCTGGGACTGGCCTGCAAGGCCCAGTGTGGCAGTGTCCTGTGTTACCTGCTGTGTCACGGACACAAAGGGCCAAGATGTGGGCTTGTTCTGTGATTACAGGCAGGAGCAGCTGAGGCTTTGCATTAGTGCTGCCTTTCATTAGCTTCTTGCTTTCTCCTGTATTAAATATTACTTAATTGACTGTGGCATAAGTGGGGATAACAGCTTTGTTCCCAGTCCTGATCGTTTTATAGCTGCCTCTGCTGAGGGTTTGAAACACTCCAGACAGATCCGCACTGGCACATGTGGGAGTAAATACTGTGCCCAGGCAGATCCAGGGGAGAGGAAGAGCTGTCTGGTACCTAAGAAATGGAGTGACCATCCACTGAACCTTTAATGAGGCCAGGAGAAAAACAGCCAGAGAAATCAAAGTAAAATATGGATACAAATTACATTTCTGCACTATGATCAACTGCAAAGAGTTGTTTATTTGGTGCTTTATGATGCAGATCTTTGTTCCAGTGCTGAGTGCAGAAAATGGGGTTTTTTGTGGTTTCTTGCCATCAGTGTCCATGAAGATGACTGCAAACCTCTTCCTCCACAGTGTGGGTTAGTAATTACATTTGTGTATAGACAGCACCATTAGGTTTTTCACTTGGAAGTGTTCTTGGGAGTATGTCCCGTTCCTGGTGCCCTGTGAAGGGCAGCATTACATGACAGGCACCAGAAAGAACTGAGTCATGGGACCGGTTACAAGGAAGCGTTTGTGTTCATTAGGTTATTAAAAACTGCTGATCATTGACACTGAGAAATGGAAATGCTTCACCGTCTAAGGGGAAGTCTGCTAAAATCCAGTATCAGGAAGCGTAAAAATACTTGAATAGGGTAAAAGTTGCAGAAAATAACATTGTTGGTGGTAGTGTTAGTAGCTCAGAAAGGTGGTTGAATGAGTATTTTTAAATAAGAAGCAAATGTTCAAAGTAACTGAAATAAGTGAGGCCTGTTGAATCCTGAGTGTAACTGGGTGTAAGAAAGGTTTGGTTCCTACCAGCTCCCCCTCAGTCACTGCCCAGCCAGCTGAGCACTCCATTTGTAAATCTCACAGTTGAGTGCTGGTTTTTGTATTAGCTCTTTTTTTTTTATTGTTATTTCCATGGTGACCTAGATGTTCAGACCTGACAACTTCTGCTGAAAGGTATAAATGGAGGGAGCTGTTGATGTGGGAATGCTGACATTTTCTTCTGGTTGGCTCAATCTTTATGGCAAAGCTGTATAAAATATATTGCCCCAAGTGGATCACTGTGTTAATCAGCTTCAGCCTCGAGAGTGGATGTTTGTTCAGTGTGAGTGGTGTGATTGTACAGCAGGGAGGAGGTGAACAAACTTTCTTTAATTACACAAATATTTGTGCTGAATTTAAGAAGTCAGGAGTGGCCATGAAACATTTTTCGTTGTCCTCCTTACCTTTCCATAACTGCAAAGTACTCAGAGCTGTGCATGAATCAGCGTTAGAGCTTTGTAGTATTTTCAGTGTTACATTTTTATTTGGTATTAATACATCATTAAGCATCTTTTTTTGATTTCTCCCTGAACTACTTCAGTCATCTGAGTCTCAGCAACAGTAGCTGCTTTAGTTCCTCAGGAGGAAGTGGCTGTTCCCTATGTATCCAACAAAAGCACGTGCTTTAATGAAGCCTGCTTTTATCAGAGCCTGAAACTGCACAGAGATGTCTGGAACAAGCAACTTGAAAAATCTGCTGTAAAAACACTTGCATAGCTTTTTGCATAGTAATGTAAAAATAAAACTTTTGGTACATCTTGTATTTGCAAGGAGGAGCACTTTTATCTGATGCATCTTTCCAGGCTTCAAAGTTGTCGGCTCAGATATGGTTTAGACAGCACAGACCCCCGAGGATTGTTTAATTGCTGTGCAATTAAATTAACAAATACTGTGATCAGACTGGAGATGTGCTTATATTAAGGGACTGATCAGACTGGAGATAATTAAGGGACATCTCTAGACCCTTGCTGCTGCTGCCTGCTTGCTGATTTACCGGTGTTTGGGGCTTGCTGATTGCCACTTTCTTGATTCCCAAGGTGCCAGCAGTGGTCTTGGCCCTGCCCACTGGGAGGAGGCCAGGATGGCTCATGTAGCTGCAGCTTCTGCATCAGTGCCCGTCTGTGGGCATTTCAGTGTGAAATCCTGAATTGTCTTTGGGTAAACCACCAAAGAGGAGCTGTCCATGGCAGACTGCCAGAACACCACAGTGGTTGGGGGATGCTGCAGGTGCTTGGAGTCACTTTGGACAAACAGCTGCAACTCTACAGCTGTTTCTTCCCTGAAACCCAATATTTATGTTAAAAACTGTTCAGAAGATCCTGTGTGTTTTTCTGCAGTGCCTTAAGGGGCTATAGTGGTTGGTCTAGGGTTGGGTATCTGCCCTGAAATTGGTGCACAGTACTTGCATAGATAGCATTTCTCTGATTTTTTTAGAATAAGGTTTGAAGGTTTTAATTGGCTGATGAGTCACTTTAGGATGGATGTGTGCATGCATCATGCCAGATTTCAGTTGGTGTGGGTAACTTCAGCAAACATTAACAAAAGAAAAAACTGTAAACCTACTTTTCACATTCCTTCCTCTGTTTGGCCAAGGAGTCTTGTGGTCTCACTGTGCTTGTACCAGACAAGGGGGCAGTGGGTAATGCATCATGTTTCTAATAAAGAATATAGAAATCAGCTGCAAATGAACCAGCAGAACCTTGTGCCTCTGGTGTTGTCACTCAGAACAGTACATTGGGCTGGGATCTTAAGCCTACCTCAGGATGAGCCAGTAAATCCCTGGAAAGCTGGGTAACAAGGACAAAACTGGGGCATGTTAAAGCATGCACAGCAATGCTGTTTAGCAACAGCTGAGTGAAAGATAAGCTTGGCTTTATGAAAATGGCTTTCAGTTTCCCGAGCCCTTTGTTGCAGCTGAGTGCCCTCTGTGCTGCTGGACTCAGGCTGCTGCAAACTCACCAAGATGAACATTGTGCAGCTTCCCACTCACTGCTCATCCTCTGCTCTGTGCTCAGCTGCTGTGCCATGGTTTTGGTGAAGTTACTTGTGAGGAGCATGTGTGGGAGCACATGCCTTGGAATTCTTTCTATCCAGCCATGGAGTAGCCTTAAGAAAAGATCCTGTTATTTATCTCAAATAGCTTTTTCTACAGTAGTTAAATAATAGAGTATTTTTATGGAAATTAATGTGGAATATGTTGATCTGTAATGCAGTGTCCAAGTCGGTAGGAAGCAGCATGTTCTGCTCTTTAATGCCTTTGTCTGTTACTTCAGTTGATTTGTTCAGTACTGTCATGGTACTGCAAACACTTAGAGGTGTTTTCTAGCTGGCTCAGTGGTGTTTGACATCAAATGCTGCTTTTGGGGGTTTGAGAGAAGCCTGACAAGTGATAAATATTTCTTCCCAGACTTCTTTCCAAGTCAGGAGCTGGCAGCTGATCTGTGCTGTGCTGGGAATGGGATCTGCTGCCTGAAGCAGGAACAGATCTGAAAGTTCCTTCACCTCCACAAGGTGGCTTGTGGTGTAATTGCCTTTGGTGTTGAGCACTGTGGTCATGTTACAAAGTTGCAGCAGTGGGCATCTTCCTCTCATGTGAGACCATCATGTGTTTGTGCTCAGTGTGATCTCACGGAGATCTCACAGAGTTCCTCTCAAAGTCCTACCAAAAACTGATAAATCCTATAGTGCTTAAAACAGAAAAAATGTTACATCTTGTGCTTTCTTATTTTTATGGTCTAAGTGTTCCCCAAACATTTCTCTTTTAGCATGCTATAGTTTCAGACATATCAGAAAATACCTTGCTCCTTGTGGTATTCACTGTTAATAATTCTTTCCTTAAAACACTGTATTTAACCCTGAAAGCAGAAGAGAAATAGGATCTAATGTTCACTGACATCTTGCTCTTTCATCAGGATGGAAGCACTTGGATGTTGCAGTGACAGGTTTGAATCTCAAATCAAGTGCATTTGGTTTTCTGGGCTGCAACCCAGAGTGGTAGGAATGTGAGTTTGCCTTCTCTTGGGTTTAGAAGGTGGTTTATGGCTAAGATGAAAATACAGCTTCTTAAGTCTACTGGAAATGAGTAGTTTAAATTTAATGTAAAGGTTCTGCAGTGATCTCCATCCCAATCATTAGTGTCTCTGTCAGGTAATGCAAGAAAGTACAGCATGGAGAATCACATTTCCTAGGAATGTAATTGTTGTACAGATTAGTGATTTTTTTTTTTTTCACTTCACGTTCTGCTTGCCTGAGAAAGATAAGTCTTTTGTGAGCATCTCTGAAATTGTCAGCAAACCCCAAGTTCTGTCTTGGCTTGAAATAAAGCTTTAGTGTTTTTCAAAGTTAAGGCAAAAAACATAGCTGGGAAATGAAAAATCCTATAAAATTACATTTTTGGGCTTCTTACCATGACCCACTCTCTCCTTCCTCCTTCCATTTCAAAGAGACTGTGTCTTTGATTCATGATGTCTTCTTTCTTATTTTAGCCACTCATTCATTTAAATGCACATATTTTCTAGGTGAGATCTTGGAATTCTTGAGGAATTTGGGCTTGTTTTAAAAAACAGCTTGTGTATTTTGTTAATGGCTATAAAATGTTCCAGCATCTCGTTGGTGACATACTTTGAGAAATGCAGTTGTGACTGTGCTGTTCTCACAGCTTTGTTGAGTACTCACTGCTCACCTCTGCAGGCTGCACTTGGGTTTTGGCTGGGCTGCTCCGAGCGTGTTCTTGTAATGCTCCTTGCGAGACAGAACAATTACCACAGTGGTTGCTATAGTATTTCATTAAGGAGTCTTTTCCACCAAGGCAGGGAAGGCTCCTTCCCCCCTTGGCAGCCTAGCAGAATGAGAGAGCCTCAGCTCCTTGCCTGCTGCTCTGAGAGCCTTCAGCTCTGCTGCTGGCAGGCAGCTCTGCCCCTGCTGCCACCCTTCCTCCTGAGAGGTTCCTGTGCCTCATGGCTCTGCCTGTCCTCACCTGGGGGCTGCCGGAGCATTGCCACATCCCTCGGAGCCATCTGGCTGGGCACATCCACAGGTCTGGAAATGGTGGGGCTTACAAATGCTCCTCAGTCAATGCATGAGCCAGAATGTGTGAGCCATCAGCACAAAACTGCAAATTGTACTGCCACAGAATTAGTAAGGAATTAATAGCTAAGTATATTGATATTGTAATGAATACTGGGAGCATAAATGAACTCTCAGCACTGCTGAGGCCCCATCTGGAATTCTGGAGTCAGGTTTGAGCCCCTTATGATATGAATGACATTGAAGGGCTGGAGCATGCCCAGAGCAGGGACTAGAGCACAAGTATGATGAGGAGCAGCTGGGGGAGCTCAACCTGGAGAAAAGGAGGCTCGGGGAGACCTTGTGGCTCTGCACAACTCCTGACAGGAGGGGACAGCTGGGGAAGTTTGGGCTCTGCTCCCAGGGAACAGGGACAGGACAGAAGGAAATGGCCTCAAGCTGTGCCAGGGGAGCTTTAGATTGGATATTAGAAAAAATTGCTTCATAGAAAGGGTGGTCATGCATTGGAAGGGGCTGCCCAGGGCAGTGGTGGAGTCACCATCCCTGGAAGTGTTCAAAAAAACATGTGGATGTGGCATTTGGGGACATGATTTACTGATGAACATGGCAGTGCTGGATTAACAACTGTAGAACTTGTTGATCCTAGAGGGCTTTTCCAACCTTAATGATTCTGTGATTCATGGGACCTCAAAAGCATTTAAGGAAAAACAGAGCTAGTTATATCCTGGGAAATATTTGGTTTTAATTTCCACACTGGGAAATTCCTGTATTAGAAGGATTTATGCAAGACAAGATATCCAGATTTTTTTGCTGTGTCAGTATGTAAATGTGAAGGGTTTTTTTTCTTGCAAATACTTAGGCCTTGCTGAGTGACTACAATTGTTTTTCATTGCATCAAGTGGTTGTTCTCCCTTTTGCTGTCTGATGTGACCCCACTGAGCAGCTCGTGGGGGCTGTGGGTCAGTGGGATGTGCTTTGGTGCAGCTCCTGCCCGGTGCTGTGCCTAGGTCAGGCTTCCACAAGCCAGAGCGTCATTAAGGATCTGCTCCCGCCTCCGAGTTCCCTCCCAGTTCTGTGGGTGTGAAATGTGGCAGCAGATCCAGCCGGGTGCGGTGCTTGGCTTTCAGATTTAGGAGGGAGACTGAATAGATCCGTTTTCCTCATATTGCTCATTCACGGCGGTGCTGCTCCACAGGATTAACAAAAAGTTAATACCTGCTGATCCTGTAAAGCTTTCTATATATAGTGCCTGTCATTCCTTGGAGTGTTTTGGGATTTGAAGTACAGCTGTTTTGGAAGGACTTCTTTCTGCTCTCTCTAATCCCTTTTTTCAGTTGCAGATCTGATTCTGAGTTCTGTAATATGCTTTTCCAGAAGCTGGACTGGCAGGCAGGGATTTGCCTGTGGGATGTTGGGGCTGGTGGCTCTGGAGCCTGTGTTTAGCTGGGCTGGGCTGGGCACTACTGAACTTCCCTGGACTCTATTTCCCCCCCCCCCTCCTGCTTACACAGTGGGTTGTGCTCAACTCCAAAGAGGTTGCCAGGAAGCTTAAGTTGATGTTTGAGAAGTTTGGGGATAGATGCAGTGGGAAATAAGTGAGGCTTTTGGTTATGGATGTAAAGACTGAGAATCTGTGTGTCAGTGTTCTTCTGCCTTGAGAACCATCATGGGCCTCACTGCCCAGGATGTGGCAACAAGATACACACGTGAAGGATTCTGTGACACTGTTCCAGCGTGCTCTTCTGCAGACATAAAATATTCAGAACCAAGTACAATATATTTGTGGATCAGTTGCATGTTGTGTAAGTCACTCTTTCAGCATCTTTAATGAAGTATTTATTTTCTGCCCTCAGAAGGTTTTTTTTGGTTTATACTCAAGAGTTTAAACTTCCCATGTGAGTTGTCAGGACCTGAATTGCTCTCAGGTGAAGGGTTTAGAATCCCAAATCTGCTTCTGGGTAAAGTTACCTGGTCACTAGGTTGTTAAGTGTTTGGGGGTGATGCCATCTCCACTTCTGACAGGTGCAATCCACTCACCTGTATCCAGAAGAACAGAAGGGATCTGTGTACAGGAAAGGGTTGTTTGGTGTTTACAGTGCCCTTCCTTAACATGTGAATTCCCACAGTAAGGATAGTATGTCTATCCCAAACACAGGCATTTAGGAGTATCTTAAATTCCCTTGAGTTCATTCATGTGTCTGTTAGACACCCCCAGCTCTCCCAGCCTGGCTGCAGAGCAGAGGGGCTCCAGCCCTTGGAGCATCTCCGTGGCCTCCTCTGGACTGGCTCCAGCAGCTCCACATCCTCCTGATGTTGTTGCCCAGGGCTGGGGCAGCTCTGCCGGTGGGGGCTCACCTGAGCAGGGCAGAGGGGCAGAATCCCCCCCTCCCCTGCTGCCCACGCTGGGGGCTCAGCCCAGCACAGGGGGGGTTTCTGGGGTCAGTGCCCATGGCCGGGGCAGGCTGAGCCTCTCACCCTCCAACACCCCCGAGTCCTTGTCCCCAGGGCTGCTCTTCATCTGTTCTCCACCCACTGTTTCTAGCAGCAAACTTTTGTGACTTCAATGGTGAGTGTCATGCCAGGATATTTGTAAAAGACTAAAAAATGGTTGCATTAATACACAAAAATTAGTGTAAAGGGAAAAATGTTGGTTAAAGTCAGGCCAGTAGACTTCCATGCTGAAAATATCATTTTGGAGGAAGGCGATGGTATTCAGGCAGGGATTAGGTATTGAGGTTCTGACCTGGTTCCTCTGGCAGTTAGGAATGGGAATTACCCTGGTGCATGCATGGCTTTAAAAAGAGAGATTATTTCTTTGCATTTAAATTTTCATGATTCCTCTAGCAGATGCCTTCAGTACTTAAATAATAATTAATTGTGAACTGGAAGAATCTTTGGCTGAGCAAATTCTGCTTATAAAGTAAAATCTGTACAGATAACTTAAAATCACGTTTGCTACATCCTTCCCACAAGCACAGATGTGATTGCTTGGAAAGATGTGAAGCACCAATATTTAAATGTAAACATTGTGACATTTGCCTCTTTGAATTGCTGAGAAATTCATACAAATAACTGTTATTTATCAAAATGTGTAAATGGCAAAAGGCTCATGTAAGTTGAGAACCAGGGAGGGGGTTCATGACTTTCATGGAACTTTCCATGGCTGGGGGGATCCAGGAAGCACCCGTGTCCCATCCAAGCCTTGTGCTGTGTCCCTTCAGGCACGGGGAGTGTTGTGGCTGCACACCCACAGTGTCATCATTGGCAGCATGTCCAAAAGTGGGGTAGCTCAGCGTGTTTTCATCAGTCACCTTTCTTTGTGGCAGTTTCTTCTTGTCACGAAACGAGCAGGTGTTCTCTGACGTCCCTCTGGGGGCACTGAGCTTTCTAGCAATGGTGAACTCTGGTTTTGTTCAGACCTCTGCCTACTCAGTCTCCATTGAACAACTTCACGTTTGCAGATTTTTGACTCTAGAGCTTTGGAGTGAGTGGTGTGATTGTGAGGGAGAGGCAGAAGGGACAACCACCAAAGAAACATCTCATACATTTTGTTTTGTAATGGAATTGTGGTGGTTCTTTTTAATAAGTAATTTTGTCAGAATTCAGTGCTTACTAAATTGTGTGTGTGTGTGAGATTGGTGCTTGCAAATGCTGAGTTCTGCTGCTTCTCCCCACCAACATGCTGGAAACCAGAGAAACTGGTAAAGGAGCTCAAATGTTTGTTTTCCTCAGGCAAAATACATCTCGCAGTGCATCGATGAGATCAAGCAGGAGCTGAAGCAGGACAACATCGCAGTGAAGGCAAACGCAGTCTGCAAACTGACCTATGTAAGTGCCTTGCTGGGATCCCATGAAATTGCAGCTGCATTTTGTTCTTTCCTGCTGATTTGGAGCCAGCCTTGGGTCTGGGTGTCTGCTCTAAGTGCAGGCTGTGGGGACAGCACTCCCCCAGCTCTGACGTCAGAGGCTGCACATTCCTGCTCTGTTTGGTACAATTGGATTTTATTGTGATGGGTCAGGAAGTGAATCTCATTTAAAACAAACAAGTTAAAAGAAATGGTTTTCAACTGGATTGGTCCTTATGAGATAGTGACATGAGCACTTGAAACTGGGTTTGTTTCTCTTTGCTCAGCCCTTTGTTGACAAGGAGAAGACAGCAATATTGGTAAAGAATTATTCTTGTGATTCTGTTATGGTTTTCATTTTAAAAAAATCAGGAAGAAAATGCTTCACACCAATGCTTATATAACTGCATATCATAGAATCACCGAATTATTTGGGTTTGAAGAGACCTTAAAGCTCATCCACCAGCCATGGGTAGGGACACCTTCCACTATCCCAGGTTGCTCCAAGCGCCATCCAGAGTGACCTTGGACACTTCCAGGGATCCAGGGGCAGCCACAGCCCCTGCTGCTAACTGTTTAAAACTTGTGATGTCTTTCACTTACTGTGAGTGGTGCAATGTAACATTGCTCATAAACCTGTGATGTCTTACATTATCATTTTCAGACTCCTGTTGACTCTTCAATTTTGGGAGGTGTCTTGACCTATTTCCTTGAGTCTCTTATTTCAGAAGTTTATCTTGGCTTCTCTGCTCACAGTTACAGATGCTGGGCTATGACATCAGTTGGGCTGCTTTCAACATTATTGAAGTTATGAGTGCTTCCAAGTTTACATTCAAGGTGAGTTCTCAGTAAATGCAGCTGTCCCTGGCCAAGCTGTCAGATACCTTTTGTGAAAAGCCAGGGTATTTTTATGTGAAGACTACCTGAGATTCCTAGTACCAGGCATTTTTTTTATTTTGCAATGGTTTTATAATTATTCTTGAAATATTTATTTTATATTCTGTTCAGACCTTTTTCACCAACAGGGTGGAATTTTACTTCCTAAGGAATGATTTCCAAATGGGGCTCTATACCTGAAACTCAGGAGTCAACACAGACAAAATAATTGTAGTAGACAATCCTACCTCATTTCTGTAGCTTTGTGGTCACTGAACTGTGTTGTAACAAAATAGAGAAGGTGAAGGTGGTTTCATCCCTAAGACAGATGAATTATCAGTAGAACATCACTTGTCTGAATTTATTCTTTCTTGATATGAACCCCCTTTTCTAGGAGAACTCTCTCATGCTTCTTCTGTTATACAAACCTACTCATTCATCTTTTTAATATTGCTTATAAAGCCACCTAAACATTGTCTAAGTTACTTTAAAAACAAACCTTGTTCTCCTCCCTGCCTTTTCCCAGCGCATTGGTTACCTGGCTGCGTCCCAGTGCTTTCATGAAGGGACTGATGTCATTATGCTGACAACTAATCAGATCCGAAAGGTAAACGTTCAGTTCTTCATTTTTACTTGTACTTTCGTGTCTGTACCGAGTATTTCTCCATTAGGAATATGGAGGTGTTTCAGTAGAATTCTTCATTTGCAGTCTGCTGTCATTCCACAATGGAGGGATTAATGAAACCCTAGAGCTGTGCACAGCCCTCCCTGTGCTGTCTCATACCAGCTCTGTGTTTGTTCAGCACAGAGAAGGGTAACAGAAATAACTGCTGGTCTCTAGGCAGTGCTTATAAAAATGTAACAGGCAGGGAAAATGTCCCCATTCCTGAAGTAAAATGAGCAGTGGCTCAGAAGTGACATGGCTCCACAACATTTCTACCTGTAAGGGCTCTTTTTGTCTGTAATTCCAGATCAGACTTTGACTTCTCTGGTAGAATTGGGTGTAAAAATGATGAAAAGTGTTTGGAAAGCTTTGTTCTGTGTTCATGTACCCACGTATGTATTCATTTTCGTAGAGCTTGATCACTTAGAGTTCCTGGTTTGCAGCATGGTTTTTCCATTCTTGAAGTTACAGATGTTTTTTTAAAGCTCTTAACTTTCATTTTTTAAGTATCACTGCTTTAAAACTTGACTGATCCAGTACAAGATGTGCCTACATTTTTACCATCTGAGGAACCAAAATGTGTTTTCCTTGCTTAAGAAAGAGCAGTGGGATGTTATCTAGTATCCTCCCTAAAGAACTAGTGCTTTTTCCTTTATCTTTTGAACTATTTTGTGCTGAATGAGAATATTGTCTTTATTATGGACACTTTATTTTACTGAATTTCAGTCATATACTGGCTACCTCCACTTTGTGCTCAAGTTTTTCCTTAAAAGCATCTTTCTTTATGCCTTTTCATGTTTCATTGATCCAACAACTTGAGATGTGAAGGATTTATAAGTTCTCAAAATACATTAGAGACAGGATGAATTGCATTTTTTGCTCCTTAAGGAGTAGATTGCATTATTCTTAAAGTAGACTTTAATTTCCCAGCACCTGCAGCAGGTTTTTAAATGAGACCCCAAAGGCCTGACTATGTTTAGCTCTCCTGAAGCAGCTTCAGAGTCCACGTGAATCTGGACTCTTAATTCAGCAGTCCATGTGGAAATGCTCTGTGCAGCTTCATGTTTGTGTTTCCTGATACACAATTTATAGTCTATACTTGAACATACTCAGAGGTTAATTTTACTATGGTTAAATGACTTAAACTGTGAAAGACCTGAAGGACTCTGGAGGGCTGGGTGGGATACTGACTACAAATAGATCCAGTATGTGTGTTCCACACACATAATTTGTGTCCTGTCTTTGTGGAGTGGAAGTTGTGGTGCTGCCAGCAGCTCAGGAGAAGAATAATTTCTCTACTAGATTGAAGTGGAACACCACTCACCAGGAGTGCTTGTTCCCAGTGAAGTTGATGGCGCTTGGAATTGGATTTAGCAGGGGTAGTGTTTGATACCAGTTTTTTAGGACTTTAAATCTGTTTGTGATCCTGTAATGAGTGTTTAAAAACTATTTCCTTTCCCAAAACACCACATAGGTGTGATCTCTCCAATTGCTTTTACATTGCAGTCATCCATCTCTTGTTTAATTATGGTTCCTTGTGCCCATTATTAAATGCCAGGCTGGCTGTAGTTTAGGAGGTGTTAGTAGTTGATATATAAATACTCCCATGATGCAGAAGCTCTGCTTCATTTATGTTGAATGAATAAAATTAGTCTGAGGAAGTTGTTTCTTGACATCCTGTGTGATCTTAAATTTTTGAGTGTGTTTCTCTTTTTTTAGGATCTGAGTAGCCCTAACCAGTATGATACTGGAGTTGCACTGACTGGCTTGTCCTGTTTTGTTACTCCAGATCTTGCCAGGGACTTGGCAAATGACATCATGACATTGGTGAGTTGATAAGGTTGAAATAACTTCATAATTATAGAATGTTAAGTTCTTCAAATCTGGTAAATATCTTAAATTTAGAACTGATACATGTGAAACCTGCTGCTTCATTCTTGTGGGGGTTCTGGGGAGCTTTTACAGACCTTAGGTAGATCAAGTGGATCACTGTGAAATACATTCATTAGTTTTGGTGATAAACAACAGTATTTTGCTCTTGCCTCAAAGCTGAGTTTTGAAAAAGCGGTGGAGTCTCCCAGGAAGAGCTTCAGTGACAGGAGTGTGAGCGCAGGAGCTCTGGAAACACAGATGTGCTCAGAGCCTGACTGCAGTTGTTTCATTAACAGATGTCTCACACAAAGCCTTACATCAGGAAGAAGGCAGTGTTAATCATGTACAAAGTTTTTTTGAAGTACCCAGAGTCCCTCCGTCCTGCATTTCCTCGCCTTAAAGAGAAACTTGAAGATCCAGACCCCGGTGAGTGGATTTTAGTGAATTCCTTCTGCTCTCACACGTGGAGGTCCATGTGCTTGTAGAGCTTGTGGAGAAAAGAATACATGAAAAATGCTGTAATCATCTTTTGGGTGCTGACTCACCTGTTTCAGGGTAGGTGAGCATAGGAGAGTTTTGATGGGTGTTGCCATATTAAAAATATGTTCTTTAAAATGTCCATTTCTTCAAACCCAAAGCTACTGAAAATGTATTAGAGGGTTAAACCTTAGTGGACAAAGCAGCATAAAGTTTCCTGGTTTGTTGCTTACTGAACTGGGCTGTTGAAAATGTTTCAGTTGATTTCAGGGTTTGGGGTTCTGGTTTTGTTACTTCCCTTGCTTTTTAGCAAGCTGCAGCTGTTGACTTGCAGTGGACACACTTAAAATGATTTAGCATTCCTTAGTGTATTTATTTATTTGAGTCTATCCTGCTCTTCGGGCCCCTCAGTACTGTCAGTGCAGGTCAGCAGCAGCAGAGGAAATCTGCAATTGCTCAGTATCATATTCACATCTTTGCTCAGTCTTTAGGAAGTGCTGGTGCTCCCTCACTGCACCACACCACTTGTTTTAGGAATTCTGTGTGATGTGTATCTGATCTCCAGTTGAGTTGGATCTGCAATTACAGGGAGAAATTTAATTACATTTCCTGGACTGCTTTATTGTGAGCATGGAATATTCATCTTCCAGGGACAGTGTTATTAAAGAAAGCCAAGTCCCTCACCTGCAGAGAGAGGAAGAAATTGCCTGTTATGCTTTGTGGAGAGAAGGATTGCTCTCTGCTAGGACACCCAGCATGTCTAGACTAAAACATTCCAAACTGACAACAACCCATGTAAGAGACTGAGCAATGAGAAGGGACTGAACGTGTCCAGTCAGATCATTTAAGGAATTGTTATTTTTGTTTTGTATTTAAACATTTTTAAATAATACATATGAGAAGTCAAGAGTGATTGGAAACTTTCTGATGGGTGATTATTGGTTGTGTTGTCTGTGTTCCACAGTGCAGGGCAGGGACGTGGCAGTGTGCTGTTTTTTCTCATGCTGCACCTAAAGCAGATACCTGGCTTGCTGCTATATTAGAAAATAGCCAGAATTAAATAAAACCCTTTCTCAGTTTGCTTTTGCATCCCTGTATTCACTTTAGTGCCTCAGGGTTGGGAATGAGGCCAAATCATTGGACACAAAGGTCTGAAGCTTCAGCTGCTGTTGCTTTGGGGGTTGTGCACCAGAAACTTGAATTACAATGAAGGCATTGATGGGATTTGTGCTTCTCCCACTTGTCTTCCCCAGGTGTGCAGTCTGCTGCAGTAAATGTTATTTGTGAGCTGGCTCGACGCAATCCCAAAAATTACCTTTCCCTCGCTCCGCTCTTCTTCAAGTTGATGACGTCGTCAACCAATAATTGGGTTCTCATTAAAATTATAAAACTGGCAAGTATTCTGCTTTGTTTTCAGGATGAGGAGTCTCATTAAATTGCCTTGGGTGTGAAAATGGATTTCTTGCTGGGAGGCATAGTTACCATTCAATCGGAATAAAAAGAAACCAGGAATATCTTCTAATGTTTGTGAATGTAACCAAAGAGAAAAATATGTTAATATAGCTTGGTTTAAACACAGTGAGCTGTAATTTACATAATGTTTTGAAGCTGTTGAAAAGCAGCTATTAACTCTCTCCTTCTCTTTGGATAGTTTGGTGCTCTTACTCCATTAGAACCAAGACTGGGAAAGAAACTGATTGAGCCCCTGACCAACCTCATCCACAGGTATGTGTGACAGTTCCTGCCTTGTTCAGTCAGGACTGGGGAAGGGTGGCTCACTAGCTGGGGTGAGGATGCATTTTATAACTTTTTCTTGACTTTTGGTGTATTTGCTTCAAGTATCAAAATACATTCTTAGATCAGAGTTTTTTTCTGAAAAACATGAGTGAGGTAAAATACCTTAAAGGAAAATCTCTGTGTGTCTGACTGTCAGCATGAATTCCTCCAAAGGATGCATGAAAATTGGAGCAATTTGCTTTCCTTTCACTGCATGTCAAACCAGAGATGACTGTGGAGGATGTATAAAAACCCTGGCTTAAAAAAGGCTCAGCTGTGTATTTGCCTCTCCTGTTCACCTCACACATGTGATTCCTGACTTTGGGGAGTGCCTTACCCACCAAAGCAGCGTGACAAAGAATATATTAAAGCCCTTTCTCATGCATTTGGCAGCTCAGATGTGTTTTGAAAGAGGTTCTTATAATATATATGTTCTAAATGTAGATTAAATAAAGTTAAAGCTATTTCCTTGTCCCTTGTTAATGCTGGTTTGTGGTGGTGTAGTGGTTCTAATTCTGAACTGAAATCAGGAAATAGATGCCTTGGAGGGAATACATGGATTCTCCCTCTTATGAAGAGGAAGTGTGATCTTCTGCAGGAGTTGTTGAGTGAAAATTTATTTCTTTTCATGTGACAGAGCAAGGTTTTAAGCGGATATATGTGTAACCTTGAGAGCAGCTCTAGCCAGGTGATTTCTGTCCATCCTCATATTCCTTTAAGGCAGGCCCAGAACAGATCCAGGTACCTCCAGGGAGTTATCAGCAGTAACAAATTGATGCAACCCACCAGAAAAAGCAGGAAGATGGACAATCCCACCTCCTCTCCCCAGCTCCCACATTAGTAATTCTGAGTTGTGAGGACTGAATCCTTTTTGGCTTGGTCTCTGTTCAGTCATTTTGGGTCTCATACTGAGTCACAGCATCCTGAGCTGTCCCACCACATGCCCAGGGAGCAGAAATGTTGGTCTTGGTTCTCAGCATCCCAGGCTGACCCCCAGGTCATTGCTGTGCTGCTGCCTCTGGAGCTCCTTCCCTGTGTACCCTGCACGTGGACCAACTCCTTTGGGGTTGGGAGGTTCCTGTTTCCCTCTTGTACAGATTAGGCTTTGTAAGGACCTCTGCAATCCTCAGAACTGCACTGTCTGTGTGTTCAGCTGGCACAAGCAGCCTTGAATATGAGTTTTGGGGAAAATCAGACACTGGAAATGGGTTGCTGACTTCCAGGGATGGGAAGTGTGTTCCTGCATCCCAAGCCTCTGCTGCTGGGGCGTGACTCTCTCACTTGGAGGGAGACTTGCACTTCTTCATCTGCCTTGTCATGAATTTTTGACCTTGGGCAGAGAATTTAATTTGATTTTTGGACAAGATTGCTTCAGTATTGTGTGACTGGTGCTGGAGTTTGAGTAACCATTTCCTTCTGGATTCCTTGTGTCACAGTGCTCTTACTTGCTGCTTTTCCAGGAAGATTTTTGGGTTTTTAAACCTTTGTTTAAAAATTCCTCCCCCCAACAGTTATAAGTGAGAATAATTTCATCTGTTTGAAGGGATATGGAGCAGAATATTGACAATGTCTTGTGAAGTTCAGGGTGCTAACTAGCTCCAAGATAATGCTGACAACTCTTCAAAATGTGTTGGTTTATTCCTTATTTAATATACTTGATTTGTGTTTCAGCACCTCAGCCATGTCTCTCTTATATGAATGTGTGAACACAGTAATAGCAGGTGAGAACTGAGCTTGGAACCTAGAAAAAAAAGTGATGAACTTTGTCATCAACTGACACCATCTGTAAACCTTTTTTCTTTAACTTAATGTATTTTATAATGCAATAAGTCTCCTGACAAACTTCATGTTACTGTGGGGCTGAAATCCTTTGTTGTCAGTGGGCGAGGCACAGTCACTGCAGCTGTGTTGTGTTTGCTGAAGGCTGAAGCCAGGTACAGACAATGAGATTATTTATATGCCAGATCCTAAATGTTGCTACAACTACAAAATATACCAGCAGCAATAGAATTAAAACAAGAGTGATGTCTTTTTGCCAAGATCTTACGTGATGATGGATCAGACTTTTTTTTTTAATTTTGCAACTTTGCAGTTTAAAAATGGGGTGTAATTCCTTAGAGAAGGCAATTGGAATTACTGATTGACAGTTTCAGTTTCTGAGGAAGGGATATGAACTCCATAACTGGGAGGGTGAGAGAAAACAAAGGCAAAAAGGGATAACACAGTATTGCAGCTCAGGCTTGGCACTTTTCCTATCAGAGTGAGGAGCAGAGGGTTATTGGCATTCACAGTTGGTCTGTCTGTCTCCTGTGGGTTCTTTGGATAATGGTGCAGAACTTGCTGTGCTGGATCAGTTCAGAGAGGGAAGAGAGATATGTCACTCACTGTGTATTCCTGCAGGGAAATGAGGTGTCATGATGGGAGGGAAAATAACAGAGGGTAATTCCATTGTGGATTAGAGTGGCCTTCACTGAGATCCTGTGGGTAGAGGGGGAATTCACCCATCCAGGACACCTCAGGGATGGTGATGTCAAACTCAGAGCCAGCAAACGAGCCCTGAAACATCAGAGGAGCACCTGGCACCTGCCAGCTCTGAAGGTGACAGTGTCCAGCACAGCTTCCCTGCAGGGACAGAGGGCAGCACATGGCACCTGCTCAGGCACAGCTTGGCTTGGGCTTGGCTTGGCTGTGCTGTGCCAGCAGCAGTTACCAGGGTGAGCCCACCTTTTCTGCAGTGGGGCTGTGTGCTGCCAGAGCTTTCAAGTGTCCCATATAATCAACAATGGATGGCTTGATGAAAGCTCCAATCTAATCACATTAAACTTTGGGATCCTTTGTTGCATTAGGAAAGTGCACAACTAAAAATTCAACTGTACAGTAGCTACTGATGTATGAACAGCCTTGACTGCTATGTGATGTCAGTGAAATAAACCTTAGTGAGAGCAAAAAAGAGCAGCTTTGACCTGGCTGTTGCAGCTGTTTCCCCCTTTATACTTTTTTTCCTGCCCTCTTATTATTACTGTTACGGTATATGAAACTATAAGTTCATGTCACAACCTTCTTTCCTTCTTCCAGACCCCCAAAAGTCCAGGGAAACAGACAAACAATAATCTAGCACCTTTCCCTGAGAGCTGAGCTAAGTGTGGGCTGTAGGTTGTTGTTGCTGCTGCAGTCACTCCCAGCACAGAAATGCTGACTGGAATTTGTGCTTCTGTTTCAGTTCTGATCTCTCTGTCCTCGGGGATGCCCAACCACAGCGCCAGCATCCAGGTGGGACCCTCTGTTTGGGGCTTGTTTGTTCTGCTCTGCTGTGGGACCCCAGGGGCTGGGGAGAATGGGGAAAATTGTTCCTCTGCCAGAAGTTACAGCAGTAGCTCCCTGAAGTGCTCTCACTGTGCAATCCTGCAGACTGAAGCATTCCCTATATAATTTCTCCTACTTAATTCACTCTAAAATGCACAGTTTGAGAGATTTCCCAACACTTTATTCATCTCCTGCTATCAATATAGTCATACAGAGGTTTCTTTTGTTTGGAAGTCTGTTAATGCAACAAAACCCTCTCACCTGGAGACCTCAGGTCTTGGTCAGATACTTCCTTGTGTATTGAGTAAACTTAATGAAGACTTACCTTAATTAAGACCTGTAATAAACATGGTGTGGTCTTTTTTTTTCCAGCTTTGTGTGCAGAAGTTGAGGATATTGATAGAAGATTCTGACCAGAACTGTAAGTATGGTGCTTGTCTTCATGGAGCTGTTGGCCCCCAAGCACTGGGGAGATGCTGCAGCAGCCTCAGAGGGGTTGTAGTGCCTGGTGTGCTGTAAACAGTTGCCAGGGGGTTTAATATGGAAATAATTTTTGATGGCGAGCACTTCTTTATAATAACATTTTTAAAAACAAATGACAGCAATTATTACCGGTTTTTGTGGTCTTGTAAATCTAAAACAGTTCTTTCCATGCTCTGAGATTTCCCTTTATAGACTGGCTGCTTGGAAAGCAGTGACAGCTATTTTCAGCAGAGTGAGCATAATAGTAAAATGCAGGAGTGTTCACTTACTTGAGTGACTGCGAAGAATACTGGGAAATTTCTAGCTTTTAAGATTTCATGCTCAGCCCAAAACAGTGTTTCTATATTTGGAAAGAAGTTTTATTTTGTCTTTCACAGTGAAGTACCTGGGACTGTTAGCTATGTCCAAAATCCTGAAAACGCACCCCAAGTCAGTTCAGTCTCACAAGGATCTCATTCTCCAATGTTTGGATGACAAAGATGAGTCCATCCGACTCAGAGCTTTAGATCTCCTCTATGGCATGGTATGTTCCTACATTTATTTCCTCAGCAGCCCCACTGACCCTTTAGGAAGGTGATGTTTAAGGAAAACGTGCAACTTTCTCTGCCCGCTCCACAGCAGACTTCTGATAACAACTCCCATATCTTTTCTGGCACTTAGGACAAGTAAAATATCTGGCTCAGCATGAGGGCTTTAAAAATTCTGATTCAGACTGGATGGAGTTTCTCAGTTCAGGCCCTGTTGGAAATCACCCATTTTGAAATCAATTCCATTGGATGTTAATGACTCCTAAATTTGTTTCCTTTATAAGCAAAAATGTTTTAAACTCTTAAACTTTCTAATCTGGCAGTAGAAGATTCACTTTCTCTTGCATTTTTGTATTGCTGATCGTAATTCTGATCCTCAGCTCTCCCACAGCAAGGTCAGCACAGAATCAGCTGCGTTGGAAAAAGCCTTGGAAGTCATCAAATTAAATTTATGACCTAACACCACTTGTCAGCCAGGCCATGGCACTAAGTGCCACATTCAGTCTTTTCTTTTAACACCTTGTGACTTGTGCTGGCTCTTCTTTAACAAAAACATTGAACAGTATTAAACAGGTTCATTTTTGGATCGGGGCCCACAGAGGTGGTTCTGGTTTCTTGTTAGCATAATATGGGTCCAGCAAAGAGCCAGCAGCCATTTTACTGGAACTGGAAGGACTTGGCTGTGTAGGAAAGTGGTTAAACCTTTCACTTTCTCTAACAGGTCTCCAAGAAGAACCTGATGGAGATTGTGAAGAAACTGATGATTCATGTGGACAAAGCTGAAGGGACGACGTACCGAGATGAGCTGCTGACCAAAATCATAGACATCTGCAGCCAGTCCAATTATCAGTACATCACAAACTTTGAATGGTCAGTGCTTTCAGCTGCCAGCTGGGAGCCCATCACAAAGATAATGCAGGCTTGTGCTCTGATAGCCACCCATCCCTGCCCCTTTCCCTAGGTACATAAGCATCCTGGTGGAGCTGACCCGGCTGGAGGGCACGAGGCACGGGCACCTGATCGCAGCCCAGATGTTGGATGTGGCCATCAGAGTGAAAGCCATCCGGAAGTTTGCGGTGTCCCAGATGGCCATGCTGCTGGACAACGCCCACCTCATCGCCAGCAACACCCAGAGGAACGGCATCTGCGAGGTGCTCTATGCTGCTGCCTGGATCTGCGGGGAGTTCTCCGAGTAAGTGCAGAGGGAGCCTGGTGTGCTGTGAGGGGCAACTTTTGGGCAAAGCTTTTGGTCACTGAAATGTGTTTTTGAGAGAGGGTTCAGAGTATGTACCTTAATGCCGTCAGAGTGATTGTTTATCTCTTGTTCCCTCGCATTATCAACTCCTCAGCTCTTTCTAGCCAAGACATTTTTAACTATCTGATCACTTTTCCTGTTTCTCCAGCCTTGCCCACTCATGCAGGAAGCCATAGTAGTGATTCATAGAATCCCAGAATATCCTGAGTCAGAAGGGACCCTCAGGGATCATCAGTGCAGCCCCTGTCCGTGCACAGACACCCCAACAACCCAACCCTGAGCATCCCTGAGAGCGCTGGCCAAAGGCTCCTGGAGCTCTGGCAGCCTTGGGGCCGGGACCATTCCCTGGGGAGCCTGGGCAGTGCCAGCACCCTCGGGGGGAAGAACCTTTCCCTGAGCTCCATGCCAAGGCCTGACACAGCTCCAGCCCTTGCTGGGCTCCTGTCCCTGTCCCAGAGCAGAGCTCAGCCCCTGCCCCTCTGCCTCCCCTCGGGAGGAGCTGCAGCCCCGAGGAGCCTCCCCTCAGTCTCCTCTGCTCCAGCTGAACGAGCCAAGTGCCCTCAGCCACTCCTCAGACCCTTCCCCAGCTCCGTGTCCCTCCTTTGGACCGTCTCCAACAGCTCTTGATCCTTCTGGTATTGTAGGTGTAAGCTGTTAGATCTTAAGACATTGAAGGAATTCCTTAATCATTAAGGTCTACCCTAATTTATATTATAGGAAACATGTGCAATCACCATGTTTGAATTAGTTATTTTTGTCCTCCCTATTTTGCCCCTGTTAAAAGGTTTTTGCAGAGCCCAATCTCCCTGGAAATTAAAAGTTGTCATCTTTTTGCTCAAAATTTTTCAGTGCCCACAGTAGCACAATTTTCAGTATTCTTGTACCAATGTACTTGTTTAGTTTCAACAGATGTTTTTATCTCTTGCGTGTGCAAATACAGCTTGTTACCCAGCTTTTATTCTGGTAGATGGGACAGGTGTGGTACTGTAGTCTCCTCTTACCAGCTGGTTTGGTGTCCCCTTCTAATTGCCACTCTGAACACTGGCTCCAGTTTAAATTCACACTGTAGGTGTGATACTGGTGGAATGCTGGTACAGCTCAGATCTTCATTTTCTTAAACTCGTACAAAGAAAACTGCAGATGCAGAATTAAGAAAATATATTCTTCTTTTCCAGTGTGATCACATTTTTACTTAGAAACAACTTTAGCTTTCAGTTTGTAATAGTCCAGTAACTTTTTTGTGCAACTTCCGTTTAGTTGTGAGCAGATAATTTTGAGTAAGAGCATGAGATCTGTTAAAACAAAGTGCTGTGATCTATATTCCTTTGTGTATTAAGCACTGCCTGCTGGATTTTATTTTTGCTTGCCTTTCATCTGTGTACTCTGTCCTTACAGACACCTCGAGGAAGCAAACCAAACCCTGGAAGCAATGTTGAGGCCCAAAGTTACAACCCTGCCAGGCCACATCCAGGCTGTTTACGTGCAGAACATGGTGAAGCTCTACGCGTCCATCCTGCAGCAGAAGGAGCAGGCTGGGGAAAAGGAAGCAGCTCAGGAAATCACACAGCTGATGATCGAGCGCCTGCCTCAGTTTGTGCAGAGTGCAGATCTGGAGGTTCAGGAGAGGGTAAGAGAACAAAATGACTTTGGATTTATCATGGGAAGCCTTAGAGCAGGTTGGTGGTTCTCTGTGGCCATCCGCATTTTCTCTAAGCTGTTATCAGTGACAAAGCTCAGATGTTACTGCAGTTTGATGCCATCTCTGAAGGCTGCCAGCAAGATCTTCACTCAAAACAATTTAATTTTAGAAGTATTCAGGCACATAAGGGCCCAAAAAGGACCCAGCTAAAAGAGAAGCTTAATATGGACTTCTTATATGTGCTCCAGACGTGCAATTTATGCTGCTTTTCTTAATTCCCTTAATGGAGTAAAACACCTTCTGTTGACTTCAGTTGATCTGTTTGGTTCAGCTTGTTAAATATTACTCTGAAACCACTTCTGCATTTGTTTTTAGGCTTCTTGCATCTTGCAGCTGATAAAATACATTCAGAAGCTACAAGTAAAAGAAGTTCCTGTAGCTGAGGAAGTGATAGCCCTGTTTGCTGGTGAGCTCAACCCTGTGGCTCCTAAAGCACAGAAGAAAGTCCCTGTTCCAGAGGGGTAAAGTTCCTTCTCTCTCCCAAACCCTTATTTAAACTTCAAATAATAAAGCAAAGTATGTGGTGAGACCCTGAAATATTCAGGGGCACTGAGTCAAGCTGTTTGTTTGCTGCAATTCTTCCAGCCTGGACCTTGATGCCTGGATCAATGAACCTCCATCAGACAGCGAGTCTGAAGATGAAAAGCCCAAAACAATATTTCATGAGGAGGAACAAAGGCATTCCAGACACAGACAGCCAGAAATAGATGAAGAGGAACTGGCCAGAGTGAGTGAACGTTAAAATGCCTTTTCCTACATAATACAGTGGTAACCTAAGTGGTGCTGGAGCAGTGGGGGCTGCTGTGGATTCTCCACATAGCCAGGGAGCCCTTCTGCTCTCCATAGCTGAGGAAAGCTGATCACTGATGTGAGCTGGTGCTTATGGACTTGAGCAGCTTCTGTGAATAACTCTAACTTGATTGTGCTCAGCAGTGATCCCACCTTTCCTGCTTCTAACCTCTTTGGTTTCACAGAGAGAACTTGTTCTTATATGAATCTTCACTTCTTCCTCTCCTTGCAGAAATGAAAACAGGAACATTCTAATTGCCATCAAAAAGTGATGTCTGGGAAGTGATTATCTCTAGTCTGTAATTAAAAAGCAAAGAAGGGTGTTCTAAGGAATATTAGTTATAGTATCATATACAATGGCTTGGGTTGGAAGGGACCTTAAAGCCCATCCCATTCCACCCTCTGCCACAGGCAGGGACACCTCCCACTATCTCAGGCTGCTCCAAGCCCTTTCCAACCTGGCCTTGAACTCTTCCAGGGATGGGAATTAGTAATGGTACCTGCAGTTTTATCCTAGTATGTCTGGTAACTCAGAACTGCTTTATCACACACAAGCTGCTCTGCTCTGGTCTTTTCACAGTAGTTATGTATTGTTCCAGAAATGCAGGTAGCTTTTGTTTTGCACTTTGGTGTCTTCTGTCTCTTTGCTTACGAACAAACACTGTAACTGCAAATCCTCTTTTGCTTTTAGCGTCGAGAAGCCCGGAAACAAGAACAGGCAAACAACCCATTTTATATTAAAAGCTCTCCTTCCCCTCAGAAGGTGAGTCTGAATTGCAATATCTCACTGGACTCTGCTGTCACTGTGTGAAGGCTCACCGAGTATCAGAGCTGCAGCCTCCTCTGGGACATCGATATTTCTCCTGCAGTTCTGACCACTTTATAATGCATGGACTTGAGTGGCTGCCTACAGCTGTTTTTATAACTCCTGTTTGTGCTGAGAATCTCCTGAGTGACCTGTGAGCAGCCTATGAGTCAGTCTGTGCAGTTTGTCCCAGACCTGGATGATGGCAACATTCACATCCCCAGGCCCCTCAGTCAGAGCCCTGCAGAGGGTGACCCTGGAACACACACCATATTTTGTGGATCAGACAGTTGTTGTGGTCTCTGAACACCTTTGTCAGGGAAAGAACTTCCTTCATTCCCTTTATATCTGAAGGACTGCCCCATGTTCCTCAACTCCAGTCTCCAAATTTCTCTTCTGAAGTGGCAAGTTACTGGCAATAAAACACAAACCAAAAATTCTTCAGAGAGCTGCAATAATTCTTCAGGGCAGTAGTGGGGTTAAAAAACTGTAAGCTCAGAGTAGGGTCATTTATAATAGTTATAAACAGGCTTTAAAAGACACTCTGCTACCATGCAGGATTATTAACAAGCTGTTTCATTCCTATCCTTTAAAACATTCACTTTGGGATTGAGCTGCTTGATGTTTGTTTGTAATGTGCCTATTTACAAAAATTTGTGCTGGCAGTGCTCAGAACATAAAAAGTCTTTCTTTTCCCAGCGATACCAAGACACTCCAGGGGTGGAACATATTCCTGTGGTCCAGATCGACCTTTCTGTCCCATTAAAAGTTCCAGGTAAGCACAGCTAATTTAAAATTAAAGAAATTCAGTTTAGCAAAAGTCATAATTCTTCTTAGGACTTCCTGCTGAGGTTTTGAAGGGCAAGGAACACAGTTCCATTAGTCTTAAATATATCTCCTTATTACATCTCCTTAGTACATTTGAAAATAGTACTTTGCAGGGTGAGTTCCTTTCAAGGTAATATTAGAAATAGTTCTGTGATTAGGAATACCATGCAGCCAGGTCTGTAACGTGTAGAGGAACCACTGTTCTGCATGGTAGCAGTCACCTTGAAAATATCTTAGAGGTCTGATGGAGGAGACATGAAGTAGAATCTAATGGTAGAGATACCGTTTGAATTTGTTATTTCAGTTATCAAAAGTAGTTGTGTATCTAAGGAGTGGTTGAATACAGCACTGAAAAGGTGTTGATAAAGTGCCTTACATTGCCAGGGGTGAGTTCAAAGTGCAAATGTTTAAGGTTTGTTCCAAAAGTTGTCAGTACAGCAGCAATGTCACCAATTCTCCTTAAGATCTCAGTGTTTGGATGTTCCTTGTAATGTAATAATGCAGTCAAGGATCAGGGAGCAGGATTGAGCTCTGTCCTGTTCCTGGACAAATGGAGTGGACAGCAGAGCTGGTGCCTGGGGGCTGTGTGAGATGATGTGGAAGCACAGAGACGTGTGGATCCAGCTGGCTCTGGGAAGCTGGAAGCAGGAGCAGGGCACACTCCTGCCCTGGTGTTTCTGTGCTCTGTACC
Organism: Dicaeum eximium; assembly: GCA_013396995.1. Classification (NCBI taxonomy): domain Eukaryota; kingdom Metazoa; phylum Chordata; class Aves; order Passeriformes; family Dicaeidae; genus Dicaeum; species Dicaeum eximium. Next base: position 189,309 of record VWZP01010709.1, read on the forward strand.
TGAAAGCAGCTTTGGCTTTCCCCCAGGAATGCCCATGTCAGACCAGTATGTGAAATTGGAAGAAGAGCGAAGGCATAAACAGAAACTGGAGAAAGACAAGAAAAAGAAAAAACAGAAAAAGGAGAAGAGAGGGAAGCACCATCGCCACAACTCCCTGCACACAGAGAGTGAGGAGGACATTGCTCCAGCTCACCACGTCGACATCATCACAGAGGAGATGCCAGAGGTCAGTTCCTGTGGTTGGAGTCTGGGATTTATCTGGTGCAGCTCTTGAGAGATTTTTGCCCCCACAACTGCAGCCAGTCTGTGATGTGGCAGTTCCAGAGCTGTTTCAGAAATGACTGAGATGATCCCAGGCTATTCTTTGCAGGGGAAGAAATTACGCTTTTTTTTTTTTTTTTTTTCAAAAATTGCCACTGAAACTATTAAAAAGTCAAAACCAACAAAACAATGTTCATTCATGTACTAAAAGTAACACTGTCCAAATAGCATTTATTATGCTCTGCTGCTTAACTTTGACAGTAACTTGCTGTCTAGTCAGCAGCTTTGCAGCTGATGATAATTAATTGCAGATGCTAATGATGTCATCTGTATTTGTTTCTAAAATTTCCTTTAATCAAAACTGAACAGCAGCAATTCAAATCCTGCTGTTTATGAAGAAGGGGTTTCTGTTCTAAATTAATCTTGAAACTGGATGCTGCATTGAAGTGCATTGTTCCTATAACTTACTGTGCCTGACTGCAGCTGGCCTGGTGCAGGGTTCACAGGCTCAAAAACATTTAATTTGGGTGGTGTTAAGCTTGAGTTTGAAAATTGCCAGTGGTTTGCTGCCTCAGTGGATGTCTGTTCTCTTCTGCAGAATGCTTTGCCCAGTGATGAAGATGACAAAGATCCCAATGATCCCTATAAGGCACTTGACATAGATCTGGATAAGTAAGTGGCAGTTTTGTGTGTGAGTTCACTGAGTTGCCAAGGGAATGCCTGAGGGCAGGGCTGGGGCTGAGCAGGCAAAGGCACTACAGGCCATGAGGGGAAAAAGGCTGAAGCCTCTCCCCATGGCTTTGATGACACCTCGGGTGCTCATCCACTCACTGCAGCTCCCACTGGCTCCCACTACAGCTTGGATAATTAAATCTCAACTCCTGATTATGAGAGAGGTTTGAGGAGGGGCAGGGGAGTCACTAAATGTAGTGTGAGTGTGACTGAAGGAGTCAGGAAGCACAGACAGTGTCACTGGATCAGGTGTTGGTTACTCTGAGGTTTGGGTATCCCACTGTCTCTTTGCTGTGACCTGTGTCCATCTGTCCTCCTCAGCAGCTCTGTGTCCATGGCAAGCCTGTGTTGTGATCACTGAGCAGTAGCACCCAGGCTGTCCCACCCCACTTCCCTGTGGCCCTTCAGTGTGGTCCCACTGTTGTGAAGTGTTGTTCTGATGTGACTGAGCTGCATGTCACACCTGTGACCAGGCTGGTCCCCACACAGCTGCTGGGGCTGTGCCAGTGGCAGCACCTTGAGCCCCTGCATCCCCATGCCCATGAGCACTGGGCTCTTCAGTATTGCACATGGAGATCCCTTTAAATTGTTTTTAGTTGCTGATTTACAAAATCACCATGCTAAAGTAATTCCTGATTTATGGTCCCAGAGATGCCTCCTGTTAAGTTTGGAAGACTGTGCAGGCCTGTGTGTGTGTGTAGGATCTCTCTCTTCCTCTGATGCTTGAGAGTCTGTGCCTTTCTTTGCAGTTCCAAATTTATAGGGCTTTGGCCTCTCAGTACCTTGTGAAAAAGTGTCATAGCGTTTTTAAAAAGTGAATAAAACAGTTTCTGAGGAACTTCCTTTTTTGGAAGGCCAAAGTCTGCAGGGACAAATATATAAAAGGAAATTATTTTGTGACTGTAGTCCCTGTATTTGCATGGTGATTCTCAGCAGCTCTGGGCACACCCAGCAGAGCAGGTCCTGGGTGCTGTGCTCCAGGAGGAATCCAGGGCTGTTGGATTGTTCCATCCATTCCCTCCCCTTTGCCATGAGTGCTGTGCTCTCCTGTCATGGTTTCTCATGTCTGTGTCCTCTCTCTTTCTTTCTGTGCTTGCACTGCTCTGTCTGTCACGCTCACATGCAGTCTGGTTTCAGGGAAGCCTTCCAGGTAAGAATATCTCCTGAGTGTTGACCTTTGTCAGGTTGGTTGATTTTGGACTGTGCAGGTCCTTGAAGGGTGGTGGAACTGTTAAATCAGAGACCCTCCCATTTGTGAGTCTGTTTTGTCACTGGCTTTCAGCACCAATGCTGTTCCTGTACAGGTGTATCTGAAACAGTAAAAGGTGAGGCCTGTTTGCTGTTCAATCTTCCCTTAGTGTCTGAAAGTGAAAAATTATTTGGTTCTGGTTCTTAATGCAATATAAGCAAAACAATTGAGGCAGTTGACGCCATTAGAACTCTTCCTGAAATTATGTTTGCTGTGCAAATGTGAAAACTAACATTAAATAAAAGCTAAGAAGTAGAAAAATACTCAGTTGGCAAAATTCTTGCTGATTTCTGGAAATGTTTGACAAGAATGAGAGAAATTTTTGTAGTGTTTTTTTTCCCAAGTAGTGGATTTAGGATACAGTGGAAATATGAACTGCTATTGGTACTTTTTGGAAACAGGTGTCTGAAGTTACTTTTAACTTATAAAATGTGATAGTAGAGTAGAAATCCATAGTGCAAACTTCCAAAATAAAAATTACTTAGAATAATTCCCAGTTGGCCTGATCTATTCATCAAGAGCAACAAACCCCACACACTTCAAGGGCTGCTGGAACCATGCTGGTGTTCCACTGCTTGAATTTGCACTCTGGTGGAAATGCTGTTCCACATCCTTGCTTTTCCTTGGAGAGGGATTCCGTGGAAACACAGTGTAACATGGAGCTGTTCCTCTGTGGGTGTTACTGAGCCTGCAGGCCTCTAGCTGGCACCTCTAAGGGTTAAACAGCAAGACTTAGCTCTCAGTCACCTTCTAGTTGTTTCCTCTGACTCCCAACCCTCCAGGGCAATGTCTGCAGTTGGATAAGTAAACTCCAGGTGTAGAAGTATGCACTGATTTTAGGCTTGGGGGCCCAGCTCCCTAAGCACAAAGCATCCCTTGTCTGGCTGAGGGAGGCTGTGTGCAGCAGGTAATGGGCTCTTTCTTTTCAAGACCCTTAGCAGACAGTGAGAAGCTGCCAGTGCAGAGGCACAGGAATGTCGAGACCCTGAAGTCACCAGACTCAGAAGTTCCCCTAGTAGAGAAGAAGAGCAAGAAACCCAAAAAGAAGGAAAAGAAACATAAAGATAAAGAAAGAGATAAAGGAAAGAAGAAAGAGAAAGAGAAAAAGGTGGTGGAGGAGGAGGAAGGAGAAGAAAAAAAGGTAATTCTCCAAGATCTGCATCATTTTAGCTCCTGCTGTTATTTATTGCTGAGTTTGGTTTGTTGCTTAGGAACAGTGGCATTTGACAGTTCTAACAGCTGAATGCATTCAACCTTTATTTCCTTAAATTTTTACAACTGTAGCAGAAGGTATTTAAAGATTTCTGTTAATAAAAATAACATTTACTTAGCCTCCTAAATTAGCAGAATTCAGCTTACTGCAGCCTACACAGCAGATCTGTCAGAGCTGACGTGGAAGCTGAGTTTGCTGATATTTTGTCTGTTCTCCAAGTGGGGAACTCCTTAGCAAAATATCTGGAACTCGTTTTGTGAATGTCATTTGTTGTGCATCCTGTCTCCCATAGAAGAGCTCCAGAACCTTTCAGTTCAAAACCCTGCCCTTAGGTGCCAGTTGCTCTCAGGATTTGAAGTATCCTCCTGTTAACCCCCTGCAGAGCTGCACTTTCCCTCTGCACCTGAGCCCTTGGAATGCCAGGGATACCCTGGTGTGGGGGTGCTGGGCAGGTGCTGTCAGCTGGGCCTGGCTTTGGAAGTGCTCAAAGACTAAAGTGAAGCTTCTTGGTGTGTTTGCTCCTGGATGTGTCACAGCATCTGTGCATGAGGAGCACTCTGGAGTGCTGCATTCCCATGGGAGCTTAAGGTTTTGATTTAATTGTTGTAGAGTCACAGAATCCCAGACTAGTTTGGGTTCAAAAGAACCTTAAAGCTCATCCAGTCCCACCCCTGCTATGGCAGGGACACCTTCCACTGTCCCAGGCTGCTCCAAGCCCCATCCAACCTGAAACCTGGTCTTGGACATTTTCAGGGATCCAGGGGCAGCCACAGCTGCTCTGGGCACCCTGTGCCAGGGCCTGCCCACCCTCACAGGAACAATTCCTGCCCAATATCCCATCCAGCCCTGCCCTCTGGCAGTGGGAGCCATTCCCTGTGTCCTGTCCCTCCATGCCTTGTCCCCAGTCCCTCTCCAGCTCTCCTGGAACCCCTTTAGGCCCTGCAAGGGGCTCTGAGCTCTCCCTGGAGCCTTCTCCTCTCCAGGTGAGCACCCCCAGCTCTCCCAGCCCTTCCTCATAGGGTAGATGTTTCAGCCCTGTGATTTTTGTTTGTTTGTTTTCTTTTGTTTTGGTTTTCTTGCTGATGGAGGTGTTAGGTTTTTAACTTGCTTTTTAAGAAAGATATAAAATGGTATTTTTTCTCCTGAAATTCAGGGGGAAGATTTGGATTTCTGGCTCTCCACTGCTCCACCAGCTGCTCCCACGCCCCAGCCACAGGTAGGAATCTTCCCCCATCAGAAGAAACTTCTCTGGTTATTTCTTGCCTGTGAGCTGTGCAGGAGTGCTGTGTCATGCTGCAGCACAGAAGGGAGCATCAGCTTCATCTCCTCAACTTGCTGCTGGGGAGCAGTGATATTGTCTGCCCAGTTCAGAGAAACTGTAATGGGAGACTTGAGGCTCGTTCTGTGCAGATCAAGGAATAGAAATAGAAATACAGATGCAGCTCCAGGCTTGGTTGATTTTGTTATTGATGAGTATAATGTTATACAGTTGTATGGTTTTATTTCCCAGTATGAGGTAGACTCTAGCAACATTAATAGACATGAGAGACAGAGTGTGAAAGAAAAATTCTCATGAATTTTGATGGGAAATTCTAGAGGAAGAGACAAAGAATATAAGGGGATGGATTCCTTGGAGGAAATCTTTTGAATCGTGTCCTCAGGTGATCATATTTGCAGGGTTTCAGAGGCATAAAATGAAAGCCTTGATACCATGTTAGCCTAATGTCATTTCTGAAACAACATTTGTGAGAAGTTGTCACTGTTGAGTTTCTTTGAGTGTGGGATTGGGTTGTTCCAGCTGCTTTCCATTAGTGTCAGAATCCTTCTGCTCATCTCCTCAGAGCGAGCCTGGAATAGGCACTGCTGTGGTGGCTGAATCTCAAGAGGTAAAAAAAGAAGAAAGGGAAGAACAAGATGAGGATGAGGAGGATGAAGGAAAGGTAAGTGGTTCAAGTTAAGAGGAAATTGCCTTAAGTTACACCTCAAGTTACACCAGGGGAGGCTTAGATGAGGTACTAGGAAAGATTTTTTGTTGTTGTTTTTTTAATGGGAAGGATTGTCAGGCATTGGAACAGGCTGCCCAGTGCAGTGGTGGAGTCACTGTCCCTGGAAGTGTTCAGAAAACCTGTGGATGTGGCACTTGTGGACATTGTTTGGTGGTGGATGTAGTGGCACTGGGCTGATGGTTGGACCTGATGATCTTTTAAGATCTTTTCTGACCTTCACAATTCTCTGGTTCTATGAAGTTGCTGTCACCTTTCAGCCATATTCTGCTGTCTCAAATTCCTTAAAAAGCAGCACACAGGATTTACCAACAGCATCTGTTCAGTGCAGTGACCACCTGCAAATGTTGCATCCTTGAGGAGCTGTGAGCACCTCATGGTCAGAGGTTTGGCTGTTCCCTGAGCCAAGGGACAGGTCCCAGTTAAAGCTGAGCTTCTGAACAGTTGGAGAGATTCAGGCTTGGGCTGTTCTCAGGCTGCTTTGGGATAAGGCATGGGCAGCTGGGTGGGGAGCAGGGTTTACTGGGACTCCACATGGAATTACTTTTGGGATTTAAGGAATGGTAGCTCTGTTTTGGGTTCTGCAGTAAAGGGAGACTTTGCTCAGTCCAGGAAGTGTGGTGGAGGGGTCATGGCTAGAAATCAAGGGTTTCTTTAAGGGTTTGTTGTAGTTTCTTATTCTTCTTGGTAGAAATCCTCCAAGCATAAGAAAAAGCACAAGAAAGAGAAAGAAGAGAAATCAAAGGATAAAAAGAAATCCAAAAAGAAGAGTCATCACAGCAAGGAGGAGCCCCTGGAGTCAGTGCAGAACGGGACACTAGAGGATGAGCCACTACCAGTGAGTAGCTGTGCCCAGGCCTGGGGACAAGGAGAGCTCAGCTGTTTGGGAGGGAGGACAGTGACAGCCCTTTTCAGAGTCATTAGTTCTGGTGTGACTGTGACTTCTCTCTTGTTTTTCAGCCCATGTCCAGTTACCGCCTTCTTGCTGAAAACCCGTACATTAAAATGGTGAGTTTGGGGTGTTTGTTCCAAATGTTGTCTCTGTGTTCCCCGAGACAGGGGTACCCTGAGGATGGTGGAGTGGCTTTTGTAGCCATCACATAACTGAAGAACTGTTTCAATCCCAGAAGGTAGAACTATAACCAAGCTCCACTTCCTTTCCTTTGGGTGTCCCACTTTAATTTCTAAGTTGATGTTTTCCCAATCCTTAGCTGATCACCAGTGTGTTTCCATAATCTTCTAGCTATAACAAATTCCTTCCCTTTTGAACCTGGTTTTATCCCCATGCTGCGTTCTGTTTCTTGAAGTTTGACTCTTTCCTGTGACATTTTTCCCTTCATTTGCAGACTTATGATATTCAAGGAAACCTCCAGAATGACAGCCAAGTTACTGTATCTGTTATCTTTGAGAACAAAAGCACTAGCTTCCTTAAGAGCATGGAACTGAATGTCCTGGACTCTCTCAACACTAAAATGCTCCGGCCAGAAGGATCATCAGTACACGATGGGATACCTGTGCCCTTCCAGCTCCCCCCTGGTATGCACAGCTTTGCACAGGGCTCTTGGAGTGTGGCTGGCCCTGCACTGCCCTCCTGTGGGAAGAGCTGCTTCAACTTCTTGCTGTTTTCCAGAAAAATATCTCTGCCTGAGTGTTGCTGGGCTTTCCCACAGTTCCTTGGAGAGGATAAGTCTTCTCCCAGTATGGCTGTAATGCAGGTGGTTCTGCACAGCAAGAGCAAAGCCTTAATCTAGGGCTGGGAGTCCAAATGTCTAAGTTCCTTTTCCAGGTGCCTGCAGGCTGGCACACCTTTGACTACAGGAATCCAAAATTCATTATGTGTTTGCTATGAGATTTAAAATGAAACAAGGTAGTAGGTTTGTGAAGCATTAGAATCCACTCTGGATTTATTCTGGAGCTCTTGTCCCACTGTTTGAATGGCAGAGGCCTTTTGCAGTGAAGGTTTGTGATAAGGATGTGCAAGGGGGGGAGCTGAGCCCTCCAGAAGTATTAAGCACAGAAATGAAAGATAATGGTTTTGTACAGAGCACAGTAGTACCGTTAAATCAGTGAACTTCCCTGAATTTCCCTTCCTTCCCCAAGGAGTTAATTTGAATCCTGAAACAGCTCACAGAGGGCTGGAGTGGCCTCAGGGTGCTTTTCAATCCCCCATGAAAAGCAGTGGGGTGTTTGGTTTTAAATCTGTTTGTGGCAGCTCTTGACACAGACTTATATATTAAAAGCAAAACATAGAAACATTAGAATTCAAATTAGCTCTGAAAGCTACTCTGAAATGTTTATAATATAATTCCAGTTATGCAAACAGTTTAAATATGTGACACTTTGCCCAGGCACTTGCTCAGTACCACCAAACGCCAGCTCCCATCGCTGCTTCCGAGAGACCCAAGTACTGTAACATTGTTGACTCACCACAGAAGTTGTGTGTAGAACTCTCTTCCAACTCAAATAATTTCAAACTTGGTTCAAAAATAGTCTGCACATAAGTCAGTTTATTCTAACCATTACTTAGATCTGGAAACGATGTTCTGACCTGACTTTTCCCTCTTCTCTCTTCACACTAGGAATCTCTAATGAAGCCCAGTTTGTGTTTACACTTCAGAGTATTGTTATGGCTCAGAAGTTAAAAGGAACGCTGTCCTTTATAGTCAAAGTAAGTGCAGCTCTCAACTGCCTCTGCTTCCTTGGGAACTGTGTCAGGGAGCTGGACTCAGTGGGAAGCTCTGCTCTCAAGCTTTTTTTTAGGCATCCTTTCATCCCTGCTGCACCAGCCCATTCTATGAGGAACATTTTCACATGACATCTTGTGCAAAGAGTGCCCCCAGTCCTGCGTCAGCACGTCCTAGATTGTCACTCCTGTCAGCATGTGAGCAAGGTGGCCTGGAACATGTGCCACATTGCCAGCTACAAAATCACACTGATCTGCTGGGGAGGGGAGAGAGGGAGCCAGGGTCTGCTCCTTCTGATCTCAGTTGGATGCTGCAGCCTGGTACAGGGTTGCAAAACAAAAATAATCATTAGATGCAGTTAATAAGAGTGGAAACCCAGACCAAGAGTGAGGTCAGTGGAAGACATTGTTTAATAGGTATTGAGCTGGATAAGACTGTGTGAGTCTCTGATGTTATTTCAGTACAGTTATTAATGAAAGAGCTGCATGAGCAGCTCAGAGGAAATGAATGGAGACAGTTGGGGCTACTCCTGAGTCAGCCATTATCTCTATTTTAAGGGTTTCTCAAAAATAGCATGCTAGTCCTATTTTAGTACCTAAGAATCTGGGAACTATTAATTTATTATTTTGCTCAGGAAATAATGATCTGTAAAGCCTCATCTCCAGGTGTTAGTTTGAACTCAGTGTGCTCAGTTTATTTCAGCAGAGTGCAGGCAGAACTGGTGTGTCCCTTACCTGTTGTAGGTGCATGTATCAACCCAGCTGCCCAAATCTTTGAGTGTGCTGATGTTGTGGGGTGGTTCCCAGACTGATCCTTCAGGCCCAGCCAGGCTATTTCAGAGGGAACTCAGCCCTCAGCTCCTCACTGGTGCCTGTGTGGTGGGTGGGGGTGGCTCCTCCTCTTGCTGCCTCAGGGCTCCCACTCATCTGCTCTCCTTTGCCCTGTTGCAGAACGATGAAGGTTCAACCCATGAAAAACTAGATTTCAAATTGCACTTCAGTTGCGCTTCATACTTGATCACGACGCCTTGCTACAGGTGAGTGCCTGGGCTGCCCCTGCAGGCTGAGCTCTGCTGCTCCTCAGGGCTTGGGCAGTGTCTCTGTAAGGGGTGACTGTTCAGAATGTCCAGTGACTGATTGCAAGTGGCTCTGCAGAGGGAGCTCTATGCCCTGCGGGCTGGCAGAGGCAGCTCTGGCAGCAAGAGGGCACAGGTTGCTCCATAGTGGACTCTGGAACGTGGTTTCCATGTTTGCTGTAAACCCATTTTCCTAGAGCTTGGTAGCACTTAAGCTTCTGTGTCCTGACAGGACAGATTTCACTTGCATTTCTAATAAAACGTTTACTTTCCTTCCTGTTCTGCAGTGATGCTTTTGCCAAGCTCCTAGAGTCTGGAGATCTGCACATGAGTTCTATTAAAGTAGATGGAATTAGCATTTCTTTCCAACATCTACTGGCAAAGATCTGTTTTCATCATCATTTTTCAGGTGAGTTTTCCTTGATGCAGAACCTTCTGCAGAATTCCATATTCTAAAATCTCTGCTGTGCTTGATGAGCATAACACTCCATGGGCTCAGCAATCACAGGAGCAGGTGATGTCCAGATTAAATACATCTGGGAAAGTTTTCTCCAGTTTTGCCACACTCAAAGCATGCAGTGTTCTTCAAAATGAATTCTCCTTGTATCCCTGTGGAATTCCTGCAGCCCAGTGAGGCATGTGACAGCTATCATGGGAGCAGCTGGTGTGGATTTCAGGCTGTGGCTGTTCTCTGGAGGGTGGGTTTGATCTGCAGGGCTTCAGACTCCTTCCCCAGTGCTTCCTTTCAGTGAAAGAGAGCCCCAGCTATTCAGGTTTGGGTTTATTAATTAAAACACAAGCACTGGCTGAAGCAAAACAACTGGCTGTTTCATCATCCTCTGGTGTTTTCATTAGGCATTGCCTCACTGCAAGTATTTCTGGGGAAGAAATCTACATTCTGAGCAGTGTTTTTGCTACAGAACATTTGTGGCTTAGGAGACAAATGACTCACCTCGTTATTGTGAAACGTCCCATAGAGAAGCCAGGAGGAGCCAGGCACATCTTAACCCTGACTTCCTCCTCCCCTCTGTAGAAACCTCTGTTCCTCAAGGCCAAGCAGAGCAATGGTTGCTCTCCAGGGGAAGCAGGGCTTGAATTAAAATTGAATAGAATGAAATGAAATTGCTGTTTCTCTGCAGTTGTGGAACGCGTTGATTCGTGTGCATCCATGTACAGCCGTTCTATCCAAGGCCATCACGTCTGCCTACTGGTAAAAAAGGTAAGAGCATTGTAACCCCTGAGAGAAGCTAAACCTGGAGCCTTCCCTGCCTTCCTCTGCTTCTTTCCAGTCCCTGAGTTTGGCTGAGAACACATTCCCACTTTGAAGAGGAGCTAATGGATTTTTTCTCTTTATTTTCCTTTCCAAGGGAGAGAGCTCTGTATCCATAGATGGGAAATGTAATGATTCTACCCTGCTTAGCAACTTGCTGGATGAGATGAAAGAGACATTGTCCAAGTGCTGAATATTCCTTATAAAATACTCCAAGGACAAGAAACACACCCAACGTGTAAAGACGAGCAGACCCAAGTGTTAAGTTTCTCCCTCGTACGCATGTACTACCCTGGGGCACGTGCTTTCAGTTAACTCCACCATTGGTTGCAGTTTAGACATTTTAAAGCTGTATGTTACCTTTTTATTTTCAGACCTTTTTACAAACTGTGGTGTTAACCCTTTCTAGCCCAAAGAGATCCTGGTGACATGTCTGGAGGAGGGAGGGAGGGAGGGGTGGGCACTATTTATTCAGCAGCTCATGATGATCCCGTGACCTTCATCTGTGGGATGGCAACTGAGCAGGACTTTATCAACAGTAGCACAGTTTGTTGCTTGTGCTTATGCCAGGGAAGGTTGACTTAATCCTTAGCCATGAAATGTGTCTTCAGGGCTGCTGTAGTTGATGTATATTTCTAGCAGAGGCTGGTGCTGGACCAGAAGGCCTCTTTTTGGTTTTTTTTATATATATGATTTATTATTATCTCAAGATCTATTGTGATCAGCGTATAAATATCCTCCATCTCCTTGATCTAATCCAAAGGAGCCCTGTGGGAACTGGGATGTTTGAGTTTCTGTTTGTAGTAGTTGCCTTGAGCCTTAACCTTCTTTTAGTGACAGCTGGAAGAGTCGAGTGTGGAAGTGTGAAACAGGCTGAAAGTGTTACTGTTTGGGTCTGTGCTCCCCTCGACTGCCCCACACATGGAGTCTGTCAGGCCTCTCCCCTTTGAGCTGTCTCTGCTGATGTGTTTTATGAGTCCATTTCAATTTCACATTCCTGAACAGTTAAACTGTAGCAAGAAACTGGAAATCCAAAGGGGTCTGTTCTGCTTTTTTATCCTTTTGCTCACCAGCTAAGGTTGACCATTACCAGGTTAGAGAAACAGTCATGGGTGCAGCCCCTTGTGTGCAGGTCCATGTCCTCCCTCTGGGCTCTGAAACCAGCAGGGTCATTCTGTCTCTGTGTCCCCTCAGTGTCCTTCAGCCCTGCCCTTGCAGCAGTGAGAGCAGATTTGGCAGCAGAAGTGCCCCTGGGTCCCTGTGGCAGAGCCCTCCCTGCCAGGGTGCAGGAGAGAGGGATGGATTGGGAGCCCCCATCCCAGATGCAGGAAGGAGGAGGGATGAGGATCCCCTCTCCCTGCCAGGGTGCAGGATGGGGAGGGGGCTGAGGAGCTGCAGATTTGGGACTGTAGCAGTTGCTTTAGAGGGAGGAAGGGAGAGTCTGGGAAGTGCCCATTCTGCACTATTGCAATCTTGTGGAGTCACTGACAGGAAAGGGATGTCACTGTGTCCTGCAGAGATGCTCAGTTATGTCCTTCTCCAACATCCCTTGCTTTCAACTTCTTTTTTATTCCCCCTGCTCCGTTTCTTTCCTTGCTGTTCTGCACCCAGTGAGCAAAACTCCACTGAATGGTTTTGCTTTTAGGCACAGCTCAGGAGCAGGTGGTTGCTCCAGAAAGGTGCCCAGGGAGGAGCTGGCTGGGTCTGCACGTCTCCAGCACCACCACCACTCCCAAAACACCAAACCCCTATGCAGGGAGCAGGATAAAGTGTTGATCTTACTTGTTGGGTGATGTCCTGTACTTTACGCGTGTCTTGTGCTCTTTACACTCTTCCCACAGGAGGTATTTTGGCAAAGGCTCTGCTCTGGTGCTCTGGGTTCCTTGCCAGGCCCAGCTCCGTGTCCGAACGCGCTGCCACGACGTGGAGGGTTTGGTTTTGGTCAGCCTCCCTTGGTTAGCCAGTTGTGTATTAGAAACTGAACATATTAAAATTGTCTTAAAGGATAATGTTCCTCAATTAGTGTTTGGGTTTTTTAATTCATGGATTAAAACTGTCACTTTAGCATGTAGAGTCTCTTACAGAATCCTGTGCAGTGATTCTAGAATTTTGAAACTGTATGATGTGTTACATTCACAAATTTATTTGCTATCAACATTCCCTGGGGAAAAAAAAAAAAAAAAAAAAGAAAAAGAAGACAACGTACCACAAGCTGCTGTAATGATTTTGTGTCAAGATGATCCAATAAACTTTCAAAACAAAGTTAAATTTTTGGCTTTGTAAATGGTCCTTTTATAAGACCGTTTCGGTTTGGATGGACCCAAAACCAAGGCATAGATTTACCCCAGGGCTGAAGAATGTATCTTCAGTGGAGGTAAGAGGAATCTCCTTCCAAAAGGAGGTGGGGAATTCCTAATTCCACCCCTTTAAAAGGCAGTTCTGCTGCAACAGCAGCTGTCACTGACACTGGAATTATAGGAAACAATAATTCAGACTATCTCTGTTAAATCTCCATTAATTGTTTAAATTTTTTTGGATCATAATTGCAGCTAAAATCCAACACTTGGAGAGATGGGAGCTCTGGCCTGAATGAGGCCAGAATCAGGCCCTGCTGTTGCTTCCTCTTGGCCTCCAGTGAAATTTGTGACAAACGTGGTGACATTGATATGAGGATTAAGGCCCTGTCCTGCCACAGCAGGAATGAGGCCTTGGCTTGGCTGATGCCCCAGTGGTTTCCAGTCACACCAGAACCTGTGAGAATCATCTTGGGACAGAAAATCCCTGGGGTTGAGTCAGGAGCCACCAGTTCTGCACTGGGAATTGCCCAGTAACTTGCTGGCCCCATTGCTGGCAGACGCTGCTCAGGAGGGATCCAGGTCCTCTGTTCCCATACTGCAATCCCACATGGACCTGCCATGGGGTGGGACTGCACAAATCTGCTGCCAGGGGATGGAAACAAAAGCAAAGCCCAGCCCAGGAAGTGCCTGGAGCAAAGCCAAAGTGTTAAATGAGACAGGAGCTGATCCTGCCTCTTCCTCAGCCCTGGATCCAGTTCTGGGCTCCTCAGGAGCAGAGCTGGTGCTCCTGGCGTGGGGCCTGTGCAGGGCTGTGAGGATGATGAGGGGATGGAGAATCTTCTGTGGGGAAAGGCTGCAGGAGCTGGGGCAGGGGCAAGAGCAGAGATTAATATAGATATAGACAACATATATATGGATATATAATTTATGAAGTGCCAGAGGCCTAGGGCCAAGCAACAGGACCAGAGGTAATGGGAAGAAACTGGAACACAGGAAATTGCACCTGGCCAGGGGCAGAACTTTGCCTTGCACGTGGTCACAGGCTGCCCAGAGAGATGGTGGAGTCACCTTCCCTGGAGGTACTCAAAACCCATCTGGACAGAATCCTGATGTGCTCAGGGGTTCCTGCTGAGCCAGGTGAGCTCCAGTGGTGCCTCCCAACCGTTCTGTGGGTCTGTGACCGGGGGTTGCCCACAGACCTGGCACACAGGCCCCTGCCTGGGCCAGAGCATCATCTGCTCCTTGGAGAAATGCAGCCAGAGAGGGCCCGGGGAGCCGGGATCAGCTGTGCCGGGAGCAGGATCGGCTGTGCTGGGAGCAGGAGCGGGATCAGCTGGGCCGGGAGAAGGAGCGGGATCAGGAGCGGGATCGGCTCTGTCAGGAGCCGGACCGGGATCGCTGCTCTGCAGGAGCGGGATCAGCTGCTCTGAAGGAGCGGGCTCAGGAGCGGGATCAGCTGGGCCGGGAGAAGGAGCGGGATCAGGAGCGGGATCGGCTGTGCCGGGACAGGACCGGGATCGCTGCCCTGCAGGAGCGGGATCAGCTCTGTCAGGAGCAGGACCGGGATCGCTGCCCTGCAGGACCAGGATCGGCTGTGCCGGGACAGGACCGGGATCGCTGCCCTGCAGGAGCGGGATCAGCTCTGTCAGGAGCAGGACCGGGATCGCTGCCCTGCAGGAGCGGGATCGGCTGTGCCGGGAGCAGGAGCGGGATCAGCTCTGTCAGGAGCAGGACCGGGATCGCTGCCCTGCAGGAGCGGCCGAGCCGCTGCCACCAGCCGGGCCCAGCTGCAGCAGGCAGAGACCCCCGAGCAGCTGAAGCTTCTCCCCGGTTCTGCCCCTCAGCCGGGCTGGGGAAGGGCTTGGACCGGCCGGGGGGAATTGGGGGGGGGCTGGGGGCTGGGAACACCTGAGGGCCTGAACTGGGCTCTGCAGAGCGTGGGGGGCACCCGGCATGGAGAGCTCCGGGCTCAGCTGGGACTGCTGGAAAAGCCCCGGAGCTCTGCAGGCTCTGCCTCAGCTTCTTGATTTTGGGCTTGCCAGGGATTTCCCAGCGGGGTTTGGCTTTCCCAGTTCTGTTTGTGACCAGTTCCCTTTGAACAGGGGCTTGGTTCTGGCCACTTCTCCTTTCCATGACCCTAAAGCGAGGTGTGGGCAGGTCCCTGCATGGGGCAGGGGAAAGCCCCTCGGAGCCCCCTGAGCATCCCTGCCTGGACCCTGCTCCCCAAAACAGAATAACAGAAATACAAACGGAATACCAGAAAACAAACGCAATAAAACGGGAAAATAAAGTTAAAAGAATAATAGAAATAAAATGGGAGAGAGAGAAATAACTGGAATGGAATAAAAGGGAAAAAATAAATACGAAATTATGAAATTAAATACATAGAATTAAAGAAAATAAAGAATAAAATAAACCCGAAGAAAACAAAAATAAAATTGAAAACAAAAGCGAATAGAAAATTAAAAGGAAATAAAATTAAAATAAAAAATAAAATAAAAGAGACAAAGATGAAATAGAAAATAAAACAAAATTAAGAGAAAATAGAAAATAAAACAAGAATAAAATAAAAAACAAAATAAAGTAGAAAATAAAATTAAAATAAAAAATGAAAGAAAATAGAGTAAAATAAAGTAAAATAAAAGGAATTCAGATAAGTTGAATAAGATATTGAAATAGAATAAAACAACACAGAGTAAAATAAAGAGAATCAAATGATAAAAACAGGACAACACACGAACCGTCCCCCCCACCACCATCCGCCGGACCTTTCCCCCGGCCCGTCCCTCCCGTGGGCGGGGTCGGCGCAGGCGGGGGCGGCCCCTTTAAGAGGAAGTAGCGCCGGCCGCGAGCGGCGCGCGGGAGGGCGCGGGAGCGGCGGGAGGCGGCGGGCGCGTGGGGCGTGCTGCGGCCCGCGGTGAGGGAGTGCTGCGGCACGGGGAGCTGTGCGCGTCCGCCGGCGAGGGAGCGCGGCCCGGCAGGTGCGGGGACTCGGGGGCTGTGAGGGGCACGGGGCGGTGCAAGGGAACGCGGGAGAGTCTGTGAGGGAGGAAGGCCCTGCGGGACGGGCTCGGAGGGGCCTGGAGGGGGCCGCGTGTCCCCAGCCCTGCCCACGTGTCCCTTCAGCCGCAGTGGCCGCGTTCCGCCGGCGGGGCCGGGCCGGGCTCTCCCCGGCCGTGGCGGGACGGGACGGGACCTGTTGAGCCGCGGCCACCGCATCCCCGCTCCGGGCGTGAATTGTTTGTGCTGCCTGGGCGGGGGGCGATGGCGGCCGCGGCCCCGCCGGAGCCCCCTCAGGAGGGCCCGGAGCCCCCCGGGACGGGGATCAGATGGAGCAGGGCATGGTCTGCCTGTGCTGGCCCGGCCCGAGGAGAAACCGGGGCTGGGACATCCCCGGCAGAGTCCTGGCTGCTGGGCACAGCCCACTCTCTCCTGAGGGGTCGGGAAGGGGACGGGCCTGCTGCAGGGTTCATGAGCAACCGAAAAATTCATAATGAGGGGAAAAATATCGCAGAGAGAGTAAGGAGGTTGGTGGCACAACTGTGAAGTTACAGCTTTCAACATCCCTATTTTATCCCATCTCTCCTTCCTGGCTTTCTCCAGCCCAGCTGCTATAGGTAAAGGCATAGCCCTGAAGTTCAAACCTTTCAGTTTCTAAACTGGTCGGGGAATGGGGAATTTTCCTTGGGTTTTTTTTTTCAGGTCATGGTGAGCCACAACAGCTCAGCTGTCATGAGGGAGAATTTGTCAGGAGAACTTAAAAGCAAACTCTTGTTCTGCTTCTGTCTCTTGCTGCGGGCTCAGGAATCCTGATCTTACAGAGCTGCCTCTGCTCTGATCTGTGGCACAGTGAGCTCAGCTCCTTCAAAGAAAGCTGTGTGAGAAGGACAGGCAAAAGGAAAGGGCAGGAAGTCCTCTGGAGGGAAAGGACAGGGGATCTGGAGTTGTTTGGGAAAAGCTTTTCTGTCAGTGCTCGTGAAAGGCAGGATTCCCTCTATTGTTATTTCCCCAATCAAAACCACACTGCTACATCCCTCCTCTTAGAGCTTGGAGCTGCAGAGTGGCCACACTGTCTGGATTTCCATCCCTTTATTAAAAGCCCCTTTCCGGTCTGGAAATCTTCTGCCAAGTTGCAGGGCAGGGAGGGATTTTGGGAGATGTGAAACCTCCCCAGCCACCTGTTTATCGGAGTCCCAGGGGCTTCATCCTTGCACTCTGCTTCCTTTCCCAACTTCAGGCTCACATCCAGCTCCCTGTTTGTCTGTCTGTGTTCCCTGGACTCTGTATCCCCTGTTTCAGATTCACTTTCTGTCTTAGTCACTTACTGTGAGGTGAACCTTGTGACTCTTCAAAACCCCCAGAAAGAGGGAGAGAAGCATTGGGAATTCTTTCCAGTGGTGGCAACACCTGGAGCTGTTGGTTTAAAGCCAGGAGCTGAGTGCAGGTGCTGAGCAGGGAGCTGGTTCCCTGTCCCTTGCAGCTCCTGGGATGCTCTGTAGCACTGTCACCTGTGTCATCATCAGACATGGAAATGGGCTCTCCCATGTGCTTGGCCAAGGCTTGGGGAGCTTGGAGTAGACTCAGCATCCTAAGCAAAGTTGTCCTGCTTCACTTCAGCTGCCTCTGAAGCTGTTTGCCAGCTGCTTCCTTGTCCACATCTAAGTGGCCCTTCTACTGGTGGAGTGAAAAGCACCCCCAGCACTGGAATGGGGTGATTTAGTCCCGTTTTGGAGGTTGGGCTGTCCAGATCTGTGCTGTGCTTGGTCACTCTTGCTCCTCTGTGAGGGCCAAAGATCTCCATGGCCATACTAGTGAAAGAGAAAATGTCCCATGTGAGTAGTGAAAGTACCTGGCCTCGGAGCACAGGGATTGCAAAACCTTTCCAATCCTGCCCACAGGTCTGGGAATGGAATTGCTTTCAATTCCTGAGTTTTAATTTCTAGTAAGACAGGGAAGTATTTTCTGGTTCTTGAGCCATAAATGCTGCTGTAAGTGGATCCAGAACCAGCTTTACTGGAGGGTTATCAGCTTATCTTTAGGAATATGTAATACCCAGCTAATGCTATCAATGAAGAGTGCACCTTAGGCTGCACCTTTATCCTCCTTTTTCCAGATGCCTCTGGGAGGCAGAGTCATCCTGAGGCCTGGTTTGGTCTGCTGCCTGCTTCCCTCTGGAGCTGGTGGTGAGGTAGAGGTGCTGCTCTGCTCCTGGTCTAACTGGGGGTTATTGCTCTGGGTGCATGAAGCAGAAGGGAGGGCAGAGGAAGAGATGGAGGCAGCGAAGGCCAGAACAAAACCCCAGCAAAACAGCAGCTTTTGCAAGTGGGCAAAGCCAGAGCAAAACAATCCATCACACTCTGACAGCTTTGACTTCCTCCAGAAAACCTGGCTGAGGTCCCAAAGGGCTGGTGCTGGGTCAGTGTGAGTGAGACGAGGCCACCGTGGTGATGCTGCCAGACACTCCATGTGTGACCCTGTGCTGATTCCAGGGACTCGTGGGACAGAACGTGAGCTGGAGCCACCCAAACTATGGCTGAGGTTGCAGCAGGAACTGAGCTGGCCCTGTGCATGCACTGAAAGGACCTGTATTTTCTGCAGACCTCTCTTGGGGCTGTTGTCTGGCTGCCTTTGCTTCCTTCTCTCTTTCCTCTCGCTGTGTGATGTGGTTGGTGTTGAGGTAGTGTTCAGCTCCACATCCGTGGGCTCGTTCTGTGCCTGGAGCTGTGCTAAGGGATTGAGTTATTCCTGTATCTCCTGCCAGGGCAGGAGAGGCCTCGTGGGCCTCTGCTGTCAGCAAGAAACAATCCTGCCATTCATCCCAACATGTGACATGAACATGGGGAAAAGGGATGTTTGTCCCTGGGATTATCCATGCTCTGGGAAAGGCTGGTTGTGTGGACAGCTCGTGCTCCAGCTCAGCCCTGGGGTGTGATCCCACACTTCCTGGGATCCCAGCCCACTGTAGAATGGTGCCATAGTCATTTTATCATCCTAATGCAAATTTCATGCTCCAAACTGATGCTCCAAACCGGGTGGGGGCAGATCCCAAAGTTAGAGGAAATGGAAGTGCTGTGGGCCCAGATATCCCTGTCCAGTGAGGACAGTACAGAGCCTGCACAAGCAGGGAGAGATGAGCAGCTCAGCTGAGACTTAATAACCTGCCCTTCCAGCCCTGCAGTGGGGACAGCAAGAGGCCTTCCCAAAGGACCAGGCTGCTCTGGGACCTGGAAAAGAGGGAGCTGCTCCTACCATGCAGTCACTGGCTGTGCTGTGCCCTGGAAATACTTGTGTGTGCAGTTAACCTGTGTGCTGGAGCCGTGACCCAGCTTGTCAGCTTAGCACGGCCCTGCAAAGCCTGCAGCGGATTAACTCTGCCTCCACACGCAGCCCCAGCCCGGCTGGGCCCGGGGAACCCTCCCAGCAGCAGCTCTGACATTGCAACGGGTGCAGATGTCACGTAAGAGGCAGCAGGGCTGGCCCTGAGTCAGTAACAGCCGGGGCTCCGTGGGGCTCCCTGCAGTCACTGCTGTTCCACGGAAACATTGGAAATTGCAGCATCTGCTGCCTGACCTTCCCCTCTGGGGAGGGAAGCAGGAGGGGACCTTTTACAGAACTGACTTTCTCGTGTGGCTTTTCTCCCTCTGTGGCTGTGGGGAGGAAGGCCAAGGGGACAAACCACACTGGAAATTTGGGTTTCTTGCCTTCCCTCTCCTTTGTCAGATTGGGTTTTCCAGCCTCCCCAGGACCCACTGCCTCATCTGCCCTCCCTCAGCATCCCTGTTCAGTGTGAGCAGTGTCACCAGTAATGTCCCTCCTGTCACTGCCCGTGGTCTGAATGTAAATCCTGAGCTTGAAGCCAAGCAATAAACTCCCTGTTCATCCATCTGCCTGGGATGGATGCTGGTGTCTCACTGCTGGCTGACCTGGGCTCTCTGCTCCAGGCAGCAGCATTCCCACCTGCAGCTCTTGATGGGCTCTGCTAGAGCTCCTCTCACCTCTGGTGGGTCCTCTGCTATCCCAGATACAAATTAATTTAACAGGGCTTTTCCCTTTATTCCATAAAATAACTCGATTTTAGGATTGTCTGGAATGCTTGGCCTTGCAGGGAAAAAGGAGATGTCAGTTAAAGCCCAGGATAACTATTTTTGGTCTTTTTTTATGCTTTTTTCTTTTCTCATGTATATGGCCTTGCAGATGGGCTCTGCCTCTCATGGCTTGGAGATGTGTAAAGAGCATGTCCTGCTCCTAAACCAGTCTCTTCCCTTCGCCTAAGCCACCCTCTTTCCAGGAAGGGCCTGGAGATGTGGGAATTCCCAAGTCCCAGGGGAACTGTACCATTTCTTACTTGGGAATTTCCAAATTGTGCAGCAGATTGGAATAGCGGGGCCTGGGGGTGGCTGGCAACAGGCAGGACCTTCTTAAAGCTGACTCTGGTGAAAGACAAAAGGCTCTTTGTTTGTCCAAACCTTGGGAATTCAGCATTTCCAGTGTGCCCTTGTTCAGATTTGGTTGCGAAGGCTGCTGCTAAAGCACTTTCTAAAAGAAAAATGTGGATGTTGTCCTGCAGAGCAGCAGAATGAAGCGGGGTTGGCGTGTGCCCGGGCTGGGGCTGGTAGTGCAGCTGGTCAGGTCGAGCTGCTCCTTCTCCAGAAACTTCTGAGCAGCTTCAGCTGCCGGGACTGAGCGGGGGACGGACGGGGAAGGGAACGGCCACAGCTCAGCTCTCCTGCAGCAACCAGCAGTGATCCTGCGGGAGGAAAGACAGAGCTTGCAGAGGGTAAGGATTAGCTTTTGGGAAAACATTGGCAGCTCCCTGGGCCGGGAGGCTGCAGTCAGTGCCAGACAGGAAGCTGCTGACGTGGAAGTGCCGGCTGGCCGGGGTTATGAATGGCCAGAGGTGCCTTCCAGCCACTCTGAGCCCGCCTTGCCCTGCCCGAGGTAAGCACAGGGCAGACCTTCACTTCTCATATCACAAATCCATTCGAAAGAGCAGCTGGAAGTCTCGTCCCAGGAAGACAGGCCCTCCCTCGATTGTTGCCAGACTGGCTCTGGAGGCACAGAAACTGGCTGCCATTAGTGTAGTGCGGCTGCCAGGATTGTTCTGGTCCCTGCTCTCTGTAGTAAAATCTCTCCTTTGATCAGAGCAAACCAGCATCATCCTGTCCCGAGACACTGAGCTAGTGCAGAGTGGCCATGGGAAGGGATTTGTGAAAGGAGGGAGGTGGAATTGTGGAAAAAATGTGCATGTGCGTCCGCCTTGGCTGTTTTGTGCAAGTTGCCTATTTGAAGCTACTTTTCTTCTCTTCCTCACTCTGTAAATTCAGGTTTTTACTTGAAATGCTCAGTGTATCCAAAATACCTTTATCAGGGCTGCTTTATCAGTCAGGGGTTTTGTGTCCTGTGTTGGGAACTCTGGCCTGGCATTAAGGGCCCTGGGAATGGCTCCAGGGGAAGCAGGATCGTGGCTCCCCTCTCCTGGGGAGCTCTGGGGACACGGTGGCTGTCACAAGCTCCCCACCAGTGGGATTCAAGGACAGCAGCCTGGCTTACCGGACAGGAAACTGCACAAATCCCTGATTTGAAGAGCTGCATTACTCCCTGGGCTGTGCTGAAGGAGTGTTCTACCAGAGGCAGCAGGATGTGGCTGGCCCAGCACTGGGGTCACAGAGGAGGGAGGTGGCCTCGTGTCTGATCCCTCCCCAGCTGCGGAGCCTCGGGTTGTGGCCGCCCATGAAACAAACAGGGAGGTTTTTTCCCCTCTTTTGAAAAAGGAAGCTTGGCCTCAGCGCCTGCCAGCGCTGACAGAGGGTGCAGAGCAGGGCTGAGCTCTCTGCAGGAGTGACCTGCTGAGGCCAGGAACACAGGTAGGAGCTTGCTGACTGCTGCCTTGCTGGTTTTCCCTGGCTGTTTTTAAACCCCTGTGCAGTGTTGGCAGCAGAGGGGAGCATGGAGTGCTGCTGGGGCTGGCACTGATGGAGCAGTCATGGGACTCCCGGAGTCCTTTTAGGGCCATTCTGCCTCTGTAGGGAGGGCAGGATCTGTCGGGAGCTCTGCTGGCTCCTGGAAAACCTCGGGGTGGCTGCAGCAGGGTGCAAGGGGAGGCAGCTTCCTGGTGTTTTGGAGAAGGTGACTCTTACCTTTTCCAGACTCTGAGGTGCCTTTACAAGTGACCAAGAGTCGGGAAGCAGCAGCCTGGGCTTCCTCTGCCCAGAGCCTGGCGTTAGAGCAAGGCAGCTCCTCATGATCCACCATTCCTGGCAAAGGAAGAGGAATGGCAGGACAATGCCAAAAGCCCTGGCAGCAAAACCAGCACAGGACTGGAGCTGCACAAGCAGGAAGTCAGAGAAAAGGAGCTTTTGGGGTGGGAGGGGAAGGGAAGGGAGGGCCAGGCCTTGAGACCCCTGGGCAGGCAAGTCCAGCGTAGTAGGGAGCTGCTCCTCCCGTGTCCTTGGGATAAGCTGGAGGTGTGTTTGTGCTCTGGACACCTAGAGCTGGTCATGGGCTCTGTGATCCCGAGCGCTGGCCAAGGTCCTCTCGGAGCACCAGTGACGTCTGCTGTGATCTTGGCTGGCTGAAAGGAGGAGGCAACAAAATGTACTGAGGTTTGTCTGGGGGGGAGAGTGGTTTTTCCCCTCACCTTTAAAGCTTACAGATACCATCCAGGTGCTTTGCATGTCCCATTTCCCAATTGTGTCTAACCTTTCCTTTCCCTTGTGTGCAGGGGCGGTGTCAGCTGTGACTCCTGCCTGTGGAAGTAGGTGTTGTACAGATGATATCATCTCCGAGCAATGTCAGGGATGCTTTGGTCTCTGTGCCTCTTTATTTTTTTTTTCCTAGAGCTAAATGTTTCTTTTAGCTCATTGCAGTCAGAGACCGTAATTAAATAGGCTGCATCTGCTTGGTGTCTCAGCTACTCATTTTGCTAATGCTTCACACAGATGCTGAATCGTCTGAGAGACAATTGCTGCTGTGTTGAGCTCCCAAGTTCTCAGGGTTTGTGTCTCCATAGGATCAGGAACTTGTTTGTCAGAGGAGTACTGCATGGACACCAAGTAAACTGCCCTGCACAGAGACCCTGACAATGTGAGGGCTGGGCAATCGCCAGCCATGTGACCTGTGACAAGGGCAAGTGTCAGATCCTGCCCTGGGATGGGGCAGCCCTGGATGCAGGGACAGACTGGGAATGAGAGGCTGGAGAGCAGCACCGTGGGAAGGGACCTGGGGGTCCTGGTTGGTGGCAAGTTGGGTCTGAGTCACTGCTGTGTCCTGGCAGCCCAAAGGGCCACCCTGTCCTGGGGGCACCAGGCCCAGGGAGGGATTGTCCTGCTCTGCTCTGCACTGGGGCAGCCTCAGCTCCAGTGCTGGGGACACTTTGGGCACCACAAGATCAGAAGGATCCAAAGCTGTTGGAGAGTGCCCAAAGGAGGGACACGGAGCTGGGGAAGGGTCTGAGGAGTGGCTGAGGGCACTTGGCTCGTTCAGCTGGAGCAGAGGAGACTGAGGGGAGGCTCCTCGGGGCTGCAGCTCCTCCGGAGGGGAGGCAGAGGGGCAGGGGCTGAGCTCTGCTCTGGGACAGGGACAGGAGCCCAGCAAGGGCTGGAGCTGTGTCAGGCTTGGCGTGGAGCTCAGGGAAAGGTTCTTCCCCCCGAGGGTGCTGGCACTGCCCAGGCTCCCCAGGGAATGGTCCCGGCCCCAAGGCTGCCAGAGCTCCAGGAGCCTTTGGCCAGCGCTCTCAGGGATGCTCAGGGTGGGGTTGTTGGGGTGTCTGTGCAGGGACAGGGGCTGGGCTGATGATCCTGTGGGTTCCTTCCAGTTCATGATATTCTGGGATTCTATGAAAAGTCTCTCCATCCCGCTCAGATGAGACAAATGGTTGGTGTTTGTTTCTTATGTGTGGTGCCAAAGGCAGGGGATGTTTGGTTTTACCCTTGGGTTTTACTCCATCCACATGCCAGGCCCTGCAGTGCACATCCTCCAGAAAAGAAGCAGTGATGGAGTCACACTGCTCCAGGGAGCCCCATGGAGGGTGGTGCTGCTGCTGCTTTGTGGTTTCGTGTGTGATAGAATGTGTTTTCCTCCATCTCCAGTGCAGGGAACTCATCACAAGTGCTTCCCTGGACTTTCTGCTGGAAGTAGCAGCAGCCTCAGCACCTGCTGCCCACATTGCTGGTTCCGTGGGGGCCGTTCCTCGGTTCCGGGGTGGGCGCAGTCCCTGGAGCTTCCGGCTCTGCCACAGGATGTGGCCAGGCTGTGACACAGCTCCTGGTAACCAGCACTGCTCAGCTGTCTCTTCACACCCTTCACTTCTTCCTCTGCCACGTCTGGGGCGGGATCACGCTCCAAAGGACACATCTGCCAGGGGTTTGTGCTGGGTTTGCCTCCCCTGAGGTGCCTCACGGGGTCACAGCAGCTGTTTGGCAGCAGGAATGCCAGGTTGGATGGGGCTTGGAGCAACGTGGTCTAGTGGAAGGTGTCCCTGCACACCAAAGGTGTCCCTGCTCATAGCAAGGAGTTGCAACTGGATGGTCTTTAAGGTTCCTTCCAACCCAAGCTGTTCCATGATGACATGTCTGCTCTGGATTCACCTCTCAGCCCATGGTGGATCTCACTGAACCACATTAAAATGCTTTTAGGGTTTCTCCCAACACATCGTAGCCCATGTTGGGGTTTGGATCTCTCAGCTCCTGCATGGAAAGAGGTTACTGAGCTCATTCCCGCAGGAAATGTTGAGCCTGTTCTTAGTGAGGTGAACTGGTGTGGTTTGGGGTTTCTTCCTCACTGTAATTAAATAAGGAAACAAGAGGCCTTGGCTTTAAAGCTTTTTAATCTTTCTTCAGAGTAGAACTGCTGATTAGCACTGCAGCATCTGTTAGAGACGGGCTCGATTGCAGCCGTGGTAGTCGTGACCTTGAGTTTGGGATGTGCTTGCCAGCATTTGAGGACACTATTTACCTATTGGAACAACACTGAGGCCTCATGTAAATCTAAGTAGATTCTGCTTGGGGAAAGGGGTTTTTTTTTTGCTTACTTGCTTATGAAATTATGGAAGCTCATTTATGCTATATAAGGCATCATCTTAATTTGTATTACTTTATTCATTTCTTGGTCCAGCACATGTAAAATAATATTTTTGGTACACAAAGCTTTCTGCCTTAAGCTTTCATCAAAGAGCAGCCTGGCACAAATTCTGTGAGGGGTTGGATGTGAGAACAAAGAAGGTATAATTAGCTACAGATAAACAGAGCTGTGTTTCTCGTCAGCATCCCTTCAGATCCCAACTTGTGTCTCACCCTTGGAGCTGATTCTTTTCTACAGTGTGGAAGAGGAACATGAGCTTTCCCTCATCTTCCAGTTTTCAACTTGTAAACAGAGCTAAACTGAAACGGGAAATATGTTTATGGTCTGTGTGCACCTGCAGAAGAGGCAATGGCTGCTCTCAGGGCTGGTGTTATTTCAGGATATTTGCTTTCCGGGTGCCCGAGCTGTGACTTCTTCTTCTTCTTCTCATTGCCCTCCACCCCTTGGTTCCTGTCTCTCACTTTCAGTGGCTGGCTTGGTGGGGGCTGTCTGGCAGCAGCTCGGAGCTGTGTTGTGGGCTGGCATGGCCTGGCCTGGCCTTGTTCCCAAAGAGGGGATGCAGAGGTGAAAATGGGATCTGGGTGAAACCCAGCTGGTTTTACCCTTCTTTGTCAGTGCATGTGAGCCAAGCAGGTGGTGGCATTTCTGCAGGGTTGGGGTCTCATGGTGTGGCAATGTTGGGGTGAGTAGCAGCCCTCTCCCCTGGCTGTGGGGCTGTTCCTTCATTTCCACATGGAACAGATCAGGAGGTGACTCTGTTCAGCCCAGGTCACCCCTCCAGCCTCCCCTCCCCTCTGCTCCAGCCAGGGAAGGGAAGGGTGAGGAAGGAAAGCTGCTGTGGGCTCCCCCCCTTCTCAGATGTGGGGCAAGGGCCCAGATGGCATCCCAGAGCTCTTCCTATGGGATTTAGACGAGGTTTCCTGTTGAGAAAGCTGCTCCTAATCGCTGCCCTTCTGTGCTGTGTTGCAGATCAGGACCAGATGAGCAGAGGGAGGTTTCTGTGAAGATCAGAGTCGCCCCAGCCCTGCCCGGGAAGTGGCTGCGCCTCTGGCTGTCACCGCTGTGGGCCTGGGAGACGCACGAGAAGGAAAATGTCGCACGCTTTAAAGCAAGTGTTCAATAAAGACAAAACCTTCCGGCCCAAGCGCAAGTTCGAGCCAGGCACGCAGCGGTTCGAGCTGCACAAGAAGGCCCAGGCCTCGCTCAACGCCGGCCTGGACTTGAAGGTGGCCGTGCAGCTGCCGCCGGGCGAGGAGCAGAACGACTGGGTGGCCGTGCACGTCGTGGACTTCTTCAACCGCATCAACCTCATCTACGGCACCATCAGTGACTATTGCACGGAGCAGTCCTGCCCCGTCATGTCGGGCGGCCCCAAGTACGAGTACCGCTGGCAGGACGAGCACAAGTACCGCAAACCCACGGCCCTGTCCGCGCCCCAGTACATGAACCTGCTCATGGACTGGATCGAGGTGCAGATCAACAACGAGGACATCTTCCCCACCAATGTCGGTGAGTCTGGGTCCCAGCTGGGGCTGCAGGGAGGGAGGTGGGGCTGGAGCCTTCTCACAGAGCCCCTGTTGCTGTTCCAGGAGATGCTGCAGCACAGCTGACCCCTGTAGCAGAGCTGTTTCCCTCTGTGCTTCTCAGGGGGGCAGTGCAGTGAGCTCTTCCCAGCTCTTCTGCAGTGCTGAAATACCCAGAGCTGTAGCAGATCCCACTGGGAGTCATGGATACCTCAAGGCAGTGAAACAGGAGGCTGCCCTTAGAGCAGTCAGACTCTGAGGTGGCTCTGGAGTGGCTCGTGCTGGGTGCAGGAGGCTCTCTGGGAGCTGATGGCCAGCCCAGGTCTGAGGCACGGCTCTGTCACCTGGTGATGGTGCCACGTACCCACCCCCTCTCTTATTAGAGGCCACACCGGCTGCCTCTGCCCCTCCTGAGGGGTGGGATGCTGGCACAGGCCTGGAGGGAAGGGCCATGTTTCTACTGCCAGGACCATGGAAACAGGAGTTAGGCCTAAGATACCTCAATCTCCATATCCAAACGCAGCTTTGGGACAGAGATTGTTGGGTTTTATTTTGTGATGAAGATGGAAGAATTTAGTCTTTAAGTTATCAGGTAAATACAACTGAGCCTATGCAGAGCTTCCATCTCCTGGGATGGAGGAGATGAGGGGCAACAGAGCTCCCTCCCCCCTGCCCTGGTGTTCATCCCTTTGGAGCTCTGATGGGATGCAATTGGTCCCTATTTGTGGCACATCTGCCACTTGAACATCCACAGGGATTCTCCACTGTGCCAAAATGCAGCTTAAACCTGGTGTGGAGTGGGGCCATAAACAGCCAGGTTTGAGGCAGCTGAAGCACCAGACCTTCCCCAGCCATTCTTCTCATGCTGCACAGGCTCTGCTGCAGCTCTGCTGGTTCCACAATGGGGGTGTGGGTTCTGTTCTGGGCTGCAGGATAAGCTTCCCACAGCACCAGGGTTGTGCTTTGGGGCTTTTTTAGTTGTTACTGTCTTCAGCTCAGCTTTTACCAGATCTTTTAATGTTGGCTGAAACGCTGCAGCTCTGGGACAGCAAGAAAAGAGTTTAACTCATCCTTGTTCTCCAGAAACAGTGTGAACTTTACACCCTGATATCCCATGGAGGTGACTGCATGGCCAGACTGCTCTGCTGCAGGGGCCCAGCCAAACACAGTCCTGGAGCCTTCAAAGAGGACCTTAACAGCTTTAATTTTTAACCAAACAGCTAAAGATGTACCAAAACAAGGGATAACTGTGGGGAGTTAACAGCACCAGCCCTTTCCTTTGGGAAGTTGCTTGGTTGTATCTGGTGTTTTGCACTGTTTATATAAATACATCAAACAGGAGTAGAAGAAAACTCTCGTCTGACTGAAACAACTGCTGGGAATGTGGGCTCTGCTTTCAGTCACAGCAGTGCATCACTCCATCACTTAAAAAATCTGATCCAAAAAAAAAATGTGATCCAAAGGAAAGGAAAAAGGAGAGGGGAGCTGGAAATTACCAGGGACAGCAGTTTTGCCTCAATCTGTCCATTTTACCAATTTATTTTAGCCCTAAGCAACTAGTTTTAACTTGACCAAAGGTTTTTTATGGCCACTCTTCCCCTCCCAAGGTACTCCCTTCCCCAAGAACTTCCTCCCAGTGGTGAAGAAGATTCTCTCCAGGCTGTTCCGGGTGTTTGTCCATGTCTACATCCACCACTTCGACAGGATCACCCAGATGGGCTCGGAGGCCCACGTGAACACCTGCTACAAGCACTTTTACTACTTTGTGAAAGAGTTCAATCTCATAGACACCAAGGAGCTGGAGCCCCTGGTGAGTGTCTGGGTGGGCTCAGGTACAGGTGGGGCTCTCTGTGGCCAGCACAGGGCTGGGGGAGTCACTGAGGGCTCTGGAACCTTCTCAGAAGGCCCCACTTCAAACCCTGGGGTCAGTTTTGGGCCCCTCACTCCAGCAAAGACATTGAGGGGCTGGAGCATGTCCAGAGAAGAGAACAGAGCTGGGGAAGGGTCTGGAGCACCAGGAGGGACTGAGGGAGCTGTGGGGGGCTCAGGCTGGAGAAAAGGAGGCTCAGGGGGGCCTTTCTGGCTCTGCACAACTCCTGACAGGAGGGGACAGCCGGGGGGCTCAGTCTTGTCTCAGGTAACAAGTGACAGGACAGGAGGGAACAGTCTCAAGCTGTGCTAGTGGAGGTTTAGATTGGATTTAAGGGAAAAGTTCTTCACTGAAGGGGTGGGACAGGCATTGGAAAGGTCTGCCCAAGTCAGTGTTGGAGTCACCATCCCTAGAAGTGCTCAAAAAACATGTGGATGTGACACCTGGGGACATGGTTTAGTGGTGACACAGCAGTGGTGGGGTAATAGTTGGACTTGATGATCTTGGGAGTCTTTCCAACCCTTTAGGATTCCATGATTCTCTTCTAAAGCTGGTTGCCCAAATTCAGGACCGGTTGGCCTTGCAGTGTAACTGTCAGGAACCTGGGAGTCAGAGTGTGACTGGGATGTGCTGGAATGGGAATGGTGGGGGGAACACAGCCCTGCCCAAACTGGGGCTATTGGCAGCAGGGTCACCCCATGCCTAGGAATGGTATTGACAGCTAAACAGAGGGGTTTTTTATCTACACCCTCACCTGGGAGCCTGGACCCTCCTTCACAGTCCCTTGTCTTCTCTGTCCCTTTGACAGAAGGAAATGACCTCCCGGATGTGCCACTGAGCTCAGACGTTCCTGCTCCCACCTGGGCACCTCCTCCGAGGACTCCAAGCCCCAATCCCACATTGGAGACGTGATTCAAGGGGAGAACAGAGATGTTTCGTTTAAGAAATTATATATTTTTAATGAGTTTCAATGTAAAACTGTGATACTGCAGGAATATTTTTTTAAAGATGCTCTAGATTAACTAATTTTTTATAGTAATTTCTATAAAAAAGAAAGTAAATATTTTGTGGGCTGCTTGATGGGAATGTTGGCTGTCAGAGTGGGGAAGAGCTGCCTGAGCTGCCTCCTCAGTGTGCCCCAAGTGAGCTGAGCCAGACTTCACACAGAGCTGTGCTGTGGGGCTGGTGCTGCCATGGAAGCGGTACCTCCCTTGGGATACACATTTCCCATCCCTGAAGGCAGGGTACAGGACTGGTGTACATGGATCTCCCAGGTGTGGATCCCCAGCACCTCTTCCACTGGCTGTGAGTCCAGGTTTGGGGCAGAGCTGCTCTGTGCCACCTGTCCCCAAGGCCTGGCTCTCGTGTGCTCCCTCTGAGTGAGCTGGGACTGGGCTTCATCCCATGGCTGCTGCAGTTGGAGCCAGTGCTGTTGGAGTGGAAATCTCCCCCCTGTGTCAGCCCAGCCCTGAGCTGAGCTCTGCACACACAGCCCAGCTGTGGCTCAGCACTGTCCCTGTGGGGACACAGATCCACCCTGGCAGCTCCTCGTGGGAGCCACCAGAGAGAAGGTGCTGGGACAGGCACCAGGAAATTCTCCTCCATCCCCTCCCTCCCTGTCTCTTGTGGTACGCTGACCCTGCCGGGACCACATCCCGCTTCCCCTTGGGGTACGGAGCCTTCTCCCTGTTCCCCAGCATCACCACCCCACCCAGCTGGGCACATCTGGGACCAAAATCTCTGGTGTGCAGCCAGAGCCCCCCCAGCCTCACCTGCTGCTTGCACGAGGAGAGCTTGGCAGTGCCCCCGGTAGGTAGTGAGGCTACCTAGGATTTGGGGACCAGTAAGTGACCAAACTGCACCACTAACCACTTCTTCTTTACAAAGCATTCCTGTGCTCTGGAATCTCTGTACATACGTGACTCTCTCATTTCTCATCCTGCCGTTAGGACACTCGTACAAATACCACTCGTGCTCTGAAATGGAACCAATAAATTATGTTGTATTTACACAGCACACACCGCCGCCGAGCGTCTCGTGACTGCACATTCGTCAGAACCCTCCCATCAGCAAAACAAACACAGGGTGTTTGGGCTCCTTGGGGACTGTGCTGGAGAGCTGGGAGCTCGTGGCTGTGTGCTCCTGGTGCAGCTCCTGGGAGGTTGGTTGGGTTCCTCCTGCTCTCTACGTGCCAGGTCCAGGCTGTCTGGGCCCTGTGCTGGGTCCCAAAGCCACGGGGACCAGCAGCCCGGGGTTGTCCTGATTTGTGTCTGCAGTGTCCCTGTGCCCAAGGGTTGAGCTGTTCTCCCAGCTCTGAAACGTGGGTGGAAGTGGATGGGGGGGGAATTCCAGTTCACCAACTTGCTAAGAGGCTCCTCTGCTGTGGGAAGGAGCCAGGCATGCAGTCATTGGGGCTGGTGGACTAAATTGGGAAAAACTCTGCGTTTCATGGGTCCACATTGTTTTCCTGGGCAGGGGGGGAGTCAGGGGCTCCCCAGCTGTAGCTCCTCCTGTTCCTGCCTGCAGCACTGGCTCTTGCCTGTTACCCTACCCAGTGGAGGTGCTGGGACCACCCTCCAGCCCCTTTCCCAGTGTTTTGTGGGTGCAGCTCAGCTGGAGAACATGCTGTTCCTTGGTGTGGAATATCTCTTTGGCCAGCCTGGGTCAGCTGTCCCAGCCCTGGTCCCCTCAGTTGTTGTGCCCCTCCTTGCTGGCAGAGCATGGGACATACAAAGTCCTTGGCTTAGGGTAAGCACTGCTCAGCAGCACCAAAACATCGGTGTGTTATCAGCATTATTCTCATCCCAGATCCCAAACACGGCTCAGTACTGGCCACTGGGGAGAGAATTGGCTCTGTCCCAGCTGAAGCCAGGACACCTGCAAGGCCCCAAGTGCTGAGCTGTGGTGGGGCTGTAGGTGGGTGGTGAGCGGTGCTAGGTCAGCCCTCGGAGCCAGGGCAGCTCCTGGCGCTGTTCTTTAGCTTCCCTTCTCACACCCACCTGGAATGCTGTGGGTGCTGAGTCCAGGGATGGGTGGCACCCAACCAGCTGTGACCCACGGGGCTGCAGGGACCTGCCTTCCTCGGCCCCCCTTTTTGGGGGGAAGACCCTCCCATGCGAGACCAGCTCAGCCAAGGGAGGAGGAGGAAAAGCATCTTTGTAGGAGAAGATGTGGCAGGGCTGGAGGAGGCTGAGCCCGGCCCCCACGCCCAGCAGTGCAGGATGTTGCCCAGACAGGTCTGTGGAGCCACAGCTCAGCCTCGCTCTGCTTCTGCCCCGGCAGCCCCAGCCCCACTTTCATCTCCCCAGGCTTTCATGTGTTCGCTTGTGTTCGCTTGCTCCTGAGCTGCAGCTGCGAGTGCTGCAGGGAGCAGGCAGCTGTGAGCCCCTGGGGCTGAGCCCCCAAGCTGAGCCCTCCAGGCTGAGCACCCCAAACTGCTGCTCTGGTGCTGAGCACCCCAGGCTGACCCCCAGGGCTGAGCCCACCCAAACTGAGGCCCCCAAGCTGAGCCCAGCCTGGCGAGGGGGTTTAGCCTTGACCAGGACCTCTCGGTACTTTCACTGCTCGTCTCCGCTGGCGCTGGTTGGGTGCAGAGGCATCACAAAGGCTGTGCTGAGAACCCAGAGAAAGCTTTGCAGATCTGCACTGCAGGGCCTGGGCTGAGCAGGTACTGTGCCCTGGGCTCCAGCAGCCTCCCCTCTGCGGGGCTGATCCCTTCCCAAAAAGCACAGATGGCATCTGCCCCAGAGCTGGAGCGGGCACGGGCTCAGCACGGGGGGGGTTGTGGCTGCCGTATGTTCTGAGGGAAATGCTCCTTTCCCGTGGCTCAGAGCAGGCTCTCCTGCTGCTCCCAGGAAGCCATGGTTTGCCCTGATCCTCCCCTGCTGGGCTTCTCCATCCCCTGAACCCTGAAGAGCTCGGGAGCTTCAGGGCCTCAGTTCTGCCATGAATCCGGATTTAGGATCTACCATCAATTTGTAACAGATGAGTGATTTAGGGTCACTCAAAGAGTCAATGCTGTTAGCAAAAGTTATTTTAATATGAAGCTGTGAAAGTGTGATTTAACAGAGTACAATGATGACATTCCCTCTGGTACTTCCTACATGGATGTAAAAGACTAAGGAAAATCAAGTTAGAACTGAGCTGGAATGATTTACACTGAGACTGAAGATAAAAAGGGTAAGAGAGACCTTTCTGTTGAGTACAAGGTTCAGACAAGACCCCCCTGCTTCCTAAACTCCTGATGGACCTTAGGTACAGCCCAGGTCCAGTCTTAGTCTCAGATTTGGACAGTGGTTCACATATGAAGGAATTAAATACATGGATTTCATTGGTGTTAATTCAGGGTGTTGTCAGAAACTCACCAAGGAGCTGTTGCAAGGAAGGGTCTCTCCACCTTGGGTGGGGAAGGACCTCTCAATCTCATCCCAAACCCTGAGACATGTCCCACCTCCAGAGGAGATCACAGATGTGCAGTCCAGCTGCAGATTAGGGGAGACTCAGATTGGACTCATCCAAAGACCTGTTGGTGGTGGGAAGGTCTCTGTTCCTTGAGGCACAGGCTCGGGAGGTGTCCCTGCTCCAGGACAGCACAGCACAGTCACACTGCCAGGCAGGGAGAGCTGAAGGCACCTGCTGGTGCCTTGGTGATGGGATGAAGCAGTTGGCTCACAGGGAAAAGTGCAGGGGGCTCCTTGTACCCACAGCTTTCATATTGTTCCTTGATAAATAAGTCTTGGAAAAGCCACCTGCTCTCCGTGTTAATCCCACAATTAGTTCTGAGCTCACAAGCATCGATGTTCCCTGGGTCACTGCTCCTTCATGGGTTTCCTGGATTTCTTGGCCAGCCTCTGGCCTTTTCCTCCTCTGGATCCCAGACCAGACCATCACTGGTTTGGTGGAAGG
Source organism: Dicaeum eximium (assembly GCA_013396995.1). Taxonomy (NCBI): domain Eukaryota; kingdom Metazoa; phylum Chordata; class Aves; order Passeriformes; family Dicaeidae; genus Dicaeum; species Dicaeum eximium. The sequence goes on from VWZP01010709.1 coordinate 222,469, forward strand.
GTCGAACACATCCATCACGAGTCCCATTAAGGTTTGCTAAAGTGGGAAGCTGGGAAGTGGGGGCAGCCTTTGCACAGACCCTTGGAAAGCAGCCAGGGAGGAGCAGGGGCTGGCGGTCTCCTATGGCACCTGTGGCTGTGGGCCTGTGCCAGAGCCACGTCCTGCTGGGTGAGGACAGGGATGTCCCCACTGCCACCACCTCCCTGGGCAGCAGATCCTGCTCAGAGCATTGCTGGGGCTGTGCTGTGACAGAAGGATGTCCTTACCCTGCCCTGCCCTGGCCCCCAGCCCTGGGCACTGGCCCCTCCAGAGGGGCCATGGGGCCCATGGACTGTGCTCCCATCCCCAGGAGGTGCTGCTCCATTCCATGCACCTTTTGAGTTGGGGAAACAGGAGCACAGGTGGCACAGGACATGTCCCTGCACAGCCCTGCTGTCACACTCAGCCCCCCAGACCCTGGCAGTGCCTCTGTCCCTCATCCCTGCACGGGATGGATGCTTTCCAAGCTCTGAAATGTGCTTTTTGTTTGTTCTGTGTTCCCTGGACAGCTGATGCCTCTGGGGCCAGATTTCCCAGGGTCCCTGGCAGCCCCCCAGCCCTGATCTGCACCTGCCTCCTCCTGGGCAGGGCCCTGGATTTGCTCTGCTCCAGTTTTGGGCTCCATGGAGGAGGTGACAGCCATTCCTGGGACAAGGGAACAGCCACCAGCGTGGCACGTGCTCCCTCTCCCTTGTATGGCGCAGGCCAGGCCAGGGGCCAGCAGCTCCAGGAACATGGGCAGGACCTGGAATGCTTCTGGGAAAATTCCCTGCTGGAGCGGGGAGGACATGTCCCATCCCCGCGGGTGACACCGATACTGAGGGCACCTGCTGCTCCAGCTCCACAGGGACAGCAGGTCCCTCCTCACCCGCTGCTTTACCAGGAGAAGGGGCCCCAGGATCACTTTTGGTCCTGGTGAACAAATCCCTGCTAACCCCAGAGGCTGCTGGAACACAGCCACCGGCACCTACATCCTCCAGCACAGGCCCTGCTGTGGTTTCAGTGCCCTTTCCAAGGGAGCACGGGGAATTTCTTGATGGTTTGGGAGTTTTTCTGCTCCTTCTAACAAAATGTGCAACGTGCCAGCCTGCACCCCCCGGGCTTCCCCAGAGTGACCCAGCTGCAGTGGGTCAGGGCTGCTGCTGCAGACTTCCCCCTTCCCAGGGAACTTCCCAGGGAGGATGGGGGAGGGTGAAAAAGAGCCTGGGGTGTTTAAGGTCCTCCTGGAAATGCTTTTCCCATGTCGGCTAAGACAGGGCTCCCACTGTGGCACAGCATGAGCCCTCTCCCTGCCCTTCTCCCAGACACCCCAAAATCACAGCTCCTGCAGCTCTTGCCCCTTGTTTTGGGGGCTGCAGGGATTTCCCTCCTGGAGGAACTTGGTCCATCTTTCCAGTAGATCCCTGGGCCAAGCCCCATCCCAATCCCACCATCTCCATGTCCTTGTCCCCTGGCAGGGGTTGTCAAGGCCAGGACTGGGTGATGGGGGGAAGGATGTTCCCCACTGAACTGGCACCTCCCTTGAAGGGCTTTTTGGAGGTGAAACTACCCCAGGTGTGTTTGTACCCTCCCTCAGGACACACTTCCCTGCAGCTTCGATGTTGGGTTCCAGTGACTCTGTCACCTTATGGCACCTCTTCCATCTGGGGAAACTGAGGAACGACACCACCATCCCCGTGCCTGTCCCTGAGACACACTGGGCAGCTCTGCTGGGGGTTCCTGGGCAAGGGGCAGCCCTGGAATGTGGGAGTAAAGCAGGAGCTGGGAAAGCCAAGGCTTCACCCCAGCCCTTTCCCTGCAGCACATGGGAGTGAGGGACCAGGGCCGTGTCCCTGGGAGAGCCCCACGGTGGCAGGGTGGGAACTTGGGGTGCACTGGAGGCCTGGCAGGAGCTGCCAAAACTCTCCCAGTGGCTTCAAGGTGAGGAGGAAGATGGAGGATCCACCAGCACAGGAACAGCTCAGCCGTGAGTCCGTGTGTGCCTTGGGNTCCCCTGTGTCCCTCCTGTTCCCCGTCCCTCCCATCCCTCCTGTCCCACCCCAGCGCCAGGAGTGTCAAACCTCCGGGTTTCTGCCCAGCAGGAAATTCCTGGGTTTTTGCAGGATTTTTTAATTTGACACAGAGCCAGGGTTCCAAATCCTCCTGCTTCCAGGGGCGGGAAGCTGGGCCCTCCGTAGGCCGGGGAAGGAACACACGGAAAAAGGAGGTTTATTTATTTTCCCTTCCGAAGCAGAGCAGGGGTGGGAGGGGAAGCCCTGGACAGCCCCGAGCAGCCTCCTGCCCACACTGGGGCACATCCAGGGGGAGTGGGCAGCCATGAGTGGCTCAGGGCACAGAGGGGTGACAGGGTGGCCACGATGCCTCTGGCCCCTCACGCTCCCTCTGCTCCCTGGCCAACAATAGCCGCCTTCCGGCACAGCCCCGCTCACTTTTCCTGTTTTCCCTCGGCCGGTCTTGGAGTGTGGGGCTCCAACAGCTCCTGGAGATCCCACAGGATTGTGGGTCCTGGTGGAACACAGAGGTGTGGGGACAGGTGACACCTTGGGGACACAGCAGGGGGCTCACCATGAGTGGATCCTGGGAAGAACTGGGACATGGGGAATTTGCTGCTGCCAGCCCCATGTTTGCACCCCTGGGACGCTGGGTGTGATCAGGAGGAGAGAGGAGGCTGAGGGGCTTAAATGTAGTGAAATTCATGTTTCCCTGAAAAAACATTAGGAATCCCTGAGTTGTGGTGTGTGAGCTGCCAGCAGGGCCTTTGCAGGGACCTGCTGTGGCCCCAGACCTGAGGGCCAGGCTGGGCCCCGGGGAAATTTGGGCTGGACCCTGTGCCCAGGAGGTGAGGGGCAGAGGGAGAGCCCTGGTCCTGTGGGGGAAACATGGGTGGTACACTGGGATGAACAGGTGTGCAGGGAAAACCAGCACATGATCCTGTGTCCGGGTGTGTGTCTGTGCAAACACCCCTGAGCCATGCTCTGGCCTTGCACACACGTGCGTGGTTTTGTGCACATCCCCTGGGCACCAGTTCCACAGGGACGAGCACCGGGAAGGGAAGGCTCGGGAAGAGGAGCCTGTCCCGGTGCCCCTGTGCCCTTGAGTGTGCACTGAGTGTGCAAAGCCTGTGTGACAGCACAGGGGGCAAACACAGGGCACAGGGCCAGGGCCACACGGTGAGCAGGGGGTGGGCACTGAGCAGAGGGGGCACGGGGACATGTGGGGAGCACACAGAGGACACGCAGGACGTGACACGCAGCCAGCACACAGCGCAGGTGGCACACGGGTCACACACAGTGAACACGCTGTCACTGCCCCATTTCCCACACGGGGGTCCAGGCGAGCCCCCGGCCCAGCCCTGACCATCCCCACCTCGCCAGGCACCCCTGGGTGGCCCCGGGGCTGTGGGTTCCGGCTGCCCTGCCCTGTCATTCCCGGCTCTGTGACCTACATGGTGGCGGGTGCAATTTGGGAGCGCGTGGCTCCTCAGGAGCCCCAGGAGGGGAAGGGACTGTCCCTGTCCCCCTGCAGACCCCCCAGTAGCGGGGACACCACCACTCACCCCCCCAGTCTGGATTAAGTGGGGAGCCCTCATTAGCAGCACTAACGAACAAAGGCCCGGCCAGGCCGGTTTGTGGCATGAGGGAGAAGCCATTAGGGCCGGGAAACGCAGGAATTTCGGCGGATTCTGGGAGCGGGATGGCCAGGAGCCCACCCTGGTCACCCCAGGGCGGGCTGGCACCGGGCTTTGGGGCGATGCACATCCCCCAAACACCCCCCAGCAGCGGGGGAGGAGAGGGTGGGGGGCAGAGCG
>VWZP01010709.1:228134-245224 GCA_013396995.1 Dicaeum eximium
TTTTTTATTTTGCCGCCTCCCTTCATTTCTCCCAGCAACGCCGCCCCCCGCCCCCCCCCGCAGCAAGATGGTGCAGAAGAAATCCGAGATCCCGGGATTCCACCGCTCCTTCAAGGTAAGGGGCTGCTCCCCGCCCCCACGGGGATGCTCTGGGGGGCTCCGGGGCCAGGATCGCTGCATCCCCTGCAGGAGACGGAGGGGGCCCGGCCGCTTCCTGCCCCACCCCCAACACCCCCCCAAACTGAGGAGCTCTGGGGGCGCTGCCACCCAAACCGTGCACGGGGACCCCCCTGTCCCCTCCTCCCGGAGGTCGCGGTGCTCCTGGGGGTTGGGTCAGTGCCTTCCCCCATCCTCCCTCGGGTGGGCGCTGGGGTGCTGCAGCTCTCACGGGGGTCCCCCGTGGGTGGGGTGGCTGCACTTTCCCCCCGCCCGGTTTTGCCCCTTCGGCTTGGTCCGGCAGCGATGTGGGGGTGGTCTCAGGGCTCCCGCTGGGACCGTGCGAGGGTCGGTCCCGCAGCGCCGCCCGCACCGGGATGCCCCGGGCACCCCCAGCCCGGGCCCGTCACCCCCCGTCCCTGTCACTGTGACCTCGGGGGGTGCGGGGGGTCCCCGTGGTCCCGCTCCTTTCGGTTCCCCCCCTCCCGATCCGCCTCCTGGCTGTGGCTTGGGGGGTCCTTTGTTCGGTTTCGCTCCAGCTCCGGCTGCGGGGGGGTCCCCCTAAGCCACCCCCTCTTTGCAGTGACCCCGCTCCTGCTCGGGTGGCCTCTGCCCGGGGTTTGTGTCCCCCCGCGGTGGCCGGGGATGGAGGCGGGGGGGACACCTCGGCTGTGCTGATGGAGCCGGTGCGTAGCTTCCCATCCCCCAGACCTTTGTGTGGTAGTGCTGCGGCAGCTGGCAGGGTCCCCTGCCCCCCTACTGCCCCCCCAGTGCCCCCCCGAGCTTCCCCTACCCCCGTACACCCCGAACCTCTCCCGGAGGCCTCGTCCCCCCCGGTCCTGCCGGGGTCGTCCTGGGGGGCAGCAGCTGTGGGGCGATGCTGCGCTCCCCAAAACCAGGTTTTGAGGGGGAGGAATGCCGCAAAAATGCAGCACAGGAGAGTTTTGGTCCCCGAGATCCAAAGTGGTGCTCGGTGAGGGGGTGCTCCTGGTGGGACCCGTTCCCCCCAGGGCTGCAGTAAACAGGCGCCTTCTGGGTGTTTCTGGCCGTGGCCTGGGCTGGCCGTGCTGGGGCTGGCAGCCGGCCCGGGCACCGGGCGGGTTTGGGAACGCCGCTGGAGCTGCCACCTCCACCCAAACAGATTTCATAATCCTGGGGAGGAGGGAGCCCTTTTGCCCCTAGCACTGCCCCATCCCATGGGTGGCTCAGGGGAGCAGGAAGCACAGGGTCCCCGTGTCCCTTCGGGTGCCACTGGGGCTTCAGCACGGGGGAAGGAGCGCGCGTCCTGTGTCCTCCGTGGATCCCGGGGTGCAAAAGAGTTTGGAGTGAGGCCTGATCCTGCTGAGTCGGGGGTGTCCTGCAGCCTGGTGGACACGATGTCCACTGGAGCAGGCTCCAGCCACTGTGACCTTGCAGGGAGCTGGGAGGACATGGAGGGGTGGCTCTGGAGCCTGTCTTGCCCCGTGACTTCTCTTCCTCCCCCTCCTACCCCACTGTGGTTCAGGTTTGGGTGGAGATTTGGGGTTGGGTTGGTGTGGGCGGCTGTGGTCCTTCTCATCATCCCCGGTGTGCTGGCCTGGGGCTGGCTGGAGGAGTGACCCTGCAGCACCATCCCCATCAGGAGATGTGGTCAAAGCTTTCCTCCTCATCCTCTGGCTCTCCCTGGAGCTCTGCTGTGTCCCACCATGAGCTGGTGTCCTGCACCATGGGGCAGTGAGCAGAATGTGTCCCAGGAGCCAGAGCATGCTGGGCTTGTGTCAGTGCTGGGCTCAGGGTGGCAGCTGGTGGTGGCTGATCCAGCAGCTGCCACCTCACTCCTGCTCTTGACTCTCACAGGGGCAAAACCCTTTTGACCTGGAGTTCGACCAGTCCAACCACCTGGAGCCCGTCTTTAACTTTGAGTGCCCGCCCCGTCCCGGTGAGTCTCCTCCTGGGGCTCCCTCCCAGCGGGGCTCCTCCCATCCTGCCCCTGGGATTTTGGCCCTGAAGGCTTTGAGGGCAGCCCTGGCAGTGCTGGGGCACCTGTGGGTGGACAGGGATGGCTGACACCGGTGGCCTTGCCCTGGCACAGACATGCCTTCAAGTCAACCCATCGACATCCCTGATGCCAAGAAAAGGAACAAGAAGAAGAAGCGGTGCAGAGCCACCGACAGCTTCTCGGGCAGGTTTGAAGGTGAGCGGGGCTGCTCGGGGGCTCCAGGGGTTCCCCTCACCTGGGGCAGGGCTGGGCCCTCCTGGTGTCCCCAGGCTGTGTGCAGTGGGGCCGGCAGCTCAGGTGACCTCTCCCCTGCCAGATGTTTACCAGCTGCAGGAGGAGGTGCTGGGAGAAGGGGCCCACGCCAGAGTCCAGTCCTGCGTGAACCTCATCACCAACAAGGAGTATGCAGTGAAGGTAAAGCTCCTCCCACCCCCTGCCTCAGTTTCCATTTCTGCCCTCCACGTCTGGGGCTCTCCCAGCTCCCAGGATCAGCCGGTGCTGGCCCAGGACTGCAGCTTTATGGGCTGGAGGGAAGGGAGAGGGGCAGGGATGCAGCAGCGCTGGGCTGTGGTGGTGGCACCACCCAGCTTGGGGTCCTCGGTGACCCCCCTTAGCCACGCTCCTCTCTCTGTCAATGAGGGCATGCTGGAGACTGAATGAACACTTGGGATGTGTCTGAGGGCTTGGGGCAGACAGGGGCACGTGGTGCTGGCAGGATGGTCATCTCCTGCTCACTCCAGGGAGCTCTGTCTCGTGTAGGTGCTGGAGGGGGTTGGGGTGAGCTTTTGGGGTCAGGGATGGTGGTCCCGTGTCCCTGCACCCCACAGACTCCAAGCCGTGGCACGGGGGCTCTGGGATGGCTCCTGTGTCAAAACGCAGGCAAATGCCGGGGGAACTTTGCCTCCCCCATCGCTCCGTGGGGACCTTTGGGTGCTCCAGAGGGGAAGCTGAGGCAGCAGGGAGGGCTGTGGTGGTGGAGTGCTCTGTGTGCCCCAAAGGGCGATGAGAGCACCCATCTGCCCCCTCTGTGGGGTGTCCCCCTGTCCAGCCCTGGCACGGGCAGCGAGCCCCGCTGTGCCAGCGCCCAGTGGGGCATAGGGCCCTTTGCTCGCCGCTGCTCCGGCCTCACGTGGGGCTGCGCTGGCCCCGGCCCCGGAGGGAGCGGCTTGGCACGGCCGCTGCGCTTGGCACCGGCACCGGGAACAGCCTGTTCTGCTGCCCTAACCCCGCCGGGCCCCGCTGCCCCGCCCGGCCCGCGGCTCCCCGCGCTGCTGGCGGGGCTGGGGTGCCCCGGCCCCTCCCTGAGCCTCCCCTTCTTTGCCTTGCAGATCATAGAGAAGCGCCTGGGACACATCCGGAGCAGGGTTTTCCGGGAGGTGGAGATGCTCTATCAGTGCCAGGGACACAGGTACGGCCGGGCATCCCCCGCTGTGGGCACGGGGAGGGGTCTGAGACCGGGCTGATGAGCCGGGGGACACAGCCAGGCCGCCCTCTGCCCCACGCTCCCTCCCCTTGACCCCGCAGAGGGGACGTTCAGTGGTTTGCCATGGTTTGCCATGGCGACAGGGCCTCGGTGGCCACGTTGGAGCCGAGCCGAGCCCCTGCTGCTGAGCGGGGCTGTGTGTGGGGATGTGTGTGGGGCTGTGTGTGGGGCGGGCCAGCGAGCCAGGAGGGGCTGTGAGCAATTAGGGAGGAGCGGAGCCGGGTGCTGCAAGCCCCTCTCCCTCCTGGAATTCGGCCAGGGGGGCCTTGGCCGTGTGGTTTCAATCACTGCAAGCCCAGTTTTCCCATCCCACATCCCTCCCGGGATCCTGTGCTGGATGGGGGGTGGGGGGGACCCCAAGAGGTATTTCGGGGGATATTAGACTCATGCCATGGTCCCTGCAGAAACGTCCTGGAGCTGATTGAGTTCTTCGAGGAGGAGGAGAGGTTTTACCTGGTGTTTGAGAAGATGAGGGGAGGTGAGTGTGGCCCCAGGGGGGTGGAGCTGGGGCACCAGGACCCCACAAGCCCCAGCTCTGCTCTCACCTGGCCACAGGCTCCATCCTGACCCACATCCACCGGAGACGCCACTTCAACGAGCTGGAGGCCAGCGTGGTGGTGCAGGATATCGCCAGCGCCCTGCACTTTCTGCACAACAAAGGTGAGCTGGGGCGCCGGGCCCTGCCGGGGGTGTCACTGCTTCCCTCCATCATCCTGCCCAGGGGACAGCGCCCGTCCCAGCACGCAGGGTCAGGCCCAGCTGCATCACAAGGCTTTTTGCGGTGCAGATCCTGTTCCTCCAGTTTGGTTGGGATTCCGGGCCAGCAGCAAATTTTGCCTTTTGCCAGGGTGCAGGCAATGATTTGGGGTAGGGGGGGAGGGGTCCCTGTGCCACCCCCAGACTTTACACTATAGCAGTTTTGTAGGAGGGGGATTTTTACCCTCATTGGCTCTTTTGCCCCCAGGGATTGCACACAGAGATCTGAAACCAGAAAATATCCTGTGTGAGAGCCCAGACCAGGTGAGCGGGGAGCAGCCAGGGTGGGTGCAGGGTGTTCTGCCTGGGGGGATGGGCACAGTGGGGTGATTCCTGAGGTGGGGGGTGCAGGAGGGTCCTGCCAGGGACATGCACACACGCACACAGCCACCCCAGGTCCTGCCAGGGACACAGAGACACACCAAGTCCTGCCAGGGACACACACATGCCCCATATGGCACAGCACAGCGTGGTGTGAAGCATGACACAACCTGGCATTGCTGTGGCCTGAAAACACGGCTGTGGTTCCTGGAGGATGCCAGGGGGGTCACCGACCACTCCTTATCCCCCTCTCTGCAGGTCTCCCCAGTGAAGATCTGCGACTTTGACCTGGGAAGTGGCATCAAACTGAACGGCGATTGCTCTCCCATCTCCACTCCGGAGCTGCTCACCCCGGTAAGCGGGCAAGCCCCCCACATTGTGGGGTCCCGGGGGCCACCGAGCTGCCCTGCAGGCTCCGGGAACAGGGCTGTGCATGGACACCCCCCTGCTCGTGGCTGCTGTCGCTGATGCTGCGTGTCCCCCGTCCCCCCCCGCTGAGGCAGGCGAGATGCGGTTACATAACGCGGGGGGGCCGGGGGCTGGCGCAGCGCCCGGGCTGCCGTGAGCCTTAGCAACAGCGCCGAGCCTGCCGGGGAGAGAAGTGGGTCAGCACCGGGCCGGGGGGACCGCGATTCCCCGGCTCATGGGCGAGGGAGAGGGGCCGAGCTCCGGCTGCGGGAGTGCGGGGCGGGGCGGACACCCCCAGAGCTCCGGGTGTCCCCGCGTGGGACAGATCCCGTGTCCTGCAGCAAGCCCCGCTGCCCTTATCGCCAGCCGCAGGTGCCCCGTGCAGGGTATCGCCCTGCGCCCCGCGTTATTTGGGGGTGCGAACGTGCCGGGAGGGCAGAGCCGAGCCCGTGTGGGGTGCACGGCAGCCAGCACCCCCTGCCCGCTCCTTCCCGCACGTCCGCCCTCCTCGGGGCGGGATCCGAGCTCCTGAGGAGTCCCGAGTTTCCCCGTTCTCTGCCCGGGGGCGGAGCGGCACGGCAGCGCCATTCCGGGAGCGGGGCTGAGGGGTTGTTTTTTGTTTTCCTGCGGTGGCATCAGCTGCTGGGGCTGGAGAGGCCCCTCGTCAGGAGGCCTCTCTCGTTCCGGGGCGATTATCTGCTGCTGCAGCTCTTTTCTGCCCTGGTCACGGGGCCTGTGTGGGCTGCGGGTCATGTGCTGGAAAGCCCCAGAGTCCCTGCAGCGATAGGGGAATGGGGCCGCTGGCTCTGCCTCTCCCTGCGCCAGGGTTAACTCCTCCCGGCCCGGATCCTGCGCGGTGGCTCCGCCTGTGCCGGCCCGGGGAGCAGGCACGGTCAGGCGGGGGAGCAGGCACGGTCAGGCGGGGGAGCAGGCACGGTCAGGCGGGGGAGCGGGCACGGTCAGGCGGGGGAACGGGCACGGTCAGGCGGGGGAGCGGGCACAGCAGGCTCGTCCCACCGTGTCCTGTGGCCGCTCCCAGGCGCTGGAGCTGACCCGCCGAGCCGGTTGGGTGGCGGCTGTGCTGTGGGTGCTGTGGGTCTGGCTGTCCTACGCCGTGGGGGTTGCACCCTTTAGGCTTTATTTTTTTTTTCCTTCGGGGCGGCAGCTGCTGTTGGGTGACCCCAGAGAGGCGGGTCTGTGGCATCCTCTGTGGTGGGAAACCAGCAGGGAGCAAACCTGGGATCAGCCATGTCAGCACCTTCCGTTCAGAGCTGCAGCCCCGGGGGTCTGGCAGGACCCTCCAGTCCCCCCTGCCCCCTCGGTCCCCCCCTTCGGGGCTCACCCTGCCTGTCCCCGCAGTGTGGCTCAGCCGAGTACATGGCCCCAGAGGTGGTGGAAGCCTTCAACGAGGAGGCCTCCATCTACGACAAGCGCTGTGACCTGTGGAGCCTGGGTGTCATCCTGTACATCATGCTGAGCGGGTACCCCCCCTTCGTGGGCCACTGCGGCTCTGACTGCGGCTGGGACCGGGGTGAGGCGTGCCACACCTGCCAGGTGCGTGGGGGACCCCAGCAGCGCCCAAACCCACCCCCAGTTTGGCTGCGGCGCTCCTGGCTGAGCCCCTGTTATTTCTCCCCCTGCTCAGAACATGCTCTTTGAGAGTATCCAGGAGGGGAAGTACGAGTTTCCTGACAAGGACTGGGCACACATCTCCTTTGGAGCCAAAGACCTCATTTCCAAGCTGCTGGTGAGAGATGCCAAGAAGCGGCTCAGCGCGGCCCAGGTCCTGGAGCACCCCTGGGTGCAGGGGGTGAGTATTGATGACCCCTCCCCACTCTCTGCTCCCAAAAGCCAGGGTGGGGAACACCTGTCTGCACAATCCTGGCTCTGACTGGCTGCATTTTGTTGCAGTGTGCCCCGGATAACACCCTGCCAACCCCCATCATCCTGCAGAGGTGAGTCTGGGTTGCCCTGGGACATTGGCCAGCTCCCTGAACCCTGACTCCACTAGTCAGCACTGCTGTCCCTTCCTTCTGCTTTTTGGGGGCTCAGCCACCACTCTGTCTGGGCAGCCCTGCCACCTTGGGTTTGATTTTTGGTGTCTGAGCAGTCTGGCATGGCCAGCATGTGAGGAGGGACACCTGGATATTTGATCCTGACCTTCCTCCAGCCCCCCACACCCCCCCTGAGCCCATGCCTCCCCTGCAGGAACAGCAGTGCCAAAGAGCTCACCTCCTTTGCTGCTGAGGCCATCGCTGTCAACCGCCAGCTGACACGGCACGATGAGGACGAGGAGGAAGAGGTGGAGGAGGAAGCACGACCCATCATCATCAAAGCTACCTCACGGGCCATGCAGCTCTCCCCCCCCTCCGAGTCCAAGCTGGCCAAGCGGCGGCAGAAGAGCAGCCTGGCCAAGGCAGTGGCCTCTGGGCAGCACCTGGTGGCCCCGCTGGTCCTGGTGGCCGACCAAGCCTGAGTGGTGCCCCTCACACCTGCTGTACCCCATGTCCCTCCTTCTTCTCCTTTCTTTCTTCCTCTCTCCCTCCCTCACCCCACTGTTTCTGGCTAGTGACAAGATCAGGACTCGTCCCTGTGGCTGGTTTCCAAGGTTTTGCTGATCTTGTAGGTCTGGGGGTGGGAGGGTTTGTTTAAGATCTTTTTTTTTAAAGGTATTAAATCAAGTGTGAGGTTGCTTCACCCAGGGCACACTCAAGGACATCCGACAGACACACGGACTTTTGTTTCCCAGCTCTTGGTTTCTCCTCTGACATTTTTCCCCCTCCCTGACACCAAAGGACTCTTTGTATCCGCGGCTGCTTTGACGATTTCAGCTCATTTCATACTGTGAACAAAAGACCCTCGGTCGTGTTTTCAACAACGGGAATTGCGTTTTAACCTCGTCCCTCCCCTTGGAGCTGCAGGTTTCTCTCTGATGTTGGGGTAGATCCCACAAAAACCCCTTCCTGGGTGTCCAGGAGACATCTTCCTGGTGTGGGAGGTGTGGGAGCCCCTCTGTCCTGTGCTCAGGGGTGTCCCCAGCTCAGCTCCAGGGGGACACGGTGGGACTTGTGCGGGGAACTGCTCAGGCTGGGGGGAGACGGTGCCAGTAAGGGAGCAGCACCCAACCCACCCTCTCTCCTCAGCATCCTGCTTCCAGAATAAGCTATTCACCCCTTTTCTTTTTCTTTTTGCCCTTTTTTTTTTTTTTTTTCCTTTTAATTATTGTTGGTTTTAAACTGCCAGCTGTGCTTCTCTACAGGGCATGGAGAAATGTCTTCCTTTCCTCCCACGCTCCGGCTGGCGGCTCCCCGGGGGATGCATGGGCATCCAGGGCTGTGCTCTTGTGCCAGGTCAGGTGTAGCACCCCAGGTTTTGGAAGGGCTGGTGGCTGTGCCCTTGGGGAGGTGCAAAGGGGATGAAGTGTTCAGGGTGGGCAGAGCAGCCAGAAGCACTCTCTGGGAATTGCGTGCTCTCTGGAAAGCAAGGACCCCCTTAAAGCGCATCGGGACCTGCTGCAGGACAGTGAGACCTGCCGTGGCTTCAGGCTGGCCCCGAGGCTGCTGTGGCAGGAGGGTCGGGGGGCACAGAGGGTGCCCAATGCCCCGGGGGTGCCCGTGGGTGAGCAGCCAGGCTGGTGGCAGCACCCAAAGGCCAGGGTACAGGGGAGCAGCCTGAGGACAGTTCGGGATGTGGGGCTGCAAGGTTTGGGGTCAGAGCAGCGGGGTCTTCAGCGGTTGCGTGGTCAGGCACGTGCATCCCTGCTCACCTGTGTTCAGGTGTGCATGGCATTGTCCTTTCCTTGGAGTTTGCTTCAGGGTGGGAAGGACTTGGGATGCTGAGTCGGGGCGAGGCCCTTGGCTGGTTTCTGGGTCTGTCCAGGCGAGCAGGGCTGTGCTCAGGGCCAGACCGGCCTCCAGCTGCCTCCAGTGCCTCCAGATCCCCCTGACACCCCCTGCTCCTGCCACAGGCACTGCTTTGGGTTGTGCCACCAAGCTGTGCCTGCTGCCAGCCCCCATCCCACTGGCAGGGCAGTGCCCCCTTCATAGCCACCTCCTGTCCCTTCCGACTCAGTGCTTTGAGCTTTATATTTTGCAAAAGCAGCCTCAGCCCATCGTGTGCACAGGTGAGGGTTTGGGAGCTCTCAGCTGGGGAACAGACTTCCCTGGGTCTTCAGCTGAAGACAGTCACTGTCTCTGGAAAAAAAAGAAAGTTCTCCTTTTTATTTTAAGACTGCTGACAGCAATACTATGCAATATATGTTGTTTTTTGTTTCAGGGAGGTGTGTGTGAGTTACCTTGGGAGATGATGATCTCGGGTGTTGATGGAGTTTAGGGCAGGGGCCATCTTCTCTCACTCTTCTCAGCCTTTCTGCTGACCCAGGGGGGCTGGGGAGGGTGGCTCCATTCCCATCCCACCCCCCAAAACTGCCTCACACTTGCGATCTCCCTCTCCTCTGTGTGTCCCAGTCCCACCGTGCTGGGTGGGGAGGAACAAAGCAGTGGTGAGGGGAGACCCTCCCCGCAGGCACTGGGACACCACGGAGAGGCCTCCTTTAACAGAAAGAAAAAAAATCCATCTTGATTGTACATTGTTACTTTTTATAGCTTATTTTGTTTTATCAGTTGTAGATAATTCCTTGTTGTCTTATATTAAGAAATACTTGAATGATGTACAGTACGCGATGCCTTGAGCTGGTATTGTGAAGCTATCATTGATGCTGCATGCTGCAGCCTTCTTTTAAAAGACAAAAAAATCACGGGAAGGGGATGGCAGGGGGATGTCTCCAGAATTTATCTGTCCCCCATGCTGCTTTTGTTGGCAACTGAGTTTCCCCTTTTTCCGCATAAGAGCGATCTCTTTTATATCTATATATATATAAGTACACCACACACTCTGGGGAAGGCCTGGGTGACCCTGCCTGTGTCCCGTGGGTGTCCTCAGCTGTGGATGTGCAGCCAGAAGATGCTGTGGGAGTTTGTGGGAGTTGGAGGATGTGCTGGTGGCATCCGAGCTCAGCCTGGGCTCGGCTTCGCGTTTTGGGTGGGGTTTGGTTTGGACCCGGCGCTCCTGGCGTGGTACTTGGGGGTGACCCATGGCTGGGACTGTGCATTGGGAGAGAATCTTTAAATGCCTCTAGAGCTGGGGATCGACTGGAAATCCTCCAGCCTGGCTGGTGGCAGCACTGGCGGGGCAGGGATGGCTGGGGACACCCCTGTGCCAGGGCCAGATGTCCCCTCCCCACTGCCAGCACTCTCCTGGGGAGGTTTCCAGACAGATGCTCCCGTGGTCCAGCACCAGCGACCCCTTCTTGCCAACACCCTTCTTCCTCCTCCTCTTCCTCTTTCCAAGCTTGCCCCCCCATAGGGCATCTATCTTGGAAACCAACTTCAAAAATACTTTTTTTTTTTTTAAGCTGGAAATGTTAAGTGTTTTTGCTTCCTCTCCTTCCCCCCCACCCTTCCTCCAGCCAACTAACTCGACTTAGAACTGGTTAGAAATGTTTACTGTGAAGCTAACTCTTTTTTATCAAACCAGGAGAAACTTTCTCCACTTTACAATTGATGAAGACTGCCAAAGCTGGTTCAACAAGAGTCACGTAAACGCACTGTTGGTTTGTGCAACAGCGGCCTCTGCTCAGGGGCTGGCTGGGAAATAAAAGTGAAAATATTAAAAAAAAAAAAAAAGACAAAAAAAAAAAAAAACAAAGAAAGGAAAAAAAAACCCACACAAAAAGAAGCACTTTACTGTATGTACCAGGTGACCTGATACAGCTGAATTGAAGTTTTCCTTTATAACAATTGTTGATGCCAGAATTTTGTATTCTGTTTTGTAAGAATTTAATAAAAATGCATTGAGACCTATATGCTGGGCAGGTGGCTGTGGCAGGTTGGGGGGGAGGGGGGGGCAGAATTGGGCAAGTTGGGGAAGTGGGTGACACTCCATCCAGGGGCTCCTCCCCCCATAATCCTTCCCAACTTTCACTTGTTCCTTCCCAGCCTGCTGCTGGCCCAGGGGGCTGGGAGTGCTGCTGGGGTGGGATGCCAGGAATAGGGGCTGGCAGTGCCTCAGGCCCTGACTCACTTTTCCCAGCAGGATGCTGTGATCCTCACAATCTCAGTGGGAGCTGGAGGTCACAGGGCAGGGCTGTGCTCCCTTCCAGCTGCACCCAGTGGCCGTGGGACCACCCTGCCACCTCCAGAGACACCCCTGGCACATCCCCCCACCCTTCCATGGGTCAGAGGGGGACAGAGGCAAGAGGAAAGTGGTGGGATAGGGAAGGCAGTGGGGACTGGAGGCTGGGGATCAGGGTGTGGGTAAAAGGCTGTGGAGGCCCTGCTGAGCTTTCTTACATGGACAAGGCAAGACCTTGTGGAATTAAAAAAAAAAGGTATAAATTAAAAATCTTGAGTTCTCCAGCCCTGCTGCTATGGTGGGGAATGGAGCTGGATCCCTCTGGATGCGATTGCCGTGGTGCTGCTGCCCTGGCAGAACCTCATCCATGGTACCCCTGGTTTGGGGAATGGGCTGTGGGCTCTGCCATGGACCAGCTGCTGTTCCCAGCTCTGAGCTGAGAGAGTTCCACTGCAACGCTGCTGAGAATCCAGGCTCACTGCTTGGTAAATCTGCAGCTGCTTCTTGCAGCATCTGGATCAGGACAGGATGGCTCCAGAAGTCTCCCTTCCCTGGCTGTTCCAGGATGGCATGTGCTGAGAACAGAGCTGGGGTTCCCTGCATGCAGAGGATGAGGAGCATGTCCCATCCTATGGTGCTGTTCCTGCTTCTGTTGAACAAAGCCATTGCTCCCTCCTGAGCGTGGAGCCACCAGTTGGTGACCCTGGACATTTTAGAAGCATCCAGCTCTTGGCTCTTCTTCCTCTCTTGTTGTTTCACTGTCACTGGGCCCTCAGCTGTGTGCTCCAGAAATCTTTTCCCACCTGCCTTTTGCTCAAGGGCTATCCTGCAGACATTCCTCATTCCAAGATTCCAGGTAGATCCCAGACAGGTGTGTCAAAGGCAGCTTTGCTGCAGATGCTGGTTTAACTTTACATCTCTGAAATTCCTTTGCATGGTCCCTCTTCTGTCCCTTCCCCAGTTTCCCCAACCCCAGAAAGTGCCTGGTTGCTGGAAACCATTCCTGAGCACGTGAAGGGCAGCTCTGAAAATAACCCAGTGCTGGGTTAAAATAACCTGTGCTGCTCTGGTGCCTGAGCATCAGCCCAAAATAGGCTCTGCTGGGATCAGGGCGCTATAAATACCCTGGCGTGGATTCGCATCGGAGAAAAGCCCCGCAGCAGGAGCAGCAGCGATGCTGCCCACGCTGGCCCAGAGGGAAGGGGCCCTGCAGAGCCACCAGGGTGGCCTGGCTGATGTAGGGGGTCAGCCAGGCTTTGGGTGACGTGGTGGCTTGTGCCAGTCTGCCTGTCTTCAGAATTTAACAGAGCCATCTGGTCATGGCTGGGTCGGAGTGGCCGCAGCACTGGGGTGGCCTTTGGGGTCACATCTGGCTTCAGCCCAGGGCACTGAGGCAGCTGGGCAGGAGCAAAGACGAAATGTCCTCAGTATTTTCAGTCTGAGCCTGGCTCTGCTGGTGACAAATGATGATCCGGGTGATTAGCTGACATTTTGATTCAATGTCTGCCCAAAAAAACACCCTGGAGTGAGTAACACATTCCCTCAGACCAGACTGCTCTCTTGAACCATCAGTCAACCCCAAATCCACACTGGGCAATGCGGGGTGGAAGGTGTGAAGTGTGTTTTGATGCAAAACAGCTGCTTTGGATAAAAAAAAAAAAATTTCCTTTTTGTGCTTTTAAAATGTTTTCTGGGATGGGGCAGAGAAAGAAAGAACTCCTGTGCATTTTGCAGAGAATCGTGTCTCCTATCCAGGCAACCCAAACCAACCATCTGGAGTGGTTTTTTGGTAGGATGTGCCATTTAGGTGTGATTTTGACTGGTGTGTGCAGGCTCTCCCTCTGAAGTGATGTACACCCCAGCAGAGCCCAGCACACAGGTCTGGCCATGCCTGTATTTCCTGAGGCTGCTCCCTCTGCACCAGGAGCCTCAGTGGCATTGGCACAGCCTGGCACATCTGTTTCCTGCACTGCCTGGAAAAGGCCTTGGTCAGCCTTGTTTGTGGTTTTGGATGGTGAAGTGTGAATTTTGGAGAGCCATAGGATGCAGGTCTGGCTTTCCCACAGGATTCCAGCTCTGGGTGGAATTGCACGGGCAATGGGAGCTGTGGTCGGTCAGCGGGAGCAGAGCAGGCTCAGGTTTTCCCAAAAGCCAGGAGAGCTGTGCTCATGGCTGGAGTGGGCCCTGGGTCTCACGAGTCACCTTCTCACCTGGCTGGATCAAGGTTTAGATCTCACCTGGTTTAGATCAAGGCTTGGTGCTAAGGCCCAGGGTTTGGCAGGTCCCACTTTGCCCTTCTCTGGCTCACACCCGGGACGTCTCTATCTTTGCCATGCAGTCTTCCTTGGAGCTTCCTTACATCCTAAAATGCCTCCTTTGAGGTGAGCTGCTCAGCCAGGGGAGAGCTGCCTCTTCCTGGCTTTTGCTTGGAATACACATTTCCAGCTTTTACTTGGAGCACACATTCTAAATGTTTTTTTATGCTTCCATGAGGTGAAGAAAGGCCAGATGTTCTCTGCTATCCAACTTTGAGCACTCTGGTCCCACTGCTTTAATTCCAGCTGCTTGTAGCCTTGTGAGACCCTTCATGTCCAGCCCTGGATGGGGTCAGCCTTCACCCACCAGCTGAACCCCAGCGATTTCCCTGCCCAGTGTTACTGCTGGGGTGAGTGCCTGGTCTCTGAAGGGATCTGTTGGCTACCAGACCCAGAAATAATGACACCAGGCCTTTTATAGGAGTGTTTGTTCCCAGGTTTATTTTCAGGATGGTAAAGCCTCCTGTATGACAGTCGTCTTTTTATTTCTCTGGTCTAACACACCACTGATCACCGTGGCGTTGGTGCTGGGTCACTGCAGCAAACCCATCACAGTGCCATGGTGAGTGTCCCACACAGATCTCTGGGCCATTATCCCTGATATCCACGGCTGTGTTTCCTTACACTGGTTCTGAGTTAAGCCTCTGGCTCCTACCACAACACAAATCACCCTGATTTAGTTTACCACGGGCTGAATAATCAGGATCTGTCAGATGCAGGGTGGCAGGGCTGGCACGGTGAGCGTGGCACAGAGCAGGCTGGTGGAGCTGGGAAGATCAGGACTGAACGGGTGTGGAATCCCCTCCCCAAGTGATGGAGAAGCACCCCTCGGAGGCACCACCGTTTGTCGAGGATGAATTTGCTGGGATTTTGGAGCAGGGTGAAGAAACTTCAGCCTCCGGCAGCAGCATGGGCTGGGCTGGATGATCCTGCAGCTCCCAGGCGGGGCAGGAGCCCCTCAGTGGCACTCCTGCAGCACTCCTGGAGCTGGGGAAATGTGGGATGACACAGCCAGTGACCCCCGGCGCCTCCGGGCCATTCCTGCCAGCCATCAGCCACGTCCAACCATCCAGCCGGGCACAGCGAGCCTCCAGCTCCCTCTAATGTTTCTGGTCCGAAAGGAGCACCCGCAAGCGGGACAGGCCTGAGCAGGGAGCGGGCGGGCGGCCACGCTGCACGGCCCCGAGGGAAAAGTGTGACGCTGAAATGTGTGAAAGCAGCTGGGCCAGAAAGGGGGGAGTGATGTGCCGAGCAAATGGTGTTAAAGAGTAAAGGATGCAGCGGTATAAGAGAGAATACGGCTGTACTGAATGCCTGTTATTATTAATAAATGAAAGACTTCACAGGAAAAAGGACTGTTCCTCTGAAAAATAGTATTTCTAATACTATAAATAGATACTCTAAAATGCTGTAAGTGTTTCCAGCCCTGGAAGTGTTCAAAAAACATGTGGTGACATGGTTTGGTGGTGAACATGGTGGTAGTGCTGGGGTTAACAGTTGGACTTGATCTTAAAAATGTTTTCTTATATTAATGATTCTATGGTTCTGTGGTTTTCTGATTTTAAAGGCTCCTTTCCTGCCTGCACTGGGACTGTTAGGACAAGAGCTCTGCATAGGAGTTTCCCAAACTTGTGCATGTGAAATGCAGCTTTAAAAATGCAGCAGGAAAGCTGACAGCACAGAACGCAGCAGAAACGGGTATTGGTAACACAAAGCCATGTTGGAAGCTCTCAGTCAAAATCAGTGTGCAGCAGCACTGCTGTGTCCAGCCATAGTAGTTCATGGGGAGATCCCAGAGCTGTGCCAGGGCCTGGAAGTGTTGAATCCACACAAAGAGCACACAATCCACACAAACAGCACACAGTGCACACAAACAGCATGTCTGTGTGTGCTACAGAAGCTGTAATGCCAAGGCACAGGAAGCAGAAGGGGCAGTCAGGCCACCTCCCCTCTGACACATCAACTCATGGACCACACGCCTGCTCCTGACTGGGTGTGTGTGCAGCACAGATCAGGGGATGGATAACAGAGAGAAGGGGAATGTAATTACCCTGTGAAGAATAAATCACTTTAACGGTTCAGTTATTGAGATCACAGACAGGCAGTGGCACAGCCTCTTAATTAATCTTCTGCTTAGCAGCTGGCTCCTGCCCCCGTGCCATCTCCACCTCACACTGCCTGGAGAGGAGATGCCATCGGTGGGGACAACACTGGCCAGTGGTTTCTGGCTGAGCAGGTCCAGCAGGAGCAGCAAGGCATGACCAGGTGAGGGATGAGGGTGCTGTGGCTCCTGGGTTTGTGCAGGGTAACCTGTGGTGGGCCTGGTAATGCGGTGTCCTGTGGTGCTCCAGGCCTGTATCAGCAGCAGCAGCCAGTAACTGATTATTGTGGAGAATTGCTAGGCATGAAGCAGGGGTCTGGAGATGCTGGAGGCCTGGGTCTGCTGCAGAGAATGGCTGGTGTGTGAGATCATGAAGGGAAAATGCTCATTTCACCTTCACCTCCACATGGCCCAAACCTCCCTGGCTCCTCACCCCCAGCACTGACCCCCTTCAACCCCTTAACTCTCAACCTCTTCTCTGTGAATTGCACCCCAATTTCTCATCCCTTCACAAACTGCTCTCTGGGCTTCCTCGTCCCTCATCCTCCTCAGAATAACCCCTTTCACAGGATGCTCCCCTTATCCCTCAAAATTGCCCCTCAGGGATTGCTCCTCTTTGACCCCCTCACATTGCTCCTCAGGGAATCGCCATTATCTCCAAACTGGTTCTCAGGAATTGCTTCTGTCACTCCCCCACACTGTTCCTCAGGGAACCTTATCCCTCAAAACTGCTTCCCTCACCCCCTGCCCCCCTCATAGCTCCTCGGGAAATCACTCCCTTTTCCTTGCTCCTCCTCCTTTCCCCCCAGGGATGTGCTATCATCCTCCTCAGGGATTGCCCCATCATCCCCATAACTGCACCTCAAGGATTGCTCCTCTTGTCACCCTCTCCACGTTGCTCCTCAGGGAAATGCTCCCTTATCCTCAAAACTGTCCCTCGAGTTTGGGCCCTCATCATCTTCAGGGATTACTCCCTCATGGATCATCCCTTTACTCCCCCACAGGGATCACCCCTCATTCCCAAACCCGTCCCTCAGGGACTGACCGTCACCTCCTCAAGGGTTGCCCCCTATGTCCCCCAGACTGCCCCTCAGGGATAGTTCCCATCCTTTTCAGGGATCAGTCCTTCAGGGATCATCCCCTCATCCCCCAAACTGTCCCCAGGGATCGCCCATCAAAATTGCCTCTCTCATTCCTCCACACTGGTTCCTCAGGGTCTCATCCGCTCTTGCCCCAAAAGTGCCCTTCAGGGACTGGTCCCCTAGGTTGCTCGTCAGGGAAATGCCCCCTTACCCTCAAAAGAGCCCCTCAGGGATCGCCCCTCATCTTCAAAAGTGCTCCTCAGGGATGGACCCTCATCCTCCTCAAGGATCGCCCCCTCAGGAATCACCCCCTCACTCCCCGTCACATCGCCCTCCATCCTCCCCCTCCGTGCCGGCC
>VWZP01010709.1:245597-313831 GCA_013396995.1 Dicaeum eximium
GGATGAGGGGTGTGGGGGCACCCAGCCCCACGGCCCTGCGGGGTGGCCGCGGGTCCCGGGCCTCGGGAGGGTCGTGGGGGCCGGCCCGATGGCCCTGGGGGCGTCCTCTCACGGCCCCCACACTGAGAAAGGGAATTTAGCATCCGTTTATTTGACAAAACTGCCTCTCAGGCATCGCTTCTCTTCCTGTCAGGAATCATCCCCTCAACCCCCAAATTGCCCTTCGAGGTCTTGCCCCACCCCCCCCTCCCGCTTCGTTATCCCCTGAGGGAATTGCTCACATATTCCCTTGGGCAATTGCATCCTTATCCCCCTCTCTTCCCATAAGAGATTGCTTTCCTCACCCCTCTACGTTGTTCCTCAGGGAATCACTCCCTTATCCCCCAAAACTGCTTCTCGGTGATTGCTCCCTTGGCTCCCTCGTGTTTCTCCTCAAGGAATTGTCCCCTTATCCCCCAAAACTGCCCCTCAGGGATTGCTCCTCAGGGAATGTCTCCTTATTCTCAGAACAGTTACTCAGGGATGGCCCCTCATTCTCTTCAGGGATGATCCCTTTACTCTCCCTCATCCCCAAAAGTGTCCCTCAGAGATGGCCCTGGGAGCGCTCTGGGCTCTCCTGCAGCCTCGGTGGTGATGTGCTATCGAGTGGGGTACAGGAGTGCAGGGTTTGGGCTGCTGCACCTCCCCTGTGAAGAGAAAAGGGGGTCACATAACTGGACCCCACATTTCAGGGACACGTCCTGAGCACAGGACCCCCACTGTGGTCAGTCAGTGTCACCCCAGATCTCTCCCAGCTTTGGGTCAGTGTCATGCCTCTCCTCACGGGCTTTGGGTGAGAGTGTTTTTCCCAAAGGGATGGTGTGGGTGGGACAGGCACAGCATGGAAAACCCCAAATCCCTGGGTCTCATGTGGAAATAACCCTTGGTTTGGTGGGAAGCAGAGGAGAGGAGGAATAGTCTCCCAAACTGCCTGATCCCTGCTGACAGGGATCACCAAAATCAGTGAGAGCATTGGGGATGGAAATGAAGAAACAATGATTTGACACCCCAAATTACAGGTAGAACATTTTAATTTTAAAATTACCTTTATCGAATCTTTCCTGAAGCCCTGTGTTTTGGGGGTTAATCCACTACCATGAAGAGCTGTGTTGAGAATGACACCTGGGCCTGAGTAACCCGTAGAGGTTAATGCTTAAGGCTCAGCTGCCATTTAAGAATCTGCAGCTCAGAGGAGCAGGGAATCGCCTCCACCTGGATGATGCAGATCTGATGTGGCTGACTGACATTCAGCTGCTTCCTTGGGAGAGCTCCATGAATCCATGTGTGCCACCCTCTTCCCTGGGAAGGGCATCCCAAGGAAGGGCTCAGAGGTGGAACCAACTTTAACTGGGTGAGGGAGGTTCCTTGGTGTACCTGGAAGTGGTGCTTGGCAAAGGGAGCCTCGCTCCAAACGATTTCAAACTATTGCTTTTCTCCTAAGTGCTCATGTTACTGGAAGTTGCCCCTTCAGATTTCGCCCTTTTCTGTCACTTTTAGAACAAACCACACTTGTTCTAGGCTGGTTTGAGTGTTTAGGGTGTCAGCTTTGCTCTCTTATAATTTGAAGCTTAATTAGTATTTGGGTAAGCTTGGTCCTGTCCTGAGAACTAGGCTTACTGGGTGGGGACAGGTGATGTTCAGCCCAGAAATAAATGAAGCTTTGAAAAAACCAAAAAATTGTCCCTGAAGTGAGATACTGCTTAATTGCTATGAAATTCATCTGGTGCTCTGGGTGGTAAAGATAGAATGGAGTGTGTCATGGTGTGACATCCCACCTAAAGATTCTAGAGATTTTAGTAAAACTTGTTTGTGTGATGTTACAGTTGGGATATCCTGGTGATTCATGAAGTACTGTGGTTATTTCAGAAATAAGAGAGCCTAAAATAAAACCACCCAGACCCCTTCTGTGCTCAGTTCTCCCACAGCAGCTCAACAGCAGAAGATACTTTGTGTTGGAATTGAGTTGCAAAGCAACCATGGGTTCAGTTGGAGAGATGCTGTTTTGCTTCAGTGACCAGGGCAGGTGTTGGTGCTTTGTCAGATCTCTGAAATCATAAACTCATGGAGTTATTAAGGTTGGAAAACACCTTTGAGATAATCAAATCCAATCATCAGCCCAGCACCACTGCATTCACCACTAAACCATGTCCCCACGTGCTACATCCGCAGGTTTTTTGAACACTTCCAGGGATGGTGACTCCACCACCACTCTGGGCAGCCCATTCCAATGCTTTACAAGTTTTTCTGTAAAGAAATTTTCCCTAATATCCAATCTAAACGACCCCTGACACAATAGTGCACAGCTCCCAGGCAAGTATTTCTGCAGTCTGGTTTAATTTTCAGACCAGGTCAGGGACCAAGCATAGCTGCAGGAGGAACAACTCCTAAATAGGGTTCTTGGACAGCTCCTTGTGGTGCCTTGAGGAATGGTCTGCAGCATCCTGCCTGACATCCTTGATATGACTTCATGGTGTGCTGGGAATGGCTTTGGCAGCAGACTGGGAAGCACAAATAATCCAAGAGATGCAGTCCTGTGGGAGCTGGAAGTGCTGGTGCAGGTGATTCCTGGTCAGTCTTCTCCTGGATGGAGCCGAGGGAATGTGGAGGGTTTTTGTAGGTTGAGGTAATGAAGTGGTGTGTGCCCAGTGGGCACAGGTGATGTTGTCCACATGTGCTGGTGCCAGGAAGAGGTTTCTGACAGAGCTGCAGGTTCAGGTGTGTTCCTGAGTGCACCTGGCAAGCTCAGTTAATAGCCTTAATCTGAAAGGAGGGAGATTTAGATTAAATATCAGGAAGGAATTGTTCCCTGTGAGGGTGGGCAGGCCCTGGCACAGGGTGCCCAGAGCAGCTGTGGCTGCCCCTGGATCCCTGGCAGTGCCCAAGGCCAGGTTGGACAGGGCTTGGAGCAGCCTGGGACAGTGGAAGGTGTCCCTGCCATGGCAGGGGGTGGCACTGGATGAACTTTAAAAGGTCCCTTCCCACCCAAACCAATCTGGGATTCTGTGGCTCAGCAGTTCCTATCAAACCACAGAGACTGACAAAAGAAACCTCACAGAGCAACTAAGAGCAAGCATTCCTTTTGTGTGTGAGAGCCCAGTTTGTAGATAAAAGGTGTAAATGGGTTTGACTGAAGGGTCACCTGTCCAAGTATCTGCAGCTCTGAGAAGATCAGGCGTTTCCTGTCTGAAGGAGGCTCCAGACCCCATGGAAGTTCCTTGCCTATCCTGAAGCAGGCCCTGTCTCTGAGCCTTCAGCTCATTCCCTCTTGCTGCTGAATCAGCCGTGAAGAAGATGGGATGGCCTTAATTTGTTTTGATGTCAAGGCCAGGCTGAGCAGCTGCCTTGAAGCTTCGTGGCACCAGCATGGCCAAGGTCAACACATTGATTAGACCCAGCAGTGAGAGGGAAGGCTTTTTTGTCTTTTTCCAGATCTGCTTCATTGAGCACAGTATCAATGGGATTAGAAATGTCTAAATCTCATCAGCCAGGAACTGCATGGGTGTCATAATTAAACTTGTTAATAGGCCAGAAAACAGGGCCCAAGGGTGAGCAGGGCAAGCATGTGGGAATGCAACTCTGTGTGTGCTCCAGCCTGGGAGATCTACAGCTTGGGGACAGCCTGAGTAAGATTCTGGCTGTTGTTTCCAGGAGTCCCTTCTGAACCCATCCTGTCTTTTCTCGGGCATGTATTGACTCTCAGTTCCTGCAGCGTTGTGTGCTCTGGTGTTCCATGGCTCCTGCTCCCTGCAGGGCTGCTCTTGCCTCCTGCTCCTTTCACCTGGGGTCTGCATGCTCTGCAGCCAGCACACCATCATCATCATCATCATCAGCTTCTCAGCACCTACGGTGTCACTGAGCTCCAGCATGTCGTGTGTTGCTCTGTGCCAGCTCTTCTGGAATAGATATTCTAAGGTTTCTTCTCAGTGGTGCAGATGGAGGAGGGAGCTGTTCAGCAGCAGTGGGGTAGTTGTGGGTTTTGAGTGGTTTCTTTGGTTTCTGGTGTTACTGTAGCGCCTAGAAAGGGAGCAGCACTGGTGGGTGTGCAGATGAAACCAGGTGGCAAGTGGAGGTGCCAAGGTGAACATGAAGCAGTGGAAGTTGTGATAGGAAACAAAATAGCAGAAGGAAAGACATTTTCTTGCAGCCTTCGACAGCCTGTAGTCAGCTTTGGATCATTTTGAAGACAAATTAACCTCAAGAAAGTTCCTGTGACTCTTATTGCTGAGTCAGTTTACTTTGGCTCTTCCTGGTGCAAAGAGAATGAGGAGAAATCAGGTGTTGCTTTCTTAATTCTTTAGTTCTGTTTCTGCTTATTTCTCTACCTCCTTTCAGTAGTCCACTGTTTTGGCCACAAAAGTGTTTAAAAATAACGCTCTTTTGGATTTTCCCATCTGAAACAAACCCCATCTCTTACTCCTGCAGACCTGCATGGTTGGGGGAAGCTGGTGGATTGTGTAGGAGTGGTGAGCATCCTTGCTTTTCCTGGAGTGTCTTTAGAGCAGCTTTAGATGTTTGTTTTAGGAAGAGTAAGAAAACACTGGAGAGAGAGAGAAGGATTTTATGTTAATTATGTTCTCTTAGTGTTTTAAGAGGACTTCAAATGTGGAGTCCTGCCCTGTGTTTCTCTGGCACTTCCTGGGATCCTATTAGGGCTCAGCAGTTTACAAAATCCGACTGATTTGTCCCCAACTGAAATGGAAGCAAACATTTGAGAGGTTTTTTTAAACGAATACCCTTTTCAAATAGCTTCTGAAACCTCTTGCTCATTGAGGACCTATACTGTGCTGGCTGTGAGAATGAAAATTTGAGAGTGCAATTAATATATGTTAATTTTTAGTATCAGACAAAGCCAGCGATTGTTTTGCCACCATCGCTGCTTTTGGAGAAACAAGGATTTTTGTTTCATCTGGCAATTCTGGTATTGTGAGGAAGGTTTTTATTTGTTCTTGACATTTTTCTTGAGAATGGTTTGACAGAAATATGCATGTGTGTACTTTTTTGTGACCGCTGTGGTTTGTCCCGAGCTCCCTGAGCCCATCAGGAACAATAAGCCGGCTCCGTCAGCCAAACTCCGTCACAGCAAATGAGCTTGGCACATCCATGGAGCTTCACTCCATTGTATCCCTGGGAAGCCTCCTCTGGATGGGAGGGGAGTGAAAAGCGAGAAAATGAAAACATTGTTTAAATGGAAATTTCCTACTTTTAAAAGGTCGTTTCCTATTAAATCTGACTGAAATTCCCCCTTAGTGCTGGACTTTCCTTGGCTGGAGGTTTCTGCCCCATGCCTGCTGTCCTGTATGGATTGCTGCCTGCAGTTGTTGCTGCTTCTGTGGAAGTGTGCATCACACCCCTGCAGCAAGAACCTGGCATATTCCAGCTTTTTCGTTTTCCTAGTTGGTAGAGAAGTGGTTGTAGTCATCTCCTGCAGTCTGGGCTGCTCTGCTTCTCCACACTGCTGAGCTGTGACCTTCAGTTTAACTCAAGGAACTGTATGGTGGCAGACACAGGAATCCTTCATGGCAAAAGCTCACCTCTGCATTTTTGAACAAGAAAGTTTTCAAAATGGCTTTCTAAGTCCTGAGGCAGGTACAGCAGCTTAAATATACACAGGCCCCTCAGCAGCCTTCTCCTAAAACAGGAGATGTCTGTTAGGGGAGGATCATCTTGTTTGCATGGGAGTGCTAGGACATAATTTTTGGTCTCAGACCTGTTTTGTGCAAGTTCCTACTTTCAGTTTCTTTAGAGCCACTAACGTCTTTCTCTGTGCCAGTAATTACCAGTAAGCTCCCAGCAGTGCTGAGGTTTGTGTGCACCTCACTGTGCTGGTTTGCTCTGAGGGAGGTTTGTTCTTCCCTCTGGGCTGAGCCCAGGTTATCCATGGAAGGACTCAGCAACATCCCTGAGGAGGGCAGCTCCTGTGCCAGGGCTTGGGGTCTGCAGCTCCCGGTGCTGCTGCTGGCACAATTTTGTGTTTTGGGAACTTGCTCTGCCATCACCATGTGCCTGGGCCTGTGGAAGAGGATGGGTAGTGTCCAGTGACAAGTTTTCCAGTGGGGAATGGCAGCAAGACTTGGGCTCTGTTTACTGGAAGAACTCAAAGTCCTTAACTTTGCTGTTTCTTTGCTTCTCAACCTTGGGATGATACATAGGCTCCTGCAGGGACTTTACAAAGCAGCCATGTGAATTCTATTCCATAATTCCCAAAATCTGGCCTTTGGGGAACCATTACTGTGCTGTATGCCAAGACAGGGCTCAGAAGGAAGTTCCTTGCAGCCTTGGTGCTTTGCAGTTAAGGAGCAGCAAGCCTGACCCTCCCTGCTCTTGCAAAACATTTTTGCTTTAACTCCACAAACGATTTGCTTTCCCTGAGGGTGGCTTTGGGGATTAGCAACCAGCCTGAGATTTTTTTTTGGAATATAAATATGATTTAACATAAGGTTTTATTTGCATGTTTGTTTTTTCCACGTTAGGTTTGTGCTGGCCGTGGGCAGCGCTGTCTTCGATGCAATGTTTAATGGTGGGATGGCCACAACCTCCACAGAGATTGAGCTGCCTGACGTGGAGCCTGCTGCCTTCCTAGCTCTGCTCAAGTAAGCTGCTTCTAAAGCACAGGATAACTGGGATGCACAAATTTAGTGTGGAAAAAAAATGTTTTTAATGAAAGCAGGAAAGGATTTGTAGAGCGGAGATTGTTAACTTCCAAAATGAAATTATGCCTCTTTGATCTGTTCAATGGTATTTAATGCTGGTGTTAAACCCCTGTTTTCTTGCGTAAAGGTCTACTGTAGTTACTGCATTAAAATTTTTATATATATATATATAAAAATATTGGCCATTGTGTTATAGCTTCTTATTCGTTAATCGTAATTCTGGAGTGCAGAGTTTGGTTTCATCCAAATGCTTTTTGAGAGAAGAGGGGAAAAGTGATCTTTTGAAAGCTCTGTAAGTTACAAATCCTTGGAGCTTGTTTATGTCATGAGCAAGTTGTAACAGGTAAGCAGGGGTGTGTAATAAATGTCAGCCATTCCATGTGGTATCACCATTTGTGTGGGTTTTATTTCTCTTTTGGAGAGCTGGGTTTGAATTTACATTTCCAGTGTGTGTTGAAAGTCTGTGTGCTGGAGGAGGAGGAGGAAGGGGCTGTAACATCCTATTCACTAATTCCTTTAAGCTCAGCTGGTGCTGTACAACATCCTGAATGGATGTGGAAAGGTCATTGTCCTGTTTCTATAGGATTTCTGTAACCTACTTCCAGGGGTTTCCAGTCCTGTGCTCTTGACATGTTCCCCACTCGCTTCCTACTGGGAGCAGTCACTATATATAGCTCTGGCACACTTTTTGCTTTACCTTCAGAAAGTGCTTTGGTCGTGCCTGTGCTATCTTGGAATATTTTAAAATGGATCTGGGCTAGATTGAAAGGCCAGAAATAATTGGGAGGCCCAAGCCCCTTCCCCTTTGGCTCGCTTTAAAGCAGACACCAGCACGTGGGGAATCCCTCTGATTGGTGTGTGCCTATCAGCCACATGGATCTCTGGAGTGCAGAGTTTGTCACTATCTTTAAATCTTTGTGAGGCCCAAATATCCAGTGAATTAGAGCTAAAAATCCTGTTGTTTCCCTGCCAGTGCTGAGATTTTAGCACTTGATTTAACGGAGTGATTTCAGAAGAGACCCATCATCTCAAAAGACAAAGTGATGAGTTTTGGTGAATTTCAACAGAAATATTTACATTTTTTTATGGAGGAAGTTGTTGGTGGATTACCTCAGTGCTTCTGAGCTGTGCCCATGGTCCAGTGACATCTTGGGTGCTTAAATTTAGAAATGTATTTTTAAATTGTTTTTAAAATGCTCAGAGCTTAAATGTGCCAGAGGAAGTTTGGATGCTGCTTTCCAGGAGAAAGCTGACCAAGTATGTGGTATGAGTTCCTGGAGTAAAACCAGTCCCTCCAAACACTGATCTGGAATGGCAGCTGATCCTTACATATGTCTCTGGACTTGGTCCAAGCCATGATCTAATGCTGTAGGATCAGGAGCTTATCCAGGGCCAAAGTGCCCATCCTGAATGTTCTGCATGTGGTCCTGTCTGGATGCTGGATTGTGATGGAGTGTGTGGGCTAGTGACCTTTAATATGTCTCTTGTAATTGTGTAAGAGATTCTATTATTATTATTATTATTATTATTATTATTATTATTATTATTATTATTATTATTATATGTTGACCCAAAGATGTGAATGCATCTGATTGTCTGGGGTTACAGTCTAAATGTTCTTTTAAATTGATACTGGGTTTTTTCACAGTTTGAGCCTCTTTTGTTGTCTCTCTTAGCACACACTGGACTGTGGGAAACAGAAATACTGACACAGTCTCTGAAGTAAACAAATAATTGGTTTGAGAGCCACTGTGTTCTTTTAGTCTTGGAATAGAAAGGATTGCTCAGTGCAAATGGGGCTGAGAAGGGATGTGTGCAAAATCCATTGATGAACCCGTGGCATGATGCTGCTATGGACAGATGCCCTGGAGCAGCACAGAAGCCTGCTTCCAGCAGGGAGAGTGCTTCCCAGCCTGTGGATCACACTGGTGGTGCTTCCCTGAATGGCATCCTGGTCTTCTCTAGCTGGAGGAGCAGCAGCTCCTCTGCTGCAGGTGGGAATGCTGCCTGGCATCCCCCTGGAAGAGCCCTGCTGCTTCATGAAGCTTCCAGCAGTAGCAGCCATGCAGCCTGCTGCTGTGTCCCCTTCAGAGAAATGCAGAGCAAAAAACTGCTGGAGTTTCCAAAGTATCCCCTGGAATAAGAATGCCAAGCACAGTTAACACAATATTATGTCTCTTTGCTTTGTGTCTTTGAGATCCTGACTGGCAAATGTTGCACTGGTTAAAGGAGATAGAGTAAAAAAAAACCACTCTGCATGAGCTGTTCAGCCTGGAGAAGAGAAGGCTCCAGGGAGAGCTCAGAGCCCCTTGCAGGGCCTAAAGGCGCTCCAGGAGAGCTGCAGAGGGACTGGGGACAAGGCATGGAGGGACAGGACACAGGGAATGGCTCCCACTGCCAGAGGGCAGGGCTGGATGGGATATTGGGCAGGAATTGTTCCTGTGAGGGTGGGCAGGCCCTGGCACAGGGTGCCCAGAGCAGCTGTGGCTGCCTCTGGATCCCTGGCAGTGCCCAAGGCCAGGCTGGGCAGGGTTTGGAGTAACCTGTGGAAGGTGTCTGTGCCCATGGCAGGGGCTGGAACAAGACAGTCTATAAGGTCCCTTCCCACCCAAACCATTCTGGAATTCTGTGATAAGGACTAACACCAGTGCATCACTCGTTTTACTGAGCTCAGCCTCTCAGTTCCTGCTGTCTCTGGTCAGTGAGTTCAGGTATTAGGGGGCTCAGTCAGATTTCCTTTGTTTTTCAGATCATGAATGTGTTCCCTTGTTTTAGCCTAACAGTGAAGGCTGGTGCTTTGCTGCAGCTTGGCAATCCTTGTTTTTCGCTGCAATTAACTCTTGCTTTATGCTGAAGTTACATTGTGAGCTGTACTTAAACATCTGTGTCATGAAATGAAACAGTTCAATCTATAAAGTGAAGAGATGAGAGAGGGGAGTGTGGGTAAAGCACCTCATGTGCAGTGGATGGATATGTCTGAGTGCTTCTCAGCACTTCTGAATTAGTAGTGTAAAATGGAGTTTCTCTTCTGGGGGAGACAGGCAAGATTGAATCTTTGTCCTTGTTTGTTCTAATTGAACAGCCAAAAATATGAATTTTAAGGGGTGCCCTTGGCCAGAGACTGTTTTAGCCTGGTATAAGTGGTAGGCTGAGAGCTCACTGGTGGTAGGATGCAAGGCAGTTTGAGCTGCTTCAGTGGAAATCCCAGCTGTTAAAAGTTACACTGTGACGTGTCTGTTACAAAAAAAAAAAAATCTTGGTAAACCAGAGTCAGTGGAAAGGATGTGAAAACCCTTCTGTCTCTGCAGTAGAGGAAATGGACCAGGATGACAGGCAAAAACACGTTTTCTATGAATTGAAGGAGTTTTACCCTGTTATCTTAATTCACCACAGCAATGTTTGTTTGCGTGTTTTCAGATTTCTTTACTCAGACGAAGTTCAGATCGGACCAGAGACTGTTATGACAACACTTTACACAGCTAAGAAATATGCAGTTCCAGCCCTGGAAGCTCATTGTGTGGAGTTTCTTAAAAAAAACCTCAGAGCAGACAATGCATTCATGCTACTAACTCAGGTGAGTTTATGATCATCTGCCTTCAGCAAGGTGCAGCACAGTCAGAAAATTGGACTTTTCTGGGTGTTACAGAGTTGATCATCCAAAGTGGAGCAGTTCTGGGTCGTTTTGAATTCTTCCTCACAGGAGTCCAGCACTGCTGAGCAGGTTCTTACAAAGAACAATATACAGGAAACGTTGCTGCTGTTTCAGATCTTTCTGTTTCACTGTGGCAGGTGGTTCCTTCCAGAGTGTGAGCTGGGGATGGAGTTAACAGGGTGGAAAGATTTCATCTCCCAAGAAGAAAAGTGGAATGAGAGGATTTCCGTGTGTTACAGAATCAGGACTGGTAATGCTGAGCTTTCTCTCAGTGCTGTGTCTGGCTGCTCAGCCATTCCTTGAAGGACTTTTGTGCAATACTTTTCCTGAAGTGGGGGTGAAAGAAAACCTTTTCATGAGTGCTTTGGTTTATTTTCCTGGGAGAGGAGCAAGGTGCTGTCTTCCTCAACCTGTTCCAGCTCCACCTCCTGCACTGAAGGCTCACAGACCTGGAGTGTCAGAGCAGCTGTTCCTTGGCCCTGGGTCTGATCCAGTCTCCAGGGGTTGGGCTCCTCCACCTTCCATTTGACTCTTGAAGCAGCAAAGTAGGAGGTAGTGTTTACAACTTCTGCTTAGCTTGGAAAAGATCAGACTTCACATCCAGGTTGATTAAATGAGCATCACTGTTATCCCCGTTTCCCAGCCATACCTTCTCTTTCTAGTCCCTGTCACTCTCTCTTGGACACCTGATGCCATATTGGTGACATCCACAGTGCTGTCACCTGTGTGGTGGAGTCTGGCAGTGCCAGGGACACCCTGTTCTGGGTGCTATAGGAATAAGAAACACACAGGCTTTGTGTGAGTTTCTTTCCTTTAAGGAATGGGCAGACTGGAGTGGCTCTGGAGGGATATTTCTGATCAGCCAGCTCAGAAAAGGTGATGTCTGATGTTGAATAGAGCTTGCAGAGGAGTTTCCCAGCTGCACTGAGTTGGGAACCAGCACAATAAGGTGGTCTGGCTCTGGGGGATTGTCTGTCTCACTCAGCATTCCTGTCTGCTGGGTTTTTCCCCCCTCATCAGGTGTCTTTCAGGCTCTGGCTGTAGGTACCATGTGGGTGGCAGTGGTTACACCAGCAGTTGTGCAGATACTTTAGCAGTGGTGGCCTGAAGCAGACACTGATGAGCTCTTTGCTCAGGATTAGGCTGGGATTTTTTTTTTTTTAGTTTAAATATTTGGGTCAGTTTTCAAAGTAGTTCATGTCACACTGCTGTTTGTAGTCACTTGTCACTGCTTGGGTTCTACTACTGCTGGAACACTCCATGGCCTTCTTTACACATACTCTTTAACCTGGCCCTTTTCCACGTGCCATGAACAGATGAGGCAGCCTCTGAGACAGGGGGGATCCACACTGCACTTCCCAGAGGCAGATTCAGGACTTGAAGTCTCTTGATTGGGCAGTGGCAGCCAAATCACTGCTCCCATCTGATGCATGCTGGGACAATTGCAGCTCCTTGGCTGCTGCTCTCCTGTTCTTTGGGTTCAGCAGCTGCAATCTGAAAGATCAGGAGCTGTTAGCCAGGGGCTGGGAGCAGATCTTTCCTGTAGACTGAAGTTTTGAGGAGGCATCTTAGGTTAGCCATTGCCTCATGATGGGTTAGAGGTGTTTGGCTTTTGGTGCTATTCCTTATGCAGAGATTTTTTGTGGCTTCCTGTATCTCTGCACTTGAGTTTGTAGCTTTGGCAAGGTAATACTTAGGTTTATGGTGACTTCCTTACAGGTCACAAAGGTCCTTCTTTGGAAAAGGAGGAAGGTATCCTTGGTGCCAAACGCAAAATACTGCCTGGCACTCTATCAGTGGCACTGAGGCAGGTGAAATGCCAGATGGAGAAGGTTTTCCTGATTCCTTTTGTTCGTGGCTTGTTCATTCTGTATAATCATCAGTGGTGATTCCCATCAAGTTTTATGTTGACTATTTCTCTGTATCAAGTCTGAGATGTTTGAGGCAGGTCTTGCTTGAGAAACATGCCTGATCTCAATGACTGCTGCATCTCACGGAGAGGATCTCTTCTCACAACCTTCTTGTTTCTGGTCCTGTAGTGTGAAAACCTACCTGTTTCCTGCTTTCACTGCATCAAACCAACAACCTCTTCAGTAAATGACAGACCTGAGATATGTCTTGTACAAGGCATTGCCTAGGATGAGACCCAAACCTCCTTTTGTGTGTGTCTGCCCAATCTGCTGGTCCAGCAGCTGTGTCATTGTCTCAAGCAACTGCTGATCAGTGGCAGGAATATCAGAGGCAAACAGCTTTCCTAATTGATTGCACCTCATAGTGAACATAATGAACCGTGATCCTCCTTCATGCCAGACGTACATCCAAGTGTCATTTTGATCAGCAAGGAAATAAAGCTTGCCTGGAGCTGCTGTGGGGGAGAGCTCTGCGAGCGTAATCGAAGTCCTCATGTGTCCAAAGAGCTGCTACAGTAGTAAAGTCTGAGTCAGGCACAGCTCTTGATGCCAAGAGTGTAAAGGCACTGGCAGCCCTCCAGCCCCTGGAGCAGGTGACAACTGCTGAAGTTTCCCTGGGCCCTGTGAAATTGTTGTTTCAGCTTCGTGCACTTGAGGTCTCAGTGCAAAGATTGGCCTTGCTGAGCTCTACATGCCACAAGTAGGGGTGAAGCAGAAGGTGCTTGGAGGCACCTCCTGAGTGATGGAATTCCCAGCCCAAAAGATGAGTTTGAAACCTTACCTGTGGCAGCGAGTTCAAGTCCAGTGTGTTCTTGTTAGGTGTGATGTCAAGGCAGTTCCTTCCTAAGCAACAAAACCAAAGCACTGAAGTAAGAGGTCATTTAGTGTTTTTTGTGTGTTCCACCCATTTCTGCTTATGCTGGGCACAGGGCTGGTAACATGTGGCAGTCCAGGGTGATCTGAAGTGGCAGCAATATTGTTATAAGACTTCACTTAAGTTGGGCAGAGAAATTCTGAGCAGCTCTCCAGGCTGTGTACAGGCTTTGCTTGGAATAGTAACCTATTTTGGGACAAATTCTTTAAGGAAACTGGATTAGAGTGGCTGTTTCTGTGCAAAACATGGAAATGCACTAAGCAGGCTGTGTACCCTGTAGGGCTCCCCAGGACACACAGGCACTGCTGCTACAGCTTTTTCTTGCTAATACACAAGATCAGTGTGGCTGTTCTTAGAGAATAAGCTGTCTCTGCATTATTCCTAGAGCAAGCAGGCCTGGAGTCACTGGGCATTGCTTTCTTGTAAATAGAAAAATGATGTAAAAATTGCCAGTGCTCAGCTGACAGGGTCAGTGTGGTGCTGGAAAGCATGATTGGTGCCTGCACCAGGCCGTGTTAAAACAAAGACGTGCCTGAAGACATGCACAGCTGAACCAGGGCTGCTGCCAAACACAGAATTTTCTAGTGTTTGCCTTGTCATGCTTAACTGCTTGTGAAAGGCCCAGTGGATTCCTGGTGCAGTCAGGCATGGTATTGCTAATGAAGATGGGCTGTGGCAGGGGAAGGGGGGTTCTTAGTGTAAACTTTAAAATACCTTTTCTGTTAATGATGCTCTTTTCTGCCTAGGCCCGGCTGTTTGATGAGCCCCAGCTGGCCAGCCTGTGCCTGGAGAACATAGACAAGAACACCTCAGATGCCCTCAATGCAGAGGGGTTTACAGACATTGACCTGGGTAAGCTCTTTTCCACCCCTCCCTCTCTCTCCCTGCTTTCATAACCAGCTTGTCTCCCAAAGTTGTTACAGGTTAATAATGCTTGGCACTTGTGGCTTGGCTGTTTGGAGCAATCAGTTGAATAGTCTCTGGCACAAAGTGGCTGGAGACAGGGAATTTGCCAAAGAGTTTGCTGCCTTGCCTGCAAAAATACCCTGGAATCTGCTTACTTTGGTGCAACTTGAGTTTTCTGGGCATGACACAAAGCCCGCTTCCTGTGTTGATGTTGGCAGGTTTTGGGTGGGTGTAAACTTGCCTTTTTTTGTAGAGCTGGCTTTGTTCCCCAAGTCTTTGTCAGGTTTTGGAGTTAAAAAGGTGTTGTGGTTTTGGAAGCAAGGACTGGCTATTTTAATTACCGTCTGCAGTTTCCAAACTTGCTGGGCACAGTTAATGAACATTAAAATTCAGGCTTTAACCTTCTTCTAATGAGATGGGCTGTGGAGGTAAGGCACAGGTCACCTTCTGCCTTTCATGCTGCTTGTTTCGTCCAAATTTGACGTCAAGCAAGTTGCAGTTCATCCTCCTGCACTTGCATTAACATGCCAATTAAATGGGCTCTGTTTGCTGCTCCAGTGAGTTCCTTGCTGATGGAATATGCAGATAAATCTTCCTCAGAGGCTGCTGGCAGCACTTTGGGAGATGCTGTCGGTTCAGCCGCTTCCTCTTTTACCTCGGCTGTGCCCGGGGTGCTCCTGGCGAGGTGAGAGGGGCTGATATGGGGTTCAGAGCCTGAAGCTGTGCCTGTTGTCCTGCCCTGCAGACACCCTGGTGGCAGTGCTGGAGAGGGACACCCTGGGGATCCGGGAGGTTCGCCTGTTCAATGCCGTGGTGCGCTGGTCGGAGGCCGAGTGTCAGCGGCAGCAGCTCCAGGTGATTCCAGAGAACAAGCGGAAGGTTCTGGGCAAAGCTCTCTCCCTTATCCGCTTCCCACTGATGACTATTGAGGAGTTTGCAGCAGGTAACTCTACAAAGGTGTTTCTGGCAATCCTGGTGTTTGCTTTTCCTCAGCTACAGAGAGTCAAGTCACATGAAAGAGGGTTTTGTCTGTGTATCCTGTTGTGATTTAAATATGAGATTCCCTCCACATTCCTCCCCATTTTCCTCTATTCTCCCCCTAAAAGGGGTTTACAAGAAGGCTGGAAAGGGACATTTCATAAGGGCCTGGAGTGACAGCACAAGGGGAAACAGCCTCCTGAAGGAGGGCAGGGTTAGACTGGATATCAGAAGGAAATTCTGTAGTATAAGGGTATGAGGCCCTGGCACACGGTGCCCAGAGCAGCTGTGGTTGCCCCTGGATCCCTGGAAGTGTCCATGGCCAGGCTGGACAGGGCTTGGAGTACTCTGGGATAGTGGAAGGTGTCCCTGCCTATCGCAAGGGGTGGCACTGGATGGGCTGTATGGTCCCTTCCAACACTCTTCTGTGATTACAAATCCACTGTCTGAATGCCATTTTCATCCATGCCCATTCACTCATTTTAAAGCCTGTGGTGTTCCCCTGGGAAGAGCAGGGGGATCACAGCTGTGCTTGCTCTCACAGCATGGTTGGATGGTTACTGTGCCATTCAGCTGAGAGCAAAGATCCAAACTGGGGTTCACCTGCTCCCCTTCCCAGCCATCCCAAGTGTTTAAACTACACAAATCTAATGGAGTTGCAAATAATTGGTGTGATCACATTTCCCAAAATGAAATGGGGATGTTTCTCCCCATCCTCTGCCTGTGGTGGTGTTGGCCCTGTCTTGCCAGTGCTGTTCAGAGCAGAGCCCCATATCTGAAAAACCTTGAAAATGTTCTTTGAGCTGCAGACTTGGTGTTGTTTAGTCTGTGTCTCAAAGTATTTTTCAAGTTTACATTAAGATCTTGATCCACAGAGATGTCTAATTCATTTCACAGCTTGGACTATAGATTGCCTTGTTTTGTTTTCATTGCTTGTTGTCTTTCACTTCATCCTCTGGTGATTCCCCAGGGACTGGAAGCTGGCAATTGGCTTGAATGGTTTTCATGCTAAAAAGACACAGTGGAGCCATTTTCCAGACTACAGCTTGTTTCAGGCTGCAGTGCTGTGTACACAGGAGCAAAGAGGAGCACTGACCCCCTTCCTTTGCAGGTCACTTCTCAGGGCAGCGCTGGCGTCGGCTGGTCAGTCCTTCCTGTCCCTGTTCCCATGTGAGAGGCTGTTAGCAAGGAGAAAATCTGTGCTTCAGACTTGGTCCCCACTCTCTGCTTGACCTGTCACAGCTGTGATGTGGCCTTAGGGAATGTGGATTTCTTCAGAAGGAGCTCACTCAGTGAAGCACAGATCTTTGCATCTTTCTTCAATCCCATTTCTTTCAATCCTTCCTTGAGACTTTGTATCATTCTCTGACTGGAAGGAAAGTGTTAATTTTGGCATGTTTGGGTTAAAGGCTTTGAGCTGGGAGTGCTGGTGCCCCTCCCCCTGTTGTCTGTCACAAACTCCCGTCCTACTTGGACCTTTGTGCCTTAAGAGAAATTCTTAAGTTTTCTCCATCCACTTTACCCTAAAAGATCAACAAAACCACCAAACCTGGGGGACTGCAATGATCAGCTGTTCCTTAAACAAGGAATTAAGTTGGAATTCCTTCAGCTTTGTCCTTTTTCTGAGTTTTTGAGTGACTCTGATTTCTGTGATGATCACAGCAGAGACAGAAGGAAACCTTTCCCCTCCACACCCCTCTCTCCCAAAAGCCAAGAAAAGAGGGAATTTTACAGCAGTGGTTTCACCAGTTTATTGTATAATCTGGTATCAAACCTGGCGTTTTGCATGAAAATGTTTTTACTGGCAAATGTGTCCCTCCCTCCCCTTAGAGCAGGTAATTTGAAACATTGCAGGAGTTGCAACAACACAGGATAAGTTCAGACACATCAGTGAGGCTGATTTTTTGCTGAACAAAGTATCCACAAGCTCATTTACGTTTGAGTTGACTTCCTTGAATTCTTGATTCTCTCCCCATTGCATCATTGGACCAGGTTATGTCTGGGTAACATCATGCTGAATTTAACCAGCTACAAGTGGTTTTGGACCTACAAGTAGCTGGGCATTTGCTCCTCACATTAAAGAGCATTTAACTGCTGTTGTTTCCCCAGTACTGAGTGGTCTTGTTTCTGTTCAAAGCCTTGTGCAAACAGCTGTAGAGAAGCTAACAGTTTTTTTATCCAATTTCACTTTTGAAAGTATTTCAAGTAGTTTGCAAAGGCTACTTGAAATACTTTGAGACTATTTTGAAATACTACTTGAGTTTAGCATCACTGAGTTGGTTGCCCAGAGCAGCTGTGGCTGCCCCTGGATTCCTGGCAGTGCCCAAGGCCAGGTTGGAGAGGGCTTGGAGCAGCCTGGGACAGTGGGAGGTGTCCCTGCCATGGCACTGGATGGGCTTTAAGGTCCCTTCCAACTCAAACCAGTCTGTGATTCTGTGATCACTCTGGAAAAAATGCCTTGTTACTAGACAAAAGGTGAGAATGTGCTCCAGCTCTTGCTAAAATCATTAGCATTTTTCCCAAGGTTCTACAATAATGGTATTAAAATGCAAAATGTAGATTAAACGCCTGAAGGAATGAGCTGAACCACCTTTGTCTTGAGTAAAAATACTCTTCAACTTTTCTAGTTGATGGTAACTGCGTGACAATCCCTCTCCCTCCTCATGGTCTTCCACTGTGTCTGAACCAGCAGTGTGGATGTATGGAAATCCCTGTCTCTTACCAATGTTATCCTTTCCAGAAGGAGTGAGGCAAGGATCAGCTGCATGCTTTTGGGTTTTTTGGGTAGCCCAGTGCATTTGGGCTCCACAGAGCTGGGCAGTTAATCACAGTTCCATGTTCCATGAAGGCTCTGCAGCCCATGACTGCCCTGTGGATAAAGGGCAGCACCTTTGTCTGAGATTTAATATCCTGATGCACACCTGGGATCCCATCTGTGATGGGGTTTAGCCTGCTCCCAGCTACAAGTCAGGCTTGTTTCTCCATGAAAATCCCAGAGGGATTCCTTCTGCTTGTGCTGTTCTGGGGCCCACAAGATCAGAAGGATCCAGAGCTGTTGGAGAGTGTCCAAAGGAGGGACACGGAGCTGGGGAAGGGTCTGAGGAGTGGCTGAGGGCACTTGGCTCATTCAGCTGGAGCAGAGGAGACTGAGGGGAGGCTCCTCGGGGCTGCAGCTCCTCCCGAGGGGAGGCAGAGGGGCAGGGGCTGAGCTCTGCTCTGGGACAGGGACAGGAGCCCAGCAAGGGCTGGAGCTGTGTCAGGCCTTGGCATGGAGCTCAGGGAAAGGTTCTTCCCCCCGAGGGTGCTGGCACTGCCCAGGCTCCCCAGGGAATGGTCCCGGCCCCAAGGCTGCCAGAGCTCCAGGAGCCTTTGGCCAGCGCTCTCAGGGATGCTCAGGGTGGGGTTGTTGGGGTGTCTGTGCAGGGACGGGGGTTGCACTGATGATCCCTGTGGGTCCCTCCTGGCACAGGATATTCCAGGACCCTGTGGTTCCCTAAGGCTGACAGCATTCACTTCCCTCCCCTCTGCAGGGCCTGCCCAGTCGGGGATCCTGACAGACCGGGAGGTGGTGAGCCTGTTCCTGCACTTCACAGTGAACCCGAAGCCGCGGGTGGAGTTCATCGACCGGCCCCGGTGCTGCCTGCGGGGCAAGGAGTGCAGCATCAGCCGCTTCCAGCAGGTGGAGAGCCGCTGGGGGTACAGTGGGACGAGTGACAGGATCAGGTCAGCTCTCACACCCATTCCCACCCCTGCACTCGTGTTCCTGAGCTTTCCACTGCTTTAGCTCTAAACACACAAGGTTCTGTGCTAGACCCCGACTTTCCACCGTGTAAACCCACAGGGAAGGTGTTTTGCTGGGCAGAACCATCCCCTGGTGCACTGACTGCATGTTGCTGCCACTTTACATCTCTGTTGGCAGAGGTTTCCAGGAAACGTGGCTCCCAGCACAGGCCCCTGGAAAGGGAGGGAAATAGCCCCCCAAAGGCTTCCTGCAGCTTAGGGACACATAAATAAGTTGTCACCAGTTGTCCCCCTGCCATGCTTTGTGGGGGACAGGTAACCAGTGCTCCATGAGGTTGGTTCCCTGCTCCAGATGTCAGTGTGACTTGTTGAAGCCCCTTAACTTCTCCTGTTGGAGACAGGGGTTAGGGTAAAGTTCTGCTGACACGCAGTTTGTTCAGACCTGAGCTTGTGGACAGCCAGCAGAGCCCAGTTACAGTGACAGAGACTGGCAGGTGTGGCTGGAAAATACTGCTTTGCAAGGCTTGTGTTCCCAAGGCAGGGAATGAGAGCAAGACAGGAGGGAAATTGGGAAGTCTCGGGGTTCTTTCCTGATTCGTGTTCATCTTGGGTGGAAGGGAACTCACAGCAATGAAGCTCTTCACAATTTTTAAGATGGTTCTGTTGCACTGGAGCTGTTGGTGAGATCCTCTGGTCCATTCACCCCTGGCAGTGGGAACTGCTGCCAGCTCCAAACACTTCCTGCTCCCACCTCTAACGCTCACAGACCTTTTGGACTTTGGGTTTGACATCAGGGTCAGTTCCAGCACTGAATATTCCATGCTGGCTGCAGAGCAGAGGCTTCCAGCCTGCCCCAGGTGTTTGTTCTGGAAACACTACAAGGCTAAAAGAGATGGTGGATGGATGAAGAAATGCTGTTGGCAGCTTGGCAGGCACTGAGGCTTCTGCTGCCTGGGAAGGTGGAGCTGTAGTGGGGAAATACCCTTCCCCTTATTCCTTGGGGAGCAGGGATTCCTCCACTCAGGAGTGATTGAATCCTTATGTCTGCTCTTGGTAAATTTGGAATGTAGCAAATCTCCAGTAGCACATGAACAATTCCCCAGGGCTCAGCAGTGAAATATCCAGTGGTGTTTGCTGGGCAGAGCACTGTGAGGTGGGCACTGTTCCACACTCCCAGGCTGCCCTGCCTGGGCCTGGCAGGCGTTTGGGGATGCTGATGTTTTGCCACAACTTGGAAACACTTCCTGAGCCTGGACCCTGAAATTTGGTGGTGGGATTGTGCAGCTTTGTGTTTCACACAAGCCCACTGGACCAATCAGAGGTGTGTGTGCAGCTGATGGTTTCTGTGCAGGGTTTCACCTCTTAGTAAGAGCTGCTCTCAAATCTGTGTAGGTTTGATTAAATCAGAGATGTAAAATCAGCCCAAGTGGAGATATTTGTGTATCAGCTTTGTACTGGAGCAATACAGGAGTGGCAAGCTTGGACTGACTTTCCTGCTCTGTTCCTGCAGGTTCTCAGTGAACAAAAGGATATTTGTAGTTGGGTTTGGATTATATGGATCCATACATGGGCCAACGGATTACCAAGTAAATATACAGGTAATTCTCTCTGCTGCCTTAAAAATCCTGACTGTTTTAGGGGCTGACAAACACATTTTAGTGGATCTGTAACAAAACCTGAGGTTCAGAGGGACTGTGTGTGTCCTGGGCAGGGGGGCTGGCAGATGTAGCAGGGGCCAGATGGGGCACTGGGGATCAGAAGGATTATTGCTCTTGATTTTATTGCACACGTCACTGCAGCATCTCCCCAGGTCTGCTCCCAGCTTTGGGGCAGTTGGGAGGCGGTTTGGGAAGCAGCTGTGCCATGATTTCTACCCTGAGCAGGTTGGGAGAGGTTCAGTTGTCTCAAGTCCATCATGATCTTGTCCAAGACCAGGTGGATCCCGTGTGCCTGTCCTGGGTGCACGTGTGCCCCCCCAGTGTGGGTCACTGGAGAAGGACTGTCCCCAGCAGAGTTACTCCAGCACACAGGGCAGGTGTGATGAGCACAGGCTGTCAGCATTTCTTCCTTGATTCCCAGGGCTCATCCTGCTGCCCCGAGCTCCTGGGG
This sequence comes from Dicaeum eximium, assembly GCA_013396995.1. Lineage (NCBI taxonomy): Eukaryota > Metazoa > Chordata > Aves > Passeriformes > Dicaeidae > Dicaeum > Dicaeum eximium. The sequence continues at coordinate 266,457 of VWZP01010709.1, forward strand.
GAGAGGGGTCTAAGCACAGTGTGGGCTTGCAGTGCTCTGCCAGCCTGGGGGTAAGGAGGGGGTGTACTGGGCTTTCTAGGACCTGGGCCCACAGCTCTGTGGTGAGCTCAGAGGGGCCCAGAGCAGCTGTGGCTGCCCCACCCCTGAAAGTTTAAGTCCAGGATGTGGCTTGAAGCAATCTGGGATAGTGGGTGGCATCCCTGCCCTTGGCAGGGGGGTTGGAGATGGATGAGCCTTAAGGTCCCTTCCAACCCAAACGTGAGATTCTGTGGTTCTGTGATCACAGCACTGATGAGCAACACGAGTAATGGACAGTGCAGTCATCACAGGGAGGTCAGTCTGGGAGTGCCTGGGGCTCAGCCTAGCCCAGGGACACTCAGGTGGGCAGGGCTGGCAGGGTCCAGCCCTGCAGATGGAAGGCTGACCCTGTGTTGCAGATCATCCACACAGACAGCAACACGGTCCTGGGGCAGAACGACACCGGCTTCAGCTGCGACGGATCCTCCAACACCTTCCGGGTCATGTTCAAGGAGCCCGTTGAGATTTTACCCAACGTCAACTACACAGCCTGTGCTACTCTAAAGGTACCACTCGGGGTGGGGTGAGGTGCAGGCAGCTGAGGGCACCTCCTGTAGGTTCTCAGTGCAACATGGGCCTTGCTTTGTGTCCTTCCACAGTGGTGGAAGTGGTGCAGTCTCAGTGTGACTTGTTGCTGCCATCGGCTCATTCACCAGCAGCATTCACAGCTGGTTTTTGACTTCTCTCACAGCACTGAACAGGAGGAGGAGGGGATGGGGTGATTTTTTCAGTGTGTACAGCTGAGCTGTCAGTCCTGCAGGTGTGTAATCCACAGCCTGCTGCAGTGGCCTCAGAAAGTTCATATTTAGCTGTTGAGACCTGGTTAGTGTTAAGTTCTGATAGAGATGGGATTGAGCTCAGAATACCTGAGGTGCAAATCCAGGAGGAAAAGGGAGGAACTGGCATCTCACAGCTCCAAATGCACGAGAGCTGGGGCAGCAGTAGGGTCCTGACCTGTTCTTGTGTTCCGTGACCCCTGCAGGGTCCAGATTCCCACTATGGAACCAAAGGACTGCGCAAAGTGATCCATGAATCACCAACAACGGGAGCCAAAACCTGCTTTACGTTCTGTTACGCGGCTGGGAACAACAATGGCACCTCCGTGGAGGATGGACAAATCCCAGAGATCATCTTCTACACATAGTGCCACTGCCCAGCCTGCCCTGGACTCGACTCTTCCTTGTCACCTCCCAAACTAAATCTCTGGCTGAGTTTGACCACACCAATTGGAGCCACACTAGCCAAAGGTCACAGTGAAATCATTTCAAAGCTCATGTTCTGCCTTGTGCTAGTGCTGCTGCTGCTCTCAGGTGCCAGGTGAGCTGGTGTCCCAGTGCAGCCCCACTGGTGTCCCAGTGCAGCCCAGCTGGTGTCCCAGTACCATTCGTAGGTTGTCTGTGGCTTGTTGTTTTTCACCTCCTGATTAACCCTATCTAACAACGTGCGTTTTTTGGACTGTAATGAATGTAGATGCTTTTCCACCGGTCAGAAACAAGGCAACGAGTGGCTCTGGTTGTGGTTTCACTTGCCATGAGGAGATGGTCCTGCAGACAGACTCAGTCAGGGCTGGGTGGCCCCTGCCCTGCTCTAGCTCAGCAGTCCAGGCCAGACTGCAGGGCTTGGCCAGCCCTCCCAGCAGCCTCAGCACACAAAGCCGCCTTCAAAAGTCGTGGAAAGTGGCCTTTTCCCTGAGGCTTTGCTGTTCCAGCACTCCACAGGCTTGGAGGCCTCAAACCTGAGCTCCTCTGGAGGGTCTGTGGCATTTTCCTGCTCTTCTCACCGATCTGTGACAATCTTCACCTGGGGCAGTTGGTGGCAGCCAGGTGACCTCCCTGCAGAGGGGTAAGGGGCAGCAGCCTGAGTCCTCGTGGTGCTGCTGCCACACCCTGGCACATCCCAGGCACTGGGTGATGTTCAGCTCCCCTCTGAGCAGCCCCAGCTCTGTTGTTACTGCTCATTTGTCCTTGGCAGAGTGCCAGGGTTTGTCAGTTGAAGCAGAAGGGCACCTGCCTCACCTATTCCCGGGCATTCCCACAGATTCCATGCGTTTCCCTCTGTTCCTGTGCACTGCTGCCCCACCCCTGCTGCCCTGATGGAAGCAGGAAGAGAGGCTGGATGTGCATCTGCCTGTTACCTATAATGCAGCAGATGGTCAAGGATTTACCAAATGGTTCAGGAAAACGTGGAATATTCTCTGTGCTGGTGTGTGTTTGCACACTGCCTGTTGGCCAGGCACAGGAGGGAGATCACAAACATCACCTGTTGAGCTGTAGGGCTCGGTGACCCTGAAGATCCCCTCGCACCCATTCAGGGCCAGCTGCCTTTCCCCATGGCTGTCACAGACAGGGTGGCTGGTTCTGGGCTGCCTGACCAGCCCCACCCTCACTGCCCACGGGTGAAGACCACGAGACTCTTCCTCCCTTCCTCTGCAGAGGAAGCTGGAATTAAGCTCAGCCTGGCAGAAAGACCTGAGCCACCGGAGTCTGGGTGGGACTGGCTGGGGTGGTGCTGCCTCAGGGCCCCTTCTCCAACCTCCTGCTCCAGCACACGGAGCCATTGCCACTCTCTGGGCAGCTGCTGCCACTGGATTTCACTGCTGGAAGTGGAAACCTGGCTGTGCTTGCCTGGAGCTCGGCTTCTCCTCCTCCTCCTGCTGTCCCAGCCGGGATCTTGGGGTTGTGCTGGCTGGAGTCTCCTCCTCAGCCGTGCAGCAGCAGCCTGGGAATGCCCTGCATCTCCTCACCAGTAGCTGTTGGAGATGCCCAGAGTGTGTTCCATGCTCCAGGGAGATGGTGTGAGCTGTGTATTGTCAGCCTGCTTCCAGGCAGGATGGTTCTAATATGGCCAGTACTAAAAAAACCAGAAAAAATAATCCCAACCCTGGGTCTGTGACCTGGTGACTGAACCTGACTCTGTGCAATGCAAACAGTGCTGTGAGATGGATTCACAGCCCAGGCTCTGTGTCCATCAGGATGTCCTGACTGTGCCTGCTCCTGTCACCACCCCTCTCCCAAAGGTGGTGGGAATGTCACTGCTGGCAGCCAGGGCTGGGGCCTGCACCTTCCCCAAGGGGTCTGGTCTGGGTTCTGTGCCTCGGGGCGTCGGGTACAGATGGAAATAGTGGAATAATTGGAATTTGGGAGAAGCAGAGCTGTGCACTTGGCTTTGGAAGAGCAGGGCTGGGGCACGTCCTGCCCAGCTGCAGTGGGAGCCTCCCGATGGCTGTTCCCTGGAAGTTCTGTTCTCATTATTATTTTGCTACACAAATTCTCCTCCCAAATCCCACCTTCCTGCCCTCCCTGCGTGGGGCAGGTCTGGCAGCTTGTCCTGTCACGGAGGGAGAGGAATCAAACTCTGAACTACACCTGAGCAACTTCTGTTCTTACGGCTTTTCTGCAGTTTGATGCAATTCTGGCTTTTGTAGATAGATGAATGTAATTCCTTGTTGGACATGCCTGTTCCCAGAAGTATGAGCCATTCTGTTGTACCACGTCACCTTCCGAGCAGAGCAGGCCTGGCCCGGCTCCTGTGCTATTTGATGAATGTATCCGATGCTCTGTCCCGTGTTCACACTCTGCTTTTTGGCCAGCTTTGTGATTTGTAAATAGGAAAACAATAAAGACATCCAGGTTGTCTTTACAAAGTTTCTTTGTGATTGGAGGAGAATGATGGCCACAGGAATGGTGGAGGGGAAATCTGGGCCAAGCTGGCTCCAGGCCCATCTCCCCCAGCCAAGGGTGTGGGGTCTTCAGCTTCCCCATCCATGGAGTGTGGGATGAGCCAGATCCTTGGAAATCCTGAAGCCTGGCAATCACTGCTGGGGAGTCCAGACTCTCAGGGTATGAGGTGGTGGTAGGAGGGCAGCAGGATGGCACAGGGTGGGCACACTCTGGTCTGAGTGATGTCATTTTATGACTGAATTTCTTGAACCTGATTTGGAGGCTTTTGACAATTAAATGCACTAAAAGCTGTCTCAGCCTTTGCAGGTCCAGGCCTGGCAGGGGAAGGCAGATCCTCTGGCCTGTGATGCCCAGCACGGGGAGACTGTGGGGCTGCTGGAGCAGGGATGGGGGCTGGGCTCTGCACAGCTCCCACTGTCACTCAGCACCGCGGGGCCACCCTCTGCCCGAAGGAGCAGTGGGGCCGTGGTGAACGTGAGCCCCGGGCCAGGGGCAGCTTCCCAGCGCTCCAGACCGTGCTGGAGCTCAGAGCCCTGCAGTGGCAGGAGCAGGGGCAGCCCAGCCCAGCCCGGGCCCTGCTGGAGCACTGGGCTCAGCGGGGAACACCCTTCTGCACCATCATCTCACAGAACAGCCTTCTGCACCATCACCTTCCTCACAGACACCCTTCTGCACCATCATCTCACAGACACCCTTCTGCACCTCACCTTCCTCACAGAACACCCTTCTGCACCATCATCTCACAGAACAGCCTTCTGCACCATTACCTTCCTCACAGACACCCTTCTGCACCATCACCTTCCTCACAGACACCCTTCTGCACCATCACCTTCCTCACAGACACCCTTCTGCACCATCACCTTCCTCACAGAACACCCTTCTGCACCATCATCTCACAGAACAGCCTTCTGCACCATCACCTTCCTCACAGACACCCTTCTGCACCTCACCTTTCACAGAAACCCTTCTGCACCATCACCTTCCTCACCCACGGGCTCTGCAGGAGCATCTGCCGGGAGCCTGGGGAGGGCTGCCCAGAGCCATCGGCTTTGCTGCTGTTCCCCTGACCTGGCCCCCCGAGATTTTCCTCCTGCTGTTCCAGGAAAGGCTCCTGGGCAGGGAGCCCCTGCGAGGGGCTGGGGCTGCTCCCACCCACTGCTGAGGGAGCCTCCAACAAAAAGAGGGTACTTGGGCAATGTCCTCACCCTTGGGAGCCACGCCATGAAGCACAGAAGAATGTGTTGGGTTTTAAAGATTTTTTTTATTTTTTTGTTTTTATTAAAAAAAAAGCCCCTAAATTCTATGGCTTCCAGGAAGCATCAGAGAAATTGAAATGCCATATCTGTACACTTGGTTTTAAAGCAGTAACTAAACTCGCAATGGAACAAACGCTCTCACGTACAATCGCAGTATTTGGACTCCTCGCTGGAAGGACAGAGAGTCCCGGGCTCGGGCCGAGGATGTGCGTACAGAGCCGGGCACTCGGGGCACACCCTCGGGGCCGCTTTCCCTTCCCCTCCGCGGCTCCTCTTCGGCCTCTGCCGCGGCTGCTCTGAGCCGACGCGCTGACAAGGGACCACTTCCAGAGAAAATTTTAAGGCGATTTTTAAAATTCGTTTGTTCGCCTCGCTGGGGACACGAGGTCAAACGTTGCACGTCCCCTTCCCGCCGTGGCCAGGGACGCAGCAGCAGCTGGGGCCGCAGCCCGGACACACCAAAGCCGGGTCAATCCTGAATTTAGGATGAAGAGGGGTCCTGGGCAGGGCAGGGCCCCATGGGACACCCAACGTCCCCCCAGCCCCTCCACAATCCGGGGTCTCCAGCCCCCCCCGAGATGGTCAGTTTGGACAAATGTTTCAAAGCAGCCACAGATGGTCCCATCCCTCCCCCGCCCCCCCCAGCACAGCCTCAGCCCCTTCTCTCGGGGCAGAACAACAGGGTTTTGGTAAAGGTAAGTGTGTGTCCCCCCCAATGTGTCACGATCAATACACAGACAGCGCACGGGGTCAGTCACGTGGGGAGCTGCAGTGCCCTGGGGGTGCCGGGAACACGGGGGTGCGGGGTGTCTGTGTCAGTTCAAAAGCTCCATTTCCTCAGGAGCAGGAGCAGGCCGGCAGGATCCACGGTGGGGGATGCCACGGTGGGGATTCCACGCTGCCAAAGCCACCCCGCCCCTGTCCCCTTCACCGCCCGGCCCGGCCCCAGCCCCGGCCCCCGGCAGCAGCCGCGGGGCCTCGGGGGGCTCAGGCTGGAAAACCAAGAGGCCGATCAAGCCCTGCTCACACCTACAGCTGTTGTGGAAACATCCAGCCCTAAGACACGGCAGCACCAGAGACGAGGCTGCTTCGCTTCCCCTCCCTGCTTTGCCACCGCCATTCATGGGTCCCTTTGGTCTCGGCCGTCCCTGTCCCTGTGTCCCCCAACCCCTGGGAGTCTCGGACCTGCTCTGGGCGGGACCGGACGGCGCCTGTATTGCTCGCAAAAGTGCATCGTAAATGAACTGTAAACGCGTTTCCTCTCCCCGCCCCGCGCGGCCCCGGCTCTCCCCGGCCGAGCGGAGCCCAGCGCTCGTCACCAGCGGCCTGACCGAGGGGGACCCGGCGGGGACGCGGGGCGGGGCCGGAAGGAAGAGCAGAATTCGGTAACACTGAAGATGACGGTCAAAGACTGACGACTCAGCACTCTGCACCGAGACTCACTTTAAATTAACTTAAGAGACAAAGAAGCAACAGAAAAAAAAAATATTCCTCCTTAGCCCACTGCTCTTGAAATTGTCTTCATCATCTTCTGACAGCGACGGGTCAGAGTCTGTAGTTGATCCCCATTTCAGACTGGTTATAAACTCAAAGCAAGTGACGCCGTGGGTTTTTCTCTTTTTCTTTTTTTCTGTTTGACGGACGCAGGAACTTCAGCGAAGTTGGGCTTGGTTCGAGTAAACGGCCACGAGTGGCAGAGGAAAGGACAAGCAGTTTGGGGAGGCCCCGCTCCCCAGCTGCGCTCGGGGCGCTGGGGGAGCCCGTCCGGCCCGGCCCCCCCGTCCCCGTCCAGCCCGAGGGGCCGCGGGCTCCGCGGGTCACGATCCAGCCACGGCCAGAGGGAGAGGAGCCAGCGCTCGCCGCTCCGCCCGGCCCCAGCAGCTCACTTGCGACGCTTGGTGGTTTTCCTCTTCCTTCTCTTGAAGAAACAGCAGCACCTGGGGACAGAGGGGACCCGTCAGCGCCGGGGCCATGGCATGGAGGGCACAGCAGCCCTGGGCTCAGGGAGGACAGAAACCCCTTGGTGAGCCCCACGTGGGCAGAGCTGCTCCACCAAGTGCCCCTGGTACATGGCAGGGACTGGACTGGGAGCACCACAACAGCCACCAAAAGTGACACCTGGCACAGCAAATGGCACTGACCATGGCACACAAGGCCAGAGTCAGGGCCAGGCAGGGACTCTAGAGAAGGAGCAGTCCCAGATCCATCCATGCCCCTCTGTGCAGGAGCCTTGGGCAGGATGAGATAGGAAGGGCTGAGGTGGTGGTGGCCCTGCAGGGACACCCCTCACAGGGTCAGCCAGGGGACAGCTGGGCTGTTGCTCCCCGGCAGGCACGGGACAAGGCATCCTGGGGCAGCTGCTGACCCCTCCTCCAGCCCAGCAGGGCTGGGGCCTTACTTTGTATCGTCTGTCACCTCCACCTCGGTGGGGGCTGTGATGGGGGCGTTCGAATGTCCTGCCGTCGGGTCATCTGTGTTCAGCTCTCCGTTGGTGGAGCTCATCACCTGGGGAGAGATGAGTGTCAGCAGGGGCAGCCCAGGGGTCTGCAGCTCTTCCCCTCCCTGCAGGGCACAGGAGCCACCCAGGAGACCACCCAGCTCTGCCCAGAACACCGAGGTGCCCTCACCCAGACCGCAGTGTTCAGCCTCAGTGCTGTGCTCTCCCCTGGAGCCCCATCGCACACAGAGGTCTGAGCCCCTCAGAACACCCCTGGAAAGATCCCAGCTCCTGGGAGCCCCTGCACCAGGAGAGGGGCTTGCTGGCAGCCAGCTCCAGTATGGGTGAGAGACAGGGCCTGGGACAGCTGACAGCTCCAAGGAGCCCTTCCCACAGCTGAGCATCAGGACACAACTTCTGCTTCCCAGCACCAAGACTCAGCCCAGTACCTACCCTGTGGGCTCAGGCACCCCTGAGCTCCTGCCCACTCACCAGGGCAGCAGGGTCAGCCACAGTGCCAGGACCAGGAGGACATCCAGGCTACCAAGGCAGCTGGGAGGTGCCTGAACTGCCACCCTGTGCCTGCTGCCCACAGGCAAAGCCAGGAGCTCCCTGGGGATGCACAGGCCAAACACTCTCCAAGCTGCTCGGCCCCAGCGAGGGCCCTCGGCCTTTCCCAGCCCCTTGGAGGAGCTGCCACCCGACAGCCAGTGCCCAGCCAGCAGGGCCATGGCAGGCTCAGCCCCTGACACCAGCACAGAGAGCCCTGCACGTCACCCCCGCAGCGCCGGGCGCAGGCGGAGCACGGCAGGAGGGTTTGCAGAGCAGGAGCGGGGAGGAAGGGGATGAGCTACAGGAGGATCGAGGCAGAGCATGAGCTGGGCCCTCCGAGTGCCTGGCCCCACAGCCTGACTGGCACCATGGAGTGCCCGGCCCCGTGACAGCAACAGCGCGAGCTGTGCCCGAGGCTGGGGCCGAGCACCAGCAGAGGCACCCTGGAGCAGCAGAACGAGCAAGAGCGGCGGGGACGGAAGCAGAGACGGAGGAAGCGGTGCAGGCCCAGCCAGGGGGACCCGGCATGGATGTCCCACCATCCATGCAGGAGGGACCCCCAGGCCAAGGCAGGGCTGAGTGGCAGCGGGCAGGAGGCGGCGAGCACGGGGCTGACGGCGCCAGCACAGGGCTGAGGGAGCACCAGGGTGGGGGAACATGGCCAAGGAGTGCCCGGGAAGGGAGGAAAAGCAGGGCTTGGAGCCAGGGCTCCAGTCAAGGAGGCGCAGCAAAGTCCCTACTGAGATGAGCAGCACTGGGGGCAGAGCAACGCCCACCCAGCTGCCGTGCTGCAGCAGGCTATCCATCCATCCATCCATCCATCCATCCATCCATCCATCCATCCATCCATCCATCCATCCATCCCCTACCGCCCTCTAATTCCCCCTGGCAGCACCAAGGGAGCCCAGCAGCCCCTGGGAAGCAGCACCAGCCTCGTCTCTGAGCCGTGAGCATCCCGTCACACCACAGGGACAGGCAGTGCTGCAGCTGGGGCAGGGCCCTGGGCTGTGTGACCCCGGGGCAGGGAGCGGGGCTGATCCCGGCTCCGCGGGCGGCCACGAGGCCCAGGGTGGCTCCGCTCCCCCCCACGCCCGCCCCTGCCCCAGGCGCGTGGTTTCGTGTACCTGGACGGACCCCCCGAGCCTGCCGGCTGCCAGGTGAGCTCCCAAAGGCTCCTCGGCAGGCTGCCCACCGGCCTGAGGATCCCACAACTCCGTCCCTTCGGGCGGCTGCTCGCAACAGGCAGGAGGAACAGAATGAAAAGAAACAAAAGAAAAGAGGGAGAATGGGGAAGAGAAGGGAGAAGTGGAGGGAAGGGGCGGGAAAAGTGGCAAAGGGAGTTGAGAAAATAAGACATGCAAAAGCAAAACCATGACCAGAGCAGCTCGAGTTGGTGATTGTGGAGGGCACCTGTGCAGCACCGTGCCGGCGGCTCCCAGAGCGGTCCCTGTGGTGACAACGGGGGTCTGTGTCCCCCTGCCACCTACACACACCCCCCTACGGCCAGCCCCACACACTGCCACCCCATGGAGCAGGGCCAGCTCCAGCAGGGCTGGTGGCCGTGTTTGGGAGCGGGCTGGGGCCGCAGAGCCGGAGCCACAGCCAGGCCCAGGTGACACCGGTATCCCCAGGACGACGCAGCGCTTGGCAGGGCCTGTGTGGCACGAGCTGGGCTGCTCCTGCAGGGCTTGGCTCCCCACAGCCAAACCCTCCCCGGTGAGCACAGCACCGCCCCACAGCTGCAGGGACACCCTGTGTCCCCAGGCTGGACACTGCTCCCATGCTCCAGGAGCTCTGTGCTTTGCTTTTCCCCCTGCTCCGGACAAGGGATGTCAAACATGGCATTTCCTGGTGCTGGGGGCAGAGACCAGACCTTACTGGGAGCAAGATCTCAGAAATGAGCCAGAGGTGAAGATGTTTCCCTCTCCCTAAGGAAGCTCTGCCAGTGAGAGCCAGGGCTGTTCCAGGCTCCCTGTGCTGGGCAGGAGCAGCCTGGGGAGGACAAGGCTCCCCCAGCTCCAGCCCTTTTGCAGGTGCTCTGCCCTCAAGGAGGTTTGGGAGGACAAGGGTTTGTACAGGACTGCTGGGAAACACATGAGGTTTGCTCTCGGTGGCAGCAGTGCCAGAGACACGTGTCCTGCACCAGGGCAGGACAGGCCACAGCACTGGAGCAGTTCTGAGCAGCCTGGCCCCTTTCCCACACAGCTCTGCTCAATCCCTGCCCCAGGCTGGGCTCCCTGTGCCCTGCCCGTTCCCAGAACAAAGGCAGCCCCAGCACGGGGCAAAATGCTGCCAAGCTGCCCCACCAATCCTGCCCTCCCTTGTCCCATGTCACTGTCCCACCAGTGGAAGGCATCACAAGCAGAGCAGCGAGTCACCCCACGGGGACAGTGTCCTTAGCAGAGGGGGCTCAGCCTGCATCAAGCTCTCCCCCACACTGCAGGCTGGACCCTGCCCCTCGGGACCTGATGTCGAGGCCTGGCACTCCCCAGTTATGCTACAGCCCCCACGGTGCTTCCTCCTGCTTCAGCCAGGCCACAGGGTCATTGCCCTGGGCCCCTGGCAAGCCACAGACCCAGAGCTGTGGGAGGGAACTCTTCCCACAGACAGCACTGAGGCAAAACCATGTTCCAGTCCCTGCCACCATCCCCGCTGGGCTCCATATCCCTGGAGCTGCAGCCTGAGCTGGCCATGCCCGTGGCCCTGTGCCCTAGCCAGGCCGTGCCAGTGCTCACCTGGTGTTTGGTGTGTGGCTGTGCTTTGTCTCTGTTCGGGGGCTGCACCTGCACCTCGCTGTGCATCGTGCCAATGGGGGTGGGCTGGGGACACAAAGGACAATGTCAGTGCAGCACAGAGCCCTCCCAACACCCTGCAGCCAGATCCAAACATGCAGAACCCCCTAGAACTGGAGCCTGATCACTACCCCTACCCCCGCCCCAGCAGTGCCATGCTTGGTATCTGGCTGTAGAGAGCCCAAGGAATGCACCCATGGCCCAAAGTGAGGTGCCAGCTTGGCTGCTGGGGTCCCCTTGGCTCCGAGAGCCTCAGATTCCCATGTCACAGCCCTGCAGCTGGTGACTGGTGAGGAGGGTGGAGCTGGTCCCCTGGACACAGCATGGCAGGGCTGGCCCAGAGCCACATCCTCCCTGGCTGCTGCCACCGCTCTGGGGTGCCTCACCCTGCGGCCCCAGGCCCTCAGCACTCACCAGAGGTTTCCCTGCCCAGTCGTATTCGTAGTCGAACACGTAACCGTTCCTCTCGAACAAGTCTGTGAAGAGCTTCCTCAGGTAGTCATAGTCGGGCTTCTCGAAGAAATCCAGGCGCCGCACGTAGCGCAGGTACGTGGCCATCTCCTCTGCGGGGACACGGGGGCTCAGGGGGACAGGCCACAGGGGGCTCGGGGCTGGGGCTGGGCTGGGCAGTGCTCTCACCTGGGAAGTTCTCACAGAGCACCTCCACTGGGGTGGCTCTCTTGGTGTCACCAATCTTCTGGTACCTCTCCTTTAGTGTGTCGGCCTGGAGGGGACAAGGGGGGTCAGCACAGGGGCCAGGCCCAGCCCCAGGCAGGGGAAGGCACAGGGTGCTGTCACACCGTGTATGATTTCTTGGACCCCCTTTCCCAGGTAACTCCTTCCCAGGAAGCTCCCTGCCCTGGCAGGTCTGGGGGACAAACCCCAGTGTCTCCAGTACAGCCACTGTGAGAGCAGCAGGAGGACACAGCTGGGAGACCTGCAGCTGCTCAGCACTGCAAGGGCCTGGCATGCAGCTCAGAGCTGGTGGAGTGCTAACCCTCCAACACCCCAGGGGCCAAATGTTCCCCCTCCCCATGCCAGGGCAGAGCCTCACCCACAGGAAGCCATGCCCAGGGGCAGCAGGAGCTGGCAGTTACCTTGAGGCCCTGCCAAGGAAGGCTCCCACGGAGGAAGTACATAAACATGTGCCCTAATGCTTCCAGGTCATCCCTACGGCTTTGTTCTGTATGGAGAAAAAGAGGCACGGGTCAGTTCCCACTACAGCCACTGTCCCTGTCCAGCCCCCAGATCCTGCAGCACCCCATGTGTCCTGCCAGCACCCTGAAGAGCAGGAGAAGCAGCTTGTCCCCAGCCCCACCTCTGGCACTCCTGCCCTGCAGTCCCTCCCTTCAGCCAGGAGGCAGGGCTGGCTGGCTGCCTGTGCCCACACACCTTTCCCCAGGTGGGTGTTGATGCTCATGTAACGCGCTGTCCCTGTCAGGCTCTTGTGCTCTCGGTAGGGGATGTGTTTTTTGGTCTCGGGATCAATATACTCTTTGGCCAGGCCAAAATCGATGATGTGGATGGTGTGCTGCCGCTTGCTGCCCGGCCGCCCCACCAGGAAGTTCTCTGGCTTGACATCTCTGTAGATCAGGCTTTTGGTGTGGACATACTCCATCCGTGTGATCTAGGGCAGAAGGAGATGTCAGTGCCAGGGCAGAGACCCACCCTGCGTCCTGCACGCTCCTGCCCTGGGCCCTGCTCCCCTCAGCCTGGCCCCAGCCCCAAGGATGGGTACATCAGCTCCTTCCCACCATGGGACACAGCCCCAGGCCAGCTGCACCTTGGGCACACAGAGATGCTCTGGGCACACAGTTAGATGCTTGTCTAGGCTCAGAGAGGGGCTGTGAAGGAATGGAGAGCCCTCCCTCAGCAGGGAGAGGGTGAGGTATGGGTGAGCCAGGCTGGGTTGTGCCAGCATCCTCCCCCATTCCCTGTGGGATGCCCGTGCTGCCTGCCCACAGTGCCCACACAAGCCCTGCTCCCCGGGGCAGCCAGGGGGGCCGTGCAGGGCTCGGGGGAGCTGCAGGGGCTGCACTCACCAGCTGGATCGCGATCATCAGGACGGTCTTGAGCGTGAAGGTCCGATCACACAGATCAAAGAGATCTTCCAGGCTGGGTCCGAGCAGCTCCAACACCATGGCATTGTACTTCCCACAGGGGCCAAAGTAGTAAACCTGAGGAATTCCTTCTGCAAGAGATGGAGCAGGGGCTGTGCAGGGCCACGCAGCCACAGCCACATCGCTGCTGGACAGGGACAGGGGCTGCAGAGGGGGGATGTCCCTGCACTGCCCTCCCTGCACAGCCAGCCTGGCTCTGCTCTTGGCAGCAGGGGGAAGGAGGCAGCTCCATCTGCATCCCTGACTGCTGTGGGGGTGGTGGGGGGAAAGAACTAAATCAAAAGAGATCAAAGATGAGACAAGGCGTCTGTGCAAAACCAGCCTCTCCCTGCGGAGCAGATGGGCAGGAGCTTAAGCTGGGAGGGAAGTTGCAGAGTCACATTTAGGGAAAGCCTCTCTCCCAGCAGTGCCCCTGGCAGGCAGCTCCCCAGGGCAGCTCAGTCCAGCCCCGTACCTGCATTGCCGAGCTGTTTGTAGAACCGATACTCCAGGTGTAGCTGGGGGGCCCGGGATTTTATGGGTTCCTTGGAGAAAAGAAAGGAGAACAGTTAAGTAGGAAGCAGGATGTTCAGGGGCTCAGACACATCCTTCACATGCATTTAGGGTTGGAAGCAATGGGTATAAAACGGAGATGAAGCCTCAAAGGATGATGAGAGAAAATAAGCCCATATGGGAGCCAGATCATCTCATCCAGACAGAGGAAAACATTAATGGGATCAGGTACCAGCGGGGCCATCCTCTCTGCTGCTGGCACTTGCTGAGCACAGACTCAGCTCTTCCCTGCCCAGACTGGATCACCCCACCTGCAGTGATGTGTGCTCCCAGACTGCTCTCAATTCCGAGCGGGAACTGAGCTCCTCTGCAGCCACCCCATCACCACCATCACACCCCAACCCGCTCCACCCGCCCCAACACGGTGGGAGGGGGAGAAACCTCCTTCCCAACGGCTGGAACATCCCCCACCCTGACCATGGAGGAACTCCCTGGTTTGACAGCTACTCACCAATTTGATAGCTACGTATTCGTTTGTGTAGAGATTCTTCCCTGCGGGGAGAGACACAAGGCGGCGATGAAAAGCAGTCCCTGCATCACCCCCACTGCACACCCGCGCTGTCCCTGAGGGCTCCTGGGCTCAAAAACATTCTGAACAGGTTCTGCTGCTCCCACAGCACCTGAAGGGGCCTCAAGGCAAGGCAGCAGAACCCACTGTGGGGAGTTGCAACACGCCTGCTAATTATCCCCAGGTGGGGTATGTGGATTCCTCTGGGATGGGGAGGCTCCTGGGGGCTGGAGCCAAGGCTGATGGGAGGGGGCAGCCTCCCATGGGGTGGGATGTGACTGGGCAAGGCAGGGACAAGGCTGAGACTTGGTGCTTCTCCCAGCCCCAGCCCCACAGGGAGAGGGGCCTACAGAGGGATGGCCAGATTTGGGGGACACTAAGTTACGGCCAGTGGGACCCTGCAAAGGGTGGCAGGGAGGAAGGGCACCTGGGAGCACTGGTGCAGCTGGCAGTGCTCTGAGGGTGCCACAGGCAGGTGGAAATCTCTCCCCCACGGCTGGGGTCACTCCTAGGAATGGCACATACTTGTGCGTACCTGTGTGTGAATCAACATCATCCCTGGGGATGCTCCTGCCCACCCAAGGGCCCAGGGAAAGCTAGGATCAGATCCATGGCATGGTCCAGACTGTACGAGGAGCTGAAGGCTGCAGGGAGAGCCCAAGGGAGTGGAGGAGCAGCCGTAGCACCCAGCACAGGACCACCTGGAGGGCTCCACACCTGCACAGGACTTTTCACACCCTAACCATAGGAAGGTTGAGTGCCTCCACATCCCCCTAAAACCAGGGGACACCTAGGAAGCATCAGCACAACCTCTGTCCAGGCACATAAAGGCCAAGATTAAAGGTTTGCAGGAACAGCTCTGAGCATTCCTTGTGCCAGAGCTTGCAGGAGCCCAGGCAGGGGAGTTAAGGGCAGCAGGTTCCCTCCAGAGCCAGCAGACTCCAGATCCCAGCGATCCCACTGCCTGGCATGTGGGTATCTGATGGAGCTGCATCTGTCTCCTCAGATTTTCTCTGAGCAATTTGCTTAGGGAACAAGCTCCTCCTGGCATAAGATTTCATCTGCTCTGACTGCTGCTCTCCACCTGAAGCAGCAATAAATCCTGGCTGGGTGACATCAGAGCCAGCTGCTGAGCGCCACGGTCGGCGGCAGGATTACGGGAAGAGGGATGAATGGGAAATATTAATGGAGCAGCTCCTCCCAGGGATGGGCTCTGCAGCCAAGGAGGGGCTCAATCCTGCTGCTTCCCTGACCCTCTCCCATCCCAGGGGACCTCTGCCAAGCCACTCTGTCTGCTGCCTCTGCATAAAGCAAATCCCTTCACAGCGATTAGGGAGGAGGGGATTTGGGAGAGAGAGAGGGAGGGAGGAACGTCTGGTGAACACAGCGTGTGCCAGATCCAGGGGGTTTGTCCCATCATGCACTGACATTTACTGGGGAGCAGGCAGGACGCCCCCAGACTTGTGCATGGCTCCACAGGGCCCTACAGTTCAGTCCAAAACAATTAGTGCTGCCTTCAGGGCAGCAACATGCAATCAGAAAACTTGCAGCTGGATTTTCCCTGAGGTAAGGCAGGATTTGAAGGGGGAAAAATATAACATGGCAGGAAAACTGCCAGAGGGACACTGCAAAAGGGACTCAGAAGGGATAGAGGCAGGAGAATCCCCAGCAGTGGCATCTGTCCTGTCCCCACCGCACAGCGGTGGCTCGCTGGCACAGAAAGCTACCAGCAACAAGGCTCTGGAGCTGGCAGCATTCTCCCAGCCCAAAAATGAGTCCAAATAATTTGGTACTCCCCTGCTTCAGCCCTTCCTTGGGTGGCTTGGACACAGCTGATGGACAAGATGGGGAGCAGAGAAGGTATGGACTGGTCAAATCACCACCCTCTGCTTCTCCTTTCCAAATTAAACAAAGATGCAAATAGCAAAACTGGCCTGTCATGAGATTTAATTAACCAGTAGAAAAGAAAAAGCAAAAGAGCAAGGAAGGAGGATTCCTTCCACACTAGGGAACTCCCTGCTCCATCTCCTGGAGCCATCCACTCTGCCCCAGTGCTCACAAGGGGGCAACTTTGACACCCAAAATGTGCCAGAGTCCAGGGAGTGCCTAGCAGGACTAGAGCAGGCAGGACTTGCAGCACAAAAGGTGCTTTTGAAAGGAAACAAAAGAGAAAAGTGGTGAGATGGGCGGCAGAAAGCAAATATTTGCATTACAGGGGCCTTTGCCCGGCTCGCTGCCGGAGGTGCCTCCAAATGCAGCTGCCAGCACCTGCAGGATGCAGAGTGTGGGATCAGAACAGGGCCAAAGCCAGGAGCAGGCAGGCCTGGGGCCGGAGTGTGTTACAGCCGGACACTGTCCCTTCTCTGCTGTCCCCTCCCCAGGGACTGGGCAGCAGCCCCAGCACCTGCTCCTGCACATCAGGGCTGGCTCTGCACTGGGCTCCCAGCTGGGTCCCCTCCAAGCAGCTTAGAATCATGGAATCACAGAATCATTAAGGTGGGAAAAGACCTTTCAGATGACCACTTCAATCATCAACCAGCAGCACCACCATGTTCACATTAGCCCATGTCCCCAGCTGCCACATTCACACATTTTTGAACGCTTCCAGGGGTGGTGACTCCACTCCTGCCCTGGGCAGTCTGTTCCAATGCTTCACAACACTTTCAGTGAAGAAATTTTCCCAATATTCAATCTAAACCTCCCCTGGCCCAGCCTGAGGCCGTTCCCTCCCCTCCTGTCCCTGTTCCCTGGGAGCAGAGCCCGACCCCCCCGGCTGTCCCCTCCTGTCAGGAGTTGTGCAGAGCCACAAGGGCCCCCCTGAGCCTCCTTTTCTCCAGGCTCAGCCCCTTTCCAGCTCCCTCAGCTGCTCCTGGTGCTCTCCTTCCCCAGCTCCTGTCTCTGGACACGCTCCAGCCCTCGCTGTGAGGGGAAAAGTGAGCGCTGAGGCTGCCCCTTGCCTGTGGCACAGTCCTGTGCCCACGCCAGGAACCTTTCTGCAGCAGCAGCACAGAGCTGTGCCTGGGCACCAGCACGGGAATTTGGCTTCCCAGACCTGGGAATGCAGAGCAGGAACAGGGGATGAGGCAGCTCCAGGCAAAGGCAGCTGGGCCCAGCCCTGCCAGCACTACAGCTCCAGTGACAGTGACTGCATCAGGCCAAGCAACGACAGCTCTGTGGAACGCTGGGGTTTAACACCGTCAGAAGATAAATGTTATTTTAGAGCTTGACCTTCTCTAGAGGAGGCTCTGAACAATGAGGAGGAAAAGCAAGTCTGAGGCTTCAGCAAGGGAGGCAGCAGCACCAGGAATTGAGTGGGTTCCTCTCTCCCAAAGCTTCCAAAGGGTCTGTGGCTCCAACCTCTGGGAGGTGGCTGAGCCCTTGCCTGCACTGCACATGCTCACAGGGAGGTCTCTGCCGAGCCCAAGACAAGAAGGGTGTCAGGAGCAGGGCACTGAGCCCATACACATTTTCAGAAGGCACCTTCTGTGGCCCCAAGTAACTCCCTGTGAGTTCCTGGGAGGCTGTAGGACAGTCCAAGAGCCACAGCCCGGGAAAGCTTGGGAATGTCCCCGGCATCTGCACATGACCCTTCAGCTGGGGCATGGCCCTGGCCCAGCTGCAGCAGTGACCTGGCTCACAAAATGCACACAGGCTCACCCCCCGTGTTCTTCCCTCCAAAATCCTGAGTTTACTATAAAAGATAATTAATTTCCAGCTTTTAATTTTGAAGGAAAAGAGCTGCTGTGGCTCCAATCTGCCAGCAGGAATGCATGCAGCAAGCTGGGAGAGCAGGGTGGGCACTGAGAAGCTGCAAAAAGCACATTTGCAGAAGTTTACTGCTAGAAGAACAGAAGCAGCAGCTGCTGCCAGGTCCTCCATCGTTCCCTGCACCCTGCTCTAAGCTGAGGCTGCCCTGGGCCAGCTCCATGGCACAACCTGGCAGGAGCACCAGCCTTGGGCCAGGCTCAGGAAGGGGGCCTCAGTGCCAGGACTAAGGGCAATTCCTGGCTCTGAGGCAGTCCTGCACCAGGGAAGCACCTGCACAGCACCCAGGTGCTTTGGGCTCAGTTTTGACCTTTCTGCTTAACGTCTGAGTTTTCCTCCTCTCCCCCTACCCCAGCCCATCCCAAGCACTCCTGAGTAGCTGCTAAGAGGAACCTGCTGCAACAAACCCTCTCTGTGAGTGTGCTGGCCCCACTCCCGGGCACAGGGAACTGGTAGGGACCTGGCAGGACTGCAGCTCAGCTGTGCCCAGTGCCAGGGCACATGAGCCACTAGCCACACTCCGGTCCCCCTCTGCCACCAGCGTCCTGCTGCTTTGTGTTTCAGAAGGCAGTGTCCCATCCTGGCATGCAGTGGGGCTCGCTGTGGGCAGCACGTGGGCAGGGGAGCTCAGGGGGCAGCAGGCAGCAGGCACTGCTCTGGGATGCTGCTGAAAGCCCCAGGAGGAGCTGGGCTGGCACTGGACCACAGCTGGAGGCTGGCAGGGGGAGGGATGAGCACTCACCAGCTCAGGGTGAAGCTCCAGGACATAAGAAGGTAACAGGACCCAGCACCTGCACAACAGAAACCTGCCACTCTGTGCCAGAGGGCTGGGGCAGCCACCCCACTCCAGCTCCCAGCCCAGCTCTCCAGCCACGCTGGTCTAATGCAGAACTGGCTGGTAGCACTGCCAGACTGGGACTGGCACCACATCCCTGCATTGCCCAGGATGCCAAGGCCAGCAGGGACAAGGAAAAGCAGGATCCAAATGCACAGCCCTGGCAGCCACAACTACTGCCCACGTCATTCCCCTTCTGCCTTCCCATAAATGCCTTATGCCAATTGTTTTTTAATATTTCATCTTTAAACAGATCATCTGATTTTGGACACCTACATGGGTGGACATTTGTCTCTACTTAGGGCAGCTGAGCTGAAGCACCCCAAGGACAGATCACCACGTGCCCCTTGGTGTGGTGGAGAAGTAGGGCAAAGTGGTACCTTTTTGAGGAAGACAATGTCCCCTTCGTCCCTCCCCACCACTGGGAGCTGGAGGAGTCACCTCCAGGTACATTTCTTCAAGATCTCGTGACCTTTGTTATGAGAGGAAAAAGGCCAAAAATCTGGGAGCTTTTAAATACTGAGCTGCAGTTTGGCCTCTAAAGCCTTGAGGACTGAATTCTCTATTCCCAGGGGAAAGCTGAGTGCCCAGCAAGAGCTGGGGAACATCCCTGCCCATGCCACCACTTCACAGCAGGAGCCCTCTGGTCCCTTGCCATTCATCTGCAGCTGGAGGAATCCCTAAATCCTGAAAGCATTCCTGAGCCCTGATGCAGTCTGAAGGCACACCTAAGGAAGAGAGATGTGATTTTAGGAGGGAAGCCACATAGCTGTGGCTTCCACTGCCGTGATGAGATCTCGTGCTCAGGCCTGTATCATATTATGGCCAGGCCCTGCAGGGTGTGACAGAGCAAAAAAGCCATGTGAAGGGACTGGAAGCTTCTCTTGCTGGTGGCAAGGACAAACTCTCACTGTGAGAATCGACCACTGTGGAGCCCTGGAGCAAGAGCTCACAGCATGTTCCTGCAGCCACGAGCAAACTGAGCCCAACTGCTCCCAGGTCCCTGCAGCAACCTCACTGTTAGTTTGACAGACATTCCTCAGATCCATGTGAGACTTGTGTCCCCTCGCTGCTGCCCCTGGAAAATGAGGGGGCGGCCAAGGTGGGGGGGTCACATTGACCCTCAGCACTGAGCACAGCAAAGCAACACGGCCCCAGCCTCCTGCCTAGAGCAGGATCCTGGCATCCAGCTCACCCAGAAACACAGATCCACTGCAGAATGCTCAGTGGAAAGCAAGGAAAAGGAGGTGCAAGGACATAGGCAGACCCTGCACAGCTCAGGGCTCTCTGTCCTTTGGCCAAGCAGGGAGGCACTGGCAGCAGGAGTGTCCAGATCCACCTGGGGAACTGAAAGGAGCAGCTGGTGCAGCAAAATCTCCCAGTACCTCTCCTTCCACAAGCCCTGGGTCTGCAGGAAGGCTCAGAGCTCTTCATGACAGCAGGAGAGACTGCTGAACAGGAAAACTGCTGGGCTGGATTTTAAGCAGAGCACTTCCCCAGCTCTGCAATTACGTGGCAATCCCGCCGGGAAGTGCAGGGACAGGACGGGTGAGCCTGGCACCAGCCAGTCTGTCACGCCGGGAAGAGCTGACATTAACTCCCCACACAGGGAGGTGGGAACTGACCCCACCCGAGCAAGGGCTACCGTGCCTCCTCCCTGGGCCCACGGTCAGGGCAGGTTTAGCTCAGAGCTCGGTTTGAGAAGGCGCTGCTTAAAATATCACAGAGCAACAAAGCCTGTGGCTGCCACAGGCTCTGGGGACTGCCACTTTTCCCTCTTCCCAGAGCACAGAGCCCTTCCCAAAGCACTCACAGCCAAGGACAGTGCTACAGCTGGCAGGGACTCCACCCACACGTTCAATGTGCATTCCTAGAGACATCCAGACTGCAATGCTGGCACAGAGGTGCCTGGCCCTGCCAGAGCACTGCCAGCTGCCTGACACCAAGCAAAGGGTTAACAGCTTGCTTAAAGTCTCCAGGGACATTCCCAGTCCTGGGAGAGGAGCAACCTCCCCATCCTCCAAACAGGAGTTTGCTTGAGGAATTTCCTGATAAACTTGGTTCAAAATGGAAAGTGACTATGGAAGATGCTTGAGTTTTATTCCTCCCTTTCTCTGACCTGCACAGAATTTCAGGAGAGTCTCTCAAACAACCAGTTTCAACAACTGAAGAACTCATCCAGGATAAAACATCGATTCTCCTCCCTAGGTGTTCGTCCCAGCAGAGTGAACATCCCTCAGGCCCCCATGCTGTCCTGAGGCACATAGAGAGGGCAGCACCCAGCACACAAGTGGGTTGAGATTTGGTGAGCACATAGATCTCCATTTCCACCACCAACACACAGATCCAGACTGTAGCATTCTCCCTGACAGACCCAAGAGCAACAGGCATGGGGAGATGGGAAACACCTCTGCAGTCAGTCCTTTGGGCTGGGATGGGCGTTGGTAGATCAAGCACAGCGTGAAAGGATGAAAGAAGTGGAACCTCTGGGACAGAACAAGGGCTATCTGCAAGGGACAACGCTTCAACTCTGTGTGGCCAGTCAGCACCCTGGTGCCCATGGCCACAGCCTGTGCCAGCTCCTCCTGCTGCAGGAGGAGGATGCCAGGGCAATCCCAGCACGAGTGGGTACAGCAAGGACAAAGATGACCCTTCTCACCTAGACGGAGCTCCCCGAAATTGCCGCATCCGATCTTCTTGCCGACACGGAAGTTGGGACCCACCATTAAGACTCCCGAGTTGGTTCCAGCACCCCGACCTCCATGACCACTCCTTCCTCCACCTGTCTTGGACATTCTTTTACCTTCCTCCAGCTCCCCTTTCCCTCCTCTCTTATCAAAATCCATAAGTTTGTGATACCCCGGCCTCTCCACGGTTACGCTGCTGCCATACAAATCCCAGAGCTGCCGAAAATGGAAGGGTGAGGAGGAAAGAAGCAGGGTTCCTCTTGGTTAATACACCATCCCGGTGAGCGGTGGGAGGGCGGGGTCTGGAGAAGGAGGGGTAAGAGGCCTTCCACGGGTGCTGGGCTACTGAAATGTTAGTGCTTCCCAAGGTCCCGCCGGGACTGTCATCATCGCCGGTCACTGGGAGTTCTTTGGTGGAGAGAACATCCTGCAGACAGGGTCCTCCCAGCGCAGCTCCTCGGTCTCCCAGCTGTGGAAAAGGAGAGGGAGAAAATCAGTATGAGAAGGCAAAGGACAAGAGAAGGTTGTGGGCTCTGGGTTCCTACCCCCAGCTCTGCAGAGCCCCTCCAGCACCCTCCCTGCAGGCAGGTAATTCCTACAGCAATGACAGTGCCGCAGTTGAGGGGTGGGAGAAGCTGGGATAAACATCAGGTCCCAGAGTGCCCCATGCCTGAGATGCTGGTTTAAATAAAGAAATGAATTTTAAAAAAGCTTGGTCAGCCGGAGGGGAAATGGTTGATGAGTGTCTCCATGTTGGAGCCAGCTAAGAGTGATGTGGGGACAAAACTGTCCCCGTGGGGAAGGGCTGCTGGCAGCTTCTGGAAGCATTCGGAGGCACCTTTTAGGGACTCTGAGAGCCCCCAAGAGCAGAGGATAAACATGAACCCAGCTTTATGGGCACACCATGCCAGGCATGGAGCTGCCCATGGAGTGAAAATTACTTCACCTGGCTGGGAGGGGCCCTGTGGATCCAGGGACAGGGGCCAGTGGAGTTAGAGCACTTCCCACTCCAGCAGCAGCAGCCTCCACTTGTGCCAGCAGCCCTGCCCAGGACATGGCTCCCGGGGAACAGCCACACTCAGGGTGCCCACCACAGCCCACCTGGGCTGGGGGAAAACACACACTTGGCAAACAGGAACTTACTAACATCCCACTGCCTCTCCCTCTGCTCTTATCAACCAACCTTGATTTTAATTGCAAAGCTGGGAGCGAGGCCCTTTGGCTGCAGCCTGGGCCAATGCTGTGACACCAGCCAGAGCAAATGATGCTCATGGGAGCTTGTTTGCTCAGGGCTGCAGCACCTTGTGTGCTCCCAGTGAGGCTGCTGGAAAGCCCCGTGCTGCTGGTGGGGTTATCTGGGCTCCCCTTGTCTCCCACAAACAGGCAGCAATCAGCTCAGCCCCCTGAACCAGGGAGCTCCTCCTCGTGTGCACATCCCTGCTCACGGCAAAGGCTGGAGGAGGTGACCTTTAAAGGTCCCTCCAACCCAAACTACTCCATGATTCCATGACACTGGCTCCACACACATCCCTGTGCAGCTGCTTGTCCTCACGTGGGTCTAACAGCCCAACATCAAGGCCAACCAAACCCTTGCTTCCTTCTGGACACACGACAGGGATGAAAAGAACCACTGACCCAAGGATGCTCAAGGAACCAAGCACCCAAGAGGGAACTGCGCTCTCCCTCCTTTCCTCCCTCCAGCATTCCACCTGAGTGGGACTCCCCTGCACTGGGGGAAGCTCAGGCTGGGCTCCTCCTCACAGGGGTGCCTGTGTGGGAGGCAGGAAGGACAGTCAGGAAGCTAAACATGGACAGAGGGGGGTCAAGCAGGATCCGGGTGCACATGAGAGGTGGCTGGGAGGGCACACGGGAGACCCACACCTCCATTTCCCCCCTGCTCTGGTTTTGCTCCCAGCTTGACGCTTGCCTACCCCTACCTCCTACCCCTCCTTTACCCTCCCCCCAGCCCCACCTCCCTCTGCTCCTCTCCAGGCCCCTGTGACACCACTGAAAGCCTCCCAAGAGCCCCCAGTGCCACAGACTCCCACTGACCCCGTGGGATATCCAAATAAACACCCCCTCCAGCGTTCAGCTCCAGGAAATGAACACACTGCAAGCTCTGATGCTTGGCCAAACCCTGTAAAACTTTTTATTGGCTCTCAATAGCTATTAATAACAAAAAAAAAAGCTTCTCATGCTCAAGGGTACACAGAGCAAAATGTGGGAGCTCTAAGAGCAACCCAGAGAAAAAGACACCAAAGCCAGAGCTCAGCAGAGGGAAGGACTGGCTGTGTAAGGGTCCAGGGACTGGACAGCCCTGAGGCAGTCCCCTAGGGCTGTCCTGCTCCCAGCCCCCTCCTGACACTGAATCCTCCCTCTCCACAGCATCCTGGCACACTGCCACTGCTCTCCAGGAGGGACCAGAGCTGCTCCAAAGGCGCAGAGTACTGGGGTGCCACTTGTGGGACCTGCCTATTCAGGCACAGGAGAATAAGGCTTTCCTGTGTCATGGGAGCCCCCTCCTGCCCCCACAGGCTCCAGCCTCCATCCAACACCTCTGGAGGATCCCTAGAGCACAACAGCCCTGCCCTCCAAGGCCACCCCCAGCACTCCAACAACCAGGGACCATCCTGCTGCACCCAGCACACCTCAGCCAAGGGAAACTGAGGCACAGGGAGCCTTCCAGCTCTCCCAAAGCTGGGCAGCCACGGGCTGGCTTCTGCCCTGGTGCTCCCTTCCCCCAGCAGTGTGTCTGTGCCAGCAGGAAGCGGGGTGGGAGCGGCAGGAGCGGGGCTTCCCTGCGCTTTGTTCTGCCCCAGCCCGAGCGCGCACGGCCCACACGTGACATCCTGCTCATTCTTCGCTCCCCCAATAATTTCCGCTCGGGGTTCGGCACATGGCGCTGCCCTCCCGACCTCCTCATGCTTCTCCCAGCTCCTCAGGACAGTGGGAGCCATTCCCCCACGGCCTCCCAGCTCCCAGAGCAGGCAGCTCTCCCCTGGCGGTTTGGGAGCTGCTTTCCCTGGCCACGGCCCCAGGCACACGCTGGGAAAGGGGAGCAGGCGGTGATGCACGGGCCCTGCTGCTCCAGAACCTGTTTTCCTTCTGAATCAGACCTTTATGCTCAGTCCCAGGGGATTCCAGGCTCAGACTGTTTGCACAGAGTCAGGCAGCCGACAGCCAGAGCTCAGGGAGCTCTTTTCTTTCAAGTGTTATGGGCCAGCCTCTGCAAGGGAATTTCAGACAATGAAGTGAGACAGAAGGGAAAAATTAAATCCTGTTTCCTGTGAGCACAGGGAGACTGTGGTGCCTTCTCCCAGCCCAGACAAATGCAAGGAGCAGCACAGCACAACTCTGGTCCTGCCTGCAGAGCCTCAAGAGCAGCCCTCCTGGAGGGGCCCGGCTCCCAACTCCCATTTCAGGCATCTGGGCCAGATTCACACCCAGCGAGGCCACAGCCCAGCCCCCCATGCTGGGACTGGCATGCTGCAATTCCCCCTTTCCCAAGCTGGGCGCTCAGAGCAGCAGGAAGTCCCTGAACTGCATCCATGTGAGTCAGGGCAGGGCGAGTGATCCTCCCTCACACTCTGCCCACCAGCCAAGGGCTGGGAGGAATTTATTTTCTCATCCCAGGAGTGCCAAGGAGACACAGGGGCTCCCTGGACCTCGGGACAAAAGCAGGACCCACCTCTGTGCAGTGTCAGTGACTGCTCAGGTTTTCCACCCTGTGCCATAAAGGGATCACTGGCCTTTAAAATTGAGAAAAACCTAATTAGAAACAGAAACTTTTGGTAAAATCCCAGGACCCCCACTGCTCTGGAGCAAAAAAACCCTGTGTTTGTTAAAAGCCTTTGGACAGGCAACAGGGACCCAGACCTGACCCATCCTCCCCAGGCAGCAGCACCGTGGGGGAAGATTCCCTGGATACAACTGATGTCATATTGTTCCATTTTGCACAGGAATCCTCTCCCAAAAGGTCACAGTGAGGCAAGCAGCCTCAGGAAAGCACCTTCTACGCTGGATTTGTTGGCCTGGAATCAAATCTGATGCAAGATGAGACCAAGAAAACTTGTTTCTCTCTTTGAGAGGGAGTGGGATAAATAAGGAAAAAAAAAAAAAAGAATTGGCCTGAAGTTTGGCAGAAGAGATTCTAAAGCAAGCTGTGGTCTTAAAGCAAATAAGCAGTGCCCTGTGGTGTTTGCAGTGCCAGTGCTCCAAGACAGGGATCCTGGAAGAGAAACAAACTGCAGGCAAGTGTTAAGTGCCTCAGAACCCCCAAAACAGAACCTCAGAAGCACTGGAAGTGCCATAAAAACAGGGCAAGCCCACACACCCTCTGATTCCCAAAGAGGGAGTTCATAGTGCTTTCGTTGAAATATGGGGTCCTTTTTCTTTGCCATCTGGTTTTAAGCAGGTCAGAGCTGCTCAAGTCACATTTACAAGCTTTTCCCTGCAGACATAAGGGTGAAAAAAGGGGAATTGGGATTGGGGGGAGTTGTTTTTTTCCTTAAAAGAAGAAAAGATGCAGTTCTAGTGCTACCCCTTGTCTCTGTGCCTTGGACCAAAATATCAAGGCTCGGGAAGTTCCTGCCCACATTTGCAAGTATAAGATGCTGAAGAGTTGTATTTTTAAGAATTTCTTTCCTGCAGAATGAAACCCTGTGGCTGCCCAGAAGGCACTTGTACAAACCATCTGGGGCACATTGTTCTCAGCCCTTTATATGAACACACACACCGTGTTCCTGCCCGAAAGAGGTTACAGCTAAACGGGGCAAGACAAAAGAGGGGAAGAAGAGGAAAAAAATAGCAGCCTGGAGCAGGGAAGTGGCTGGTGAAGGTCAGGGAGCAGGTCCATGGTGCTGCTCAGAACAGGGTCCAGGTGTCCTGGAGCAGCCAGCATCCCCAGGTGCTGCTCCTTGACCCCCACCAGCCTTTGGGATGGTTCTTGGAGCTGGTTTCCCCATGTACTCTACGTTCTACAAGCAGAAGGGAAACACAGCTGCATCCAGATGAAAGAGAAAGGAAAGCTTCTTGAGAGCACAAAGAGAAAAGCCCTTGACTCTCTGCAGCTCCAAGTACAGACCACTGCCAATTAAAGACTAAAAATAATCACAAATACCCCAATGTCCCAAAGGATGACCCATCAGCTGGCTCCCAGTGCAAAAATCCAGACCAAAAAGCAACCAGTGGCCTTACACAGCTGAAACCAAATCCCAATAAATTCTAAAAGTTGAAAAGGCTGAGCTTACAGGAAGATCGAAAGTCTTAAAACAAAGCAAA
Organism: Dicaeum eximium; assembly: GCA_013396995.1. Taxonomy (NCBI): domain Eukaryota; kingdom Metazoa; phylum Chordata; class Aves; order Passeriformes; family Dicaeidae; genus Dicaeum; species Dicaeum eximium. The sequence goes on from VWZP01010709.1 coordinate 292,999, forward strand.
GTCTTAAAACAACTTTAAGAGCGAGCTACAGACAGTCCCAAATGATGTCTGCAAGGGTTTGTTGTTAAACACATGTTCCAGCCTGCAGAGCCACAGCCAGCCCCGCTCGTGATGGAGCAGGGAAAGCTGTGCCACACAGAGGTTTCCCAAAACAGGGGTCAGGGGAAGCCTCACCCACGAGAGCCCTGCCATGGGTACAGCCAAGCCAGCTCACAGGGCTGGGTCACATCAAGGTTCTCCTCCACCAAAGTTCCCAAATCCCTCTCTCCAGGGCTGATCTCCATCCATTCTTTATCCAGCCTGTGTTTGTGCTTGGAATTGTCCCAGCCCATGGCAGGACCTTGCACTTGGCCTTGTTGAACTTCCTGAGTTTGGCACAATCCCACCTCTCCAGGTCCCTGTGGATGTCCCATCCCCTTCCCCCCAGCATGTAACTGCTCCACACAGCTCTGTGTCACCAGCAAACTTGCTGAAGAGTACCCTCAGTCCCACTGTCCATGTCACCAGCAGAGATATAACACAGCACTGGTCCCAGTACCAACCCCTGAGGACACTACTTGCCACTGGTCTGCACTTAGTGGGACCATCCAGCCAATTTTCCACCAAGTGACCATCCAACAGGCTCCAGAGAGATCTCCTGAGCTTCCTCCACCCTTGGACACACACCTCTCCTCCGAGCTGGGCACAGCAGCTGAACAGGCTGGTACTCAGGGATGTGCTGTTTGGAGAAAACTCATCCTGACCCCACAAGGAAGTTTCCTCAATGGCTTGACAGGCAGAGGAGCTGTGCAGCCCCCTGAGCTCACTCTACCTTGGACCTCCAGCACCGACAGCTCCACTCACAGGAGATTCAAGCAAACCTACCAGGACAGCAGAACATTCCTTATGGCAAAGGAAAACTGGCTTGCTTTGGTCCCTTTTCCCTTGGATCCCTCAAGAAAACAGGAGTTTCAGTGCTCTGACTGAGGAACTCCAGGAACCTGGTGGAGATGGGAGTTCTGCATGTGAGCATCTCACATCCAGAGCTCTGAGAGCTGTACCCACCCTGTCAGATGAAGGATGGGCTGCACCACTCTGAGGACAGTACCTGTGGAGGAGTTGGAGCAGCAGGGCAAGGGGTGAAGGGGCCTTTATCCATCCCATAAATTCCCTTAAAAACCAAGCAGTCCTGGAAGCAGCCACTTTCCCAGCAGTTTCTGCCAAGTGCAGCCACAAGAACATCATCCCTGGCCCAGCAGGCTGGGTTCAGAAGCGATGGCACCCCAGCCTCCTCCTGATCTCCAACCCTTTTTCCAGCCTCCAGCGAGGCAGGAGCCAGCACAGCTCTGTTTACTCCGCTTGCTCCTTTGTAGGTTGGTGTTGGTGTCAGCACAACAGGAAGCTCTTGTTAAATAGTTTGTTACTTAACTGCTGATGCAGAGCCACCGGGGAGCCCGGGCAGAACGTGCAGCGTGTTCTGAGAGCCAGGGGAGCCTCGCAGCTCAGCTCCAGGGATTGAAGAGCTCTTGGCTCTGCCACCCCTTCCGTGGTGATTTGGGCATGCACTGAGTCCCTGGCCCTTCACATCCCGCCTGTTACACTGCAATAACTTCCTTGCATCTACCTCCTCCATCTGAGGTCCCTGCAGAGATGTCTGCGCTTTTTCAGCTTTTGAATGGTGCTGAGAGCTCAGCAAGCCCACCCTGTCTGCTTCAAGGCATCTGCAGAGACAAGAACCCAGAACTGAAGGAACTGCTCCGCTAGACAGAAACAGCGTCCTGTGAAACCCACCCACCCCAGCCGTGCTGCTGCTGCCCGCACACAGGCCAGGGAATATCCCATGGTGACAAACAATGGTCACAAAGGCACCTGTTGGACCCCAGCTGGCCCCACAGAGCAGTCCCCAGCCCACCTCCCTGACTGCTGTGTCCCTCATCCCCCTCACACCGACCCTGGCTCATCCATGCGATGCCACCAGGCTGAGTCATCGGTGACATGGCAGGCACAGCTCTGTCACCACTGCCACTGCTCCAGGAGTGTTTGAGGCACTGACAGCGCTGGCTGCTTTCTCTCTCAGCAAGAAAACCAGCGGGGTTTCGCTCCTGCGACCCAGAATTTACAATTAAGAAATCTGCACGGGCAGTTTGTCCAAAACATGCTTTTTTCCATCCAAATTCTTTCTTGAAGAGAAGACGAGAATAAAGCTGAGGCTAATGTTTCTACCAGAATTTCTTCTAGTGTTCAGAGGGAAAAAAAAAAACCCAACAGAAACAACAAACCCACAAAAACCCTCAACTGTGGCAGCAAAGCTTTTAATCCAACATGATGCCAGCATCCTTGTTCCAAACCTGTCCTCCCTTCCTGGCTTCCCAGCTCTTTCCTGAGAACACAGCATGTCTGTGAGGAGAGAGGATCACACCCAGCTCCCAGAGCAGTGGGCACAGGGCACCCCTGGCACCTCCAGCCCAGCCAGTGCCCCACAGGCAGGATCTGGCCCTCCCCTTTCATGGCCCCAGGGATGGACACAGCCAACAATGCTCCCAGCACCGGAATTAAAAACATAAATCCACTCTCAGAGCAAACAACTGGACACACCATCACCTCCAGCTGCACTGGTAACTCAGAACAAACAAAAATGACTTCAGCAAACGAGGCAGGAACGTGCTGAGCTGTCAGACACTACAGAAGTTACCATGTGCAGGTGCTGCTCTGCTCCCAGCACAGGCCATCAGTCAGCCCCAACACCTCAGGGTTTCACCCAGGTATCCACCCATGGCTCTCAACCATATCCATAAAAACATCAAAGGCACAAAACCACTAGGATGAAAAAAAAAAAATTTAAAAAATAATTTAAAAAATAATAAAGCATTTGGTTTTTTCCCTGGAGTGAAGCTGTGCTGTGAAGATGAATTTTTCTTTCTGGCTTCCTCTTCCAGCTTTCATGTCTATTAAACTTTTCTCTAAATTAGAAATGTTCTCCTGCTACTGGCTATTCCCTTCCCCAGGAGACTTTTACGACACTGTGAACTCTGGTCAGCTCTTAACCTAGAACAAATCAAGCTCCAAATTGTTTCAAAGTTATTTTCTCCCAGCCTCTGAACTCAAATATGGCTTTTTAATAGATTGCTATGAATTTTCAGTATTTTTTTAATGTCTGTGCCACAGCATTCCCTCTGTAACAATGAGGAAGGCAGAGTTTCAACAAGGCAGCAGGGAGATGCTTCTGCTGAAGGGGGTTCCTGCTTCCACCTCGGAGTCTCACCCACAAACAGATTCTCACAGCATACCCAGTAATGACCTGCATGTGGTTTCACAGAGATCTCCAAAGGACACCAGGTGACTTGCAAACCTATCAGAGTGCCTTAACAGCAAAATCTCAGCTGTTTCTCAAACTCCAGCCCAGCGTTCCCAGGCTCCTGCAGCCCATGGGTGCGCCCAGGGACCGGAGCGAGCAGTGTCCCCCCGTGCAAGAGCTTCTAAAGGGAGTGGAAGCAAACTGAAACTGTTCTACAGACACAACAGAATTAAAAAAAGAAGTAAAAGATCAGGGGAAACCACCAGCAGCAGAGTTTTCAGTTTCCAATGGAACCACAAGGCACCACTCAAGAGCTGGTGTGAATTCCCTACGCTGGTGAGATCCTAACCCAAAAAATTTCCTCCTCTGGAGATGAGCATGGAAGGCGGCACAAGCCACATGCCAGAGCGCCCCTGGAGCAACAGCTGGAGAACTTCAGCCCAAACTCTCATCGCTCACACCACAGCTCAGGCTGGAAAAGGAGAATCCCTGCCTGGCAGCAGTATGTGTGTGCACAGTGTCAGCTTTCCAGCAGGTCAGCAGGAGTCATTTTGCACCCAAAAATATCTGAGGGGGAACCAGGCTCCTCTTCAACCAACAGCAGTGAGACTGTTTGATGAACATTTGCTCTCTGCACATATGAACAGAAAGAAATCAATGTGCTCTGGACAGTCCAAATGCAGAACTCAGATCCCCAACATCCAAATTCAGAACAACCCAGATCTTCATGTGTTTGAAACCGGTCTGCAGAGTAAGGACACTTCTAAATCTCTTAGCTGCCACCAAAAAAACCCTCATGAAGCATGTCCACTGGTATGAGCTGCCAATTCACTCCCAGCCCAATGCACAATTTCACTCTTTTCCTTGGATCCTCATCCAAAGCAGCTACACCTGGGTGGAAAATATTAAACTCTGCTCCACCAAGGAGCTGGAAATACCACGATGGAAATTTCAGCAGCAGCACAAGAACCAAGCAAAAAGCTGAAAATATTTCTCTAGGAAAAATAGTAACAGTAAATACACACATGCTAAAATAAGACCAGATCTGAAAACTAATCTGGAAATAACAAACCCAGCCCAAGTCAGACAAAGCCATCCATGAACCAAGTGCCCAAGAGAGTTGATTCATCTTTTTGGGTTCATCAGGCACAAATTTAAACTTCCAGCTGCAGAATTCATAACCAGAAAACACACTGAAGCCGTACAAGAAATTACTTGAAAGGAAGCAGCTTTTTGGTTGACTTTACAGACCCCACAAAAGGGTCTGCATTTTGATTTACACTTTTTCTAATGTGATTGTGCCCAATAAAGCCCAAGGGCAGCCCTTTCCCAGTTCTTGGCCATGCCCATCTTGAGACCCATTCCCATGGTCCCCATGTGGGATCCACTGCATGGAAACATGAGGAACACCAAAGCACTGAGGGGGGTGGGAGTGCAAAACCCCAGGCTGCAGGAGAGAGTCAGAGCAATTGGTACCTGATTCCCACCTTCCCATCCAGCCCTGCCTCTGGGATGTTACCATCGCCTTCTGCTCCAGCATCCCTTCTCCATGACCAGTAACAGCCATCCTTGGGGCTGCTAGGCCAGGAAAAGGTCTGGCATGGAGCTGGAAGATGTCAGGATGAGCAAATAACCCAGCTCCAGCCCACTGCCCCACTGCTTGTGCCAGCATCACTCTGGTGTCCCTGCTCACAGGGGACAATTTCTGAACTGCAACTTGCTTTGCTCTTACCATAAGAGGAAGGGCACAGGTCGCAGGCAGGTAACCAGAGCAGGAAACCTCTTTCTGAACAACAAAGGCACAGGTTTGCTTTCTGCCCGTGCAGCCATTGTGCAGAATCTATCTCACCAGTTCAACGCACAAAAAGCCACTTAGGATGTCAAACTGGTTTCGGTTTTACTAAGGCAGAGTTTGTAGCACCGGAAGAAAGGAAGTTCACTACGGACAAAGGCGAGTCTCTGGCTGGGAGACCTTAAAAGGACAGCAGAGTCCAGCTCCCAGTGCTCAGTCCCTTCCCATCTGCTCCGGCGTTTCCGTGGGACACGCGCAGCCACCCCGGCCAAGATGTGACGTTTCTCTGGAGCCCCTGCTCGCCCCAGCAGGAGCTGGGTCCACTCAGGCATTTCCCACACAGCCACTGACTCAACTCAGTGGTCTCAGCCCTCAGCCCCTCGCATGCACCAGGTTTGGCAGCTCTGCCACGGGGTTTTCCATTTGAAGGAGAAAATACACCCCCAACACAGCAAGCTCCAGGGAGACACCGGATACTAATCAAATCCATGCTGCTGCTGCTGCTGGAAAACCGAGCTGCAGAGAGGAACCAGCTGCCTTCCAGAAGTCCACAGCAGTTGTCCAGCAAAAAGGTGTTTACCAGTCCCATGGCTTCTGCTTCTCCTGCTCCCCCCTCCATACACTTATATTTACATTTTCCAATCAGTCCCATCCTGCCCAGTTCTTGCACAGATTCACGATCACAAGCGTGCTCGTCTTCGGAAGGAACCAGCAAAGGTTTCCTTTCTAGTCAAGACCCAACATTACTTTTAATCCACTCATGCCCAGAGCATAAAGCCCAAGACTCACCTGCTCCACCGACACCAAATGTGAGAAGTTTCAGAGCAGAACATCCCAGGCAGATCTGACTGACACACTGGGAAAGGGCAGGTCCCCAGTGCTCACCACCTCCTGCAAAACCTGAGCTTTGCTTTCACGCCTGGTAACTCCCTGCAAAAGAGGCTTTGCCTGCAAACAGTGTCCAAAGCACTGTCTGCATCCCAAATCACTGAGTCCCATCTGTGTGTGTTCACCCTGGGAAACAGAGAAGCCCAAGGAGAGCTGCTGCTCACACAGCTGCTGAGCACAGACTACAGACAGGGCAGGCAGCCCTATCCCATACCTCAACCTCTGCCACTGGATGCTGTGGGAAAAATACCCAAAGTTTTGACAGCTCAGGTACCCTTTTACTTCCCTGGGAAGTCCATCAAGGAGAGATCCAAGTGCTTGCCTGTGCTGCAGGACCATGGGGATCCAGCCCAAGGGCAGGTGGCTGATGAGGAATGGGAGCTGCACAAGCACAGCTGGAATGGGCATTGCTGAGCCCTCTCCCTTTCCAGCTCCACAGAAGCTTCTAGAGCAGATTTAGCTTTGGATTCAGGTGGCAGCTCTAAGACTCCCCTGCAAAGCCTTTCTGTGAAAGGTATGATCCTATGTGTGTCACAAACACATGGATTCATCACCACCATAACCCACATCACCAGTGGGGCCATGACAGTCAGTGTGCTGAGCCACAAGAACCAGGCAAGAAAGCTCTGCATTCACATGTCAGGTTTCTGTGCAGGCAAGTTCTCCTTCCACCTCCTACCCCCCGCCCCAGAGCGTTCAGCCTGCTTCACAGTCACCAGGCAGTGGGAAAAAACAGGCTTTAGACAAACAGATAATTTTCACCCAGCTGGGAACAGCAGCTTCCATTTCCATCTGAGGCTGGAACACCTCCTCCTGCGCTGCTGTAGCCTGAAATAAGGTTAAGACCATCTCTACCAGCACGCTTCCACTTCCCCAGCCCTGTCCCTGAATACTCCCACGCCCTCAAAAGCCAACACTTTTCAAAAAAACAAGATGAAGCGCTGCTCGCCTTTCCCTTGATAAGGGATCTTAATGCACTTCCGGCAGCACGCCTGGGAATGGATGTGGAAGAAGAACTGCCATCAGCTTCCCAGGGAGAACAGGGGAAGGCTCTCTCCCCACCTCCACTGCAGCCAGAGATATGCTGCACCTTTCCTTTGCAGGCACTGAGAGCTGCCCTGGCTCTGGAGAGCTGCAGGCACGGGCTGCAGGATGTGCCCAGGTGAAGGACAAGGCTTAGGGACAACCTGCTGCAAGAGGATTTGACAGTATGCCCAGAGGAACAGCAGGTACAATGCAGGCAGCACAGGAGGAAACATCAGAGGAACATGCCTCTGGCTCAGAACGGCCCAGCAAAGCAGAGAGGGGAACGCTGCAGCAGCTGGGAGGCCACAGTGTCCCCATCCAAGAGCTGATCCTGAGCCCACCTGCTCAGCATCTCCTGGAGCCAGTGGGCACAGGGACACACGGAGAACAGCACAGAGCTGTCACTGCTGACACACCTCACCAGGGCAGGAGGGGCAGCTGTCTTGGCAAGGGGACATCCACTTCCCAACACAGTGGGATGGGCTTATTTCCCAGCCCGGTATCCAGGCCACTCTGCACTGCTTGCTGCTAAACTTCAGGGTCTTCCGTCCCTCCATTGAATTTTCAGTAATACATGAGAGCACACACCTGTATTTAAACATCAGTGCCAAGTCAGATGGTTGAAACAGCAGAGCTCTCCGAATCCCAGTCCACGAAATTAGTTCTTACCACCAAAGCAGGGGGATGGGAAAGCATCCTGCTCTCCCTGCCCTGGGACAGCCCAAACATCACCACAAGGCCAGTCCACCACAGAGCCTCATCACACACACAACGCTGTGTATGGTGCCATTGCTTCTCTCCACTGCACTGACAGCAGAGCAGGGTCCACAATCTCCACTACAACCCACTGAGAGGGCCCTACAGCAAAAGGTTCCTCCTTTATGCAACCACAGGCCCCTGAGGACAGAAACTGAGGCAGGAAATGACAGCAGCCATTGTCACAGGAGAGAATGCCCTAGGAGGGGCTGCAGTGCCATTGTCACCCCTTGCCACAAGCTACAGCGTCCCCACCTGTGGCAGGCAGCCCTGGACCCTCAGCCATCAGTGCAGCCAGTGCATGACTCAACAGCTCCCTGCTGACACAGCTTTATCAACTCCTTTATCAATTCCCATGCATGGGAAAGCTGAGAGCAGCTCTCAGACAGAGAGGAAGGGCACTCCCTGCAGCCACCAATACCCTGAGTTGCGGCCCTCTCTGTCCCATGGGACTCCCTGGAGAAGCACTGCTCTCCCCAGCCAGCCCTGCCTCCCACCCACCCCCTCTCCTCTGGGAGCCACCCTGCTGGTGTTGTGGGCATCTCTGGAGGGGGCACTGCCCACGGGATGATCCAACCTTGTCACAGCAGGATGAGGCTCCAGAGGAGCCTCCAGAGCCGTTTTGGTGCACATGAGTCAGAGGGTCTGAGCACATGGTGGGGTGGGATGTCCCCCCACACGCTCCTCGTGGGACAGCTCTGCTTCCAGAGCGTGAACCGTGCCGGCATCCCACGGGCCAGGAGCAGCAGCAGGGAGGATATGGGATGGGGCTCTCCAAGCACTGTCTCACAGGGAGTGCTGTCAGCTGGTGGGAGACGTGCAGGAGCAGAGGAAGAACACGACCCATTCGAGGATGTCCTCAGAGAGCCCACAGCCTCAAACCCACATGTGCTCCTTCCAACATTGCGAAGGATCAGGGGAAGGCAGGGCGATGGGATCAACATTTGTTCTCCAAAGGATAAGAGACATTTCCCAAAACCTCTCCCATAACAAAAGCAAATTTCTGGATGCATGTGTCTCCCTTCCTCCTCCAAGCCCAAGCTGGGTCTGAAAACCTTTCATCCACCTGGAAGAGATTTCCTCCACACAGAGGAACTTGACTGAAAACCAGCACCGGCAAGCCCAGCACTCTCCTCCCCACAGAGTGGGACACCACAGTGACACACTCAGGACTTGTTGCCCCTCACAGCCTTTGGACCAGCTCCTAAATAACCTCAGGAGCAGGAGACTGGGAATAGACTGCTGCCCCCACTCACACCATGGGCCTCCCCACAGCACAAATGGCTCAACATCACTGAACAACCCCGGGTATCCCAGCTCGCTCCCAACTTCCAGGGAGTGAGAGACCAAAATTTAGCAGAGAGCTAGAAGTGGTTCCATTTCCCTTCCCTGCAGCCTCTAATGAGCACAGAATCAGCAAAACCACTCCCTCCACTCTGCCTGCATGGCCTCCTCATCTGCAAGGCACAGGGAGGAGGGGAATCCCAACACAGGAGGCAAGACAAGGAATCTGAGGGGTACCATCACCACATTGCACCAGCCTCACAATTTCTGTGCCAGGGACACAGGTGACGTTCATTCTTCTGGAAACCACCATCTCTGGAGGGCAGGACATCCCCACTGCCCAAGCTGCTGCATGGCCACAGCAGACTGCTCATCTTATCTGAACCACAGCTTTCCAAGCAGCCATGCATGAGAAAACCCCCTCTGTTCCAGGAGAGTCCACGCCACTAGGGAGAGCAGATGATATCAGGTGTGGATGCTGCCACTGCAAATTCTTTACATGACACACCAGTGGGACACCCCAGAAGAGACCCCATCAGCTCTCTTGTGTTGGCATCCACACCACATGGCTCCTGGGGTTGGACACACACCCCCTTCTCTCCCAGCTGGCTGGGAAACAATCCAAGCAGCAGCATTAGCCATCTTATCTTCCTACTGTCCCCTGTCACAGGCTCCAGGGGCTTTCCAGACCAATGCTCCCCCAGCTCTTACACTGCTCCTCGTAGCAGCTGATCCAGAGTAGGTCACCAAGGAAGTGTCATTACAGAAGAGGGAACTGAAGCACAACACTGCCACATGTCACACAGAAAGCAGTGGCAGAAGAGGCAGAAAAGGCCCATCCCCAAAGGCTACTGTGCCCTCTAAGGTCACCTGCAGGGATGGTGGCCCTGACCACAGGTGTCTTCTCCAGGCAGGGCAGTAACCTGGCACACAGCAGTAACCTGGCACACAGCAGTAACCCGGCCTAGCCCCAGGACAGGTCAGAGGCCTGATCTGGAGATTGCCAGATTGGTTTGATTTGTTTCCTGGTTCACATTTCCAGGAGGTGGATGAAGCAGATGCCTGCAGCCAGCGATTCCCTCCTCCTCCTCCTCCTCCTCCTGACCTGTGCCACCCCAGGCAGCCACCACCTCTTAGGAGTTGTTGCCCTCCTGCCAGGGGGTAGATGGACACCACCCAGCTCTGCCACCCCAGGGCTGTCACCACAGAGATGTGGGAAAGGAGGGATGCCCAACAACTTGGGAGGGTGAGCTGTTCTGTACCACCCAGAGAACCAAGTGCAGAGGCACTGGGAGCACTTGCAGGGTATCCAAAAGCTCAGCTAGAAGAAGGTGCCATCCATCAGTCCAGCAGCTCCAAGCAGCCCCAGTGAGGGGCTGGGAATTCTGTGTGGCAAAGCAACCAGCTCCTGACAGGAGAGCCAAAGCTTGCCTGGGTGGCTTTGAGAAACCAGAGAACCTGTCAGCTTCATCAGCACAGGTTGGACATCTGGAGGAATTTCTTCTTAAAAAGGGTTGTTAAACACTGCAAGGGCTGTCAGGGAGATGGTGAAGTCACCACCCCTGGAGGTGTTTTAAGGAAAGAATGGACCTGGCACTCAGTGCTCTGGGCTGAGTGACAATGTGGGGATTGGTCACAGGTTGGACTTGATCTTGGGGTCTTCTCCAGTCTAAATGGTTCTGGGATCACTTCCATGGGCAAGAACTGTGACACAGATTTGCCCAGTACCTCAAGCAACCGGGCTCTTTCCCAGCCCTGCCTGGGACCAGGGGAGGAAGAGGCAGAGGGAACATGCAGCACTGGAGGAATGAAAACCACAGTTTCATCTCCCACCTCCAAGATGTGGGATAGCTACTCATCCCACAAGGAATGGGGGCAAGGGGCGAGGTGAGTACTCTGGAAGCAGTTTTTAATGAGCCATGCGCACACCAGCTACAGTTTAAAGGGGGAAACAGACCCACAAAGACTCCAACTCAGCAGATTTGGAACAATTCCAGCCTGGCTGCCAAAGGCCTGAGCACTGTGATGGCAAGAGCTGCATGTGCCAGCAGGGTTCCCTGCTCCTCAGCCATCTGGGGACTGTCACTCTGCACAGATCTGCTTGGCCTCCTGTCATGTGTAGCACTCCCAACCCCTTTTCTGTCAGCAGGATCTGGGTTGGCAGAAACACTTTTAATTGTAGGATTTTTTTTTTCTCTTAACCCATATCCTCTTGACAGAACCAGGTTAGGAAGCAGCTGCACTGGCAGATCTGGGGTGGCCTTTTGCAAGGCAAGGCAGGGGAAAAAAAGGGGTGCCTGGATCCAGTTATCTCTTCAATCACCAAACTACAGTTAATCACAACTTCCCCACCTCTCCTAAGGTCACACAGAAAGGGGGAGCACCACAGCTCAGCTCTGTCCCAGCCCAGAGCACGTCCTTCGTCCTGGAGAGTCCCAGAGCAGGGTGGGCAGAAGGGATGTCATTCCCACTGGTGACAAGTGCTGTTTCCATTTCTGGGTGGCAGAGCTATAGCTCTGCCAAGCTGAGCTGTCCCACATTTTCCCCTCTGCTTTCTTCCCGAGGCTGCTCCGAGCCCCACACATTTTCCCTCAAATGACTGCCAAACCATACAGATTTGGGGGGAACAAGATGGGGAGGGAAGGGTAAGCATCCAATGGGGCTAACTGGGAAACCTCTCCCCAAAGATCTGTCAAATTCTGTGTGCTGAAACACCAGAACCACTTCCCTGCTGCAGAGCCACACAGGAGCTGCCTCGCTGCTGCCCTGGCTCCCAGCTCTCCTGCCCAGCAGGAAAAGCATTCCAGGGCCACAGGCAGGACCCACAGCCCAGATCATGAGGAGGAAAGAGTAGCATCATGCAATTAATCTTTCCTGCAGAGTAACTGGGGCAGAGGGATGCTCTGTGGCATGACAATCCATCAGCTTCTGTGCAAGAGCCAGCAGCATCTTCAGGGAAGCAGTGAGTGATCCACGAGGTGTTCATCTTCCCACCCCCTCTACTACAGGACCATCAGCAGCTCAATCCATTACAGTTTTCCTTGCAACCTCTCAAAGGTATGGAAGCGACCTGCTTATTTCACAGATGGGCATGGAAGCATCTGTGATCTCAGAGAAAAAAACCAGGATAGAGAACAGTGATTCCCAACTAACTGGGACAAATTCCTAAGGCCCAGCAAGCACCCCAGTCTGCTGGCTTGCAGGGAGGGATAAGTTTCAAAACAGAAGGACCAGAGACCTACATCCCATTCCTGGTCACACCGCAAGCTGTGCAGGATCTTTTCACTCCTCCATCCCCCACACAGAGGATCAGCCTCACAACCCTTTATTAAGCATTGGGACAGCTTTGTGGATTAAGGATTTGGTCTGGTTTGCACCAACCTCCACATCACAAAGGCACATTCCAAAGGTTTTTTCTCATCTTCCCTCGTCCCCCACCTGTGTGTATTTTGCAGGGGATGAGAAGGCCAGGACTGAAACAGGAAGAGTTGACTACAGCTGAAGAGGTGGTGCTGTGCACTGGGAAATGAATCTTTCCAGGGGTTCATCCCAAAAACTTTCTCAAACAGGTACATCCAGTGCAACCTTGCTGATTCCTCCCTTCCCCTTACCTGCTTCTTTCAACCCTACACAAAGAGCTTCATTCATAAAATCAGAGGGATCATTCCAATGAAGGAACATGTAGGATATACCCCCAGGAGGACCCATTTCATCTTGCTGCTAATAATACCTGGAACATTATTTGCATGAACAGACTGTCCTTTCCCCCTCATTTCTGGGCTCTCACTTCCCTGGTTTGTCCCAGAAATCCCAGCCAACACACGTTCACCCTTCTCTAGCACACACTCCCATCCAAAACCCCAACTTCTCCTTTTATCTTCTGAGTTAATTACTCATATTTCTAGTTCACATCACCTCTTCCAACCCCCGCAGACAGGATACAGCTCCCCTGGCTCCCTCATTCATTAGGGCAGCAAATTTGTGGGCCTAAACCCATCAACTCTCATTATGGAAAGGGACCAAGACTTCCCACAGCTGCCCAGCATCCCACTATCCTCCAAGCTGGATGAGGCTCTCACTCCTCTTTGCTTCACCAGCACCAAAGCTGTGACTAAGAGCCAGGGCCTGCTCTGGCTGGGCTTGGCTCTCCCTGGCATAGCTTTAGGCTGGGCCCAAGGGCTGCTTGCAAGCCCTTGGCCTCACTGGAGCGAAGAAGTTCTCAGCCTTTCAGAGCTGTGCTGAGCTCTGCCCACTGCAGCCCAGGCAAAGCCTTCTCCTTGCAAACAGCCACTTGCCTTTGGTTCTGCTTCAAGAGGAAACAAGTTTTCTCTGTATCCAGAGGTAAAACAGTCAAGCCCAGCCAAAACCATCCAACCAACAGCACAGAGCATGACAAGTCAGGGCAGAGGGTTACCAGGGAGCTAAAGAAGCCCAGACTTCCCAGCCAGACCCAGAATTCCTCACCTGCCCTGTCTGCAGAGAGGGGCTGGGAAGAGGATCAGGCTCCTCTCAATCACCGTGTCCTCACACATCACAACCAGCCCATGCAGCCTGAGATGCCACCACACCCTGGCCCCAATTCTGACACACACCAGCACACAGCCCCCTTCAGCTGCTCTCCCAGAAACGTGTCTGAGGCACCCTGCGAGAAGGATCACACAGAAAGGTGAAGGATCACACTGAAAGGTGAGGAGAAGCCATGAGCACCTCATCAAGCCAGCCCAGGGAATGGGAAATCCTGCCATTAGCAGGATCCACTACAGAGGATTTCACAGCTAATGAACCCTTGCCACCACAGACCACAGCGAAAGCAAAAGCAGCAGGGCATTTCTTTTCCGATAAGCTGCTTTTATCGGGAAGTTCAGCCCGGCTGCCCACACCAGCCCCAGCTGGAGAGCAGCTCCCAGCCTATGCCTTTAAATCTCCTTGGCAGTGCAGGACTGAGGCTGAGGGAGCAGACACGCCCTGTGCTCCAGCACCGGAGCACACAAACATTTCCTCCCAGCCATTCCCACACCGAGGCTCAGCCAGAGCTGCCTCCTACCTGCCAGAGGGAACACAGCCTGTGCCACACACACCTGGACATGCACAGACTTAAACTCATTTCCTGAATCCCTCCTGCTTCCCCGCCAGCACTGGACATTCTTCCCTCAAACTTCTTCCTTAAGGCAAATATTTGGAGTCTAACATGCAGGCATTCCTTATGGAAGGCACAAGTTAAATATTGGCCCTAAAACAACAGCAAGTGCCTTTCAATGATTCTGGCTGGAGAAGCACCGCTCTGGACTTTGATTTCTGGCTCTGAACAAAAATAGGAGCAAAACACTGAGTGTTACACTCTTCTCCTGGGAGAAGTCAGATTTCAGGCTCTGCAAGTCCCCTGCCAGGACCACAACCAGCAGTGGGAACTGTCCTTGCTCCTGCTGTCTCACACCTCGGGTGTCTGCTGTCACCCAGTCAAGGCAGCTGCAGTGCATTGTCTGCACCAGGCACAGGATCAGTCTGAGTCTCATTTCCAGGTCTGTGATTATAAATCCTCAGAGACACTGGAGAACACCTGCTGGGAATCATGGGTGCCATCCAGGGCATTTGCACACCTTGTGCTCCCTGCCTCTGGCTGCCCCACCAGCATTCCCAAAGCTGCCCAGCACCTCTCCATGCAGCCATGCCCAGCTCTTCAGTGCAGAAGATGCTCCAGGCTGCTCCTGCTCTGCAGGCAGCCCAGCTCCCGATGGACGTGCTGCTCTTGTAAGAAAACATCCCAGCAAGGCAGGAGAGCAGTCAGAGAGATGGCAGCACAGTAAAAGGGAGAGGGAGAGGTGAGGAGGAAAAAGAAGCCTGGACTGAGGTTAGTACACCTGAAGCCTGGCAGCACTCAGGTCCTGGGATGTCATGGGCACTTTCCACATGGATCAGGGGAGCAGAGCTGCTATTGTGACTCTGCAGCCAGAGCCCTGCAGAGCCAGGTTTGCTGCACCCCAGAGCAGCTCTGTGATGTCCTGGTGCTGCTGATGATCCAAGCCCGAGCAGAGGGGCTGCTGCATCACCCCCACTGCAGGCAGGTCCCAAAGAGCCCCTGGCAAAACCACCCCAAACCAGAGTCTGCTCCAACACCAGGGGTCTGCCCACCCACTGCTTCTCCAGAAAACATCTCAACAGTTACCCTGAGAAAGGTTACATGGCACAGATGTGGTACACACCAACTCACACTCACAGGGTTTGTTCTATACCGTGCTAAATTCAGCATGGGGTGTGTTAAATGAGCTTCCCTTCTGCTCTCCTGTGGACCCTGTAAGCCCAGGAGCACCTTGCTTAGCTCTGCCCACTCTGAGCAGGCCTGGGAGGCAGGAGAGGGACTGAGCAGTGGAGAGCTGCTCCCTGGCAACATCCCCCACATCGTTGTGTGAGATGGAGAGTTCTGACGGTCTGCTATGCTGGAATTCCTCTCCAATTCCTTCCCAAGACACTTATGATGGCACTTGAAGCTGGGGAATCTGCTGGGGGCTCTGACAACCTCTCAGTGAGATCTCCTGATGAGGCAGACACCCCTCTGAAAACAGTGTGAGTTTAAAACCAGCTGCGAGTCACCCTGGAGGAAATGTTAAAGCTCCAAGCACATCCTATTCCCTCCCCAGCCACCAAAGCCCACGGAGCAACGAGCTCCAGCAAGTTTGAGCAGGAATTCCCAAGGCTCAAAGCAGAGACCAGCCTGTACCTGTCAGCACCAACAGCTCCTCATCCCACGGCACGCTGACCCCGCGCTCCCAGAGCCGACTGCTGCTCTTCAGCTCCTGGCTCCGAGCAGCCCCTTCCAGCACAGGGACCCCAGCTCTGCTCCCAGTGCCTGAGTCCTTCCTTAATATTCCCTGTACTTGGCAACACCAAAGCCAGACTTCAACTCAAACTGGCATTGCCTTGGGGATGAGAGGAATCAGCAGAGCTGGGGGCGAGGGGATTCCGGGAGAGCCTCAGCTTGCCCCTCGCTCACACACACTGCACAGAAGTTGCTGGAAAGCACCATCCTCTCCCCACATCAAACCAGGGAAACCAAGCAGAGTATAAACTTCATCACTGCCAAGAGTCCCTGCTAAAAAAAGGATAAGAGAAAGGGTTTTTTGCTTTGTTGTTTATACCTTGGTGCTACCTCAAAAGCAGCAAGATTTCTTCTACCTGAAAACATTGGGCAAGGACAGAGTCTGCAAGAATGGAGCTTCTGTAGCACAAACACAGCTCTGTTCGAGTTTAAATTAGATTTCCACTGACCTTTTTGAGCCCATCGTTCAGCCACCCACACCGAAGCAGCCCCTCTTAGCAAGACTCTGCAGCCCCCAGCCTGGGAAGATGAATAAACCCCCCAGAGACTTGGCTGTGCTCCCAGGGAACCCCCACACCCCTCCCAGCACCGCTCCTGCTGCACAAACTGCTCAGCTGCAGGGCTGCAAAGCTCTTCGAAAGGAAAGCTGCACAAAATCCAAGTTCAAGCTCAACCTTAACCCCTGTTTATTAACTTAAGAACATCCCTCTCAGGGTGACAAAGCCCGTGCATCACCTGCCAACTGTCTCATTCACCACTGGTAAAGCAAAGGCCAGGCCTGTCTCATTAAAAAGCATTACATAACATTAAGTAACAAAGGGCTACAGGACATTCTTTGCTTGGTGGACATGTAAAAATGAATGACTCAAAAATTAACTCTCCTTTCCTCCAGGCTCCCGCGTCTCCAGCACCCTGGGAGGCCAATGAGCACCTTATTGCCAAGGCAACAGTGTCTTGGCTCATCCCAAATCCTGCTCTCACATCCAACTTACTGCCACCCCTGCCCTGTGGACACTAAACAACACACAGCCCTGCCCAGCTCTCTTTGAGAGCATGGTCCCCAGACACCAGAGGATGTGTTTCTGCTGCCCCACAGCTCACACTGGGGGGAAGCTGAGATCTCAGCCTGTGGCACAGGGACCCTTCCCCAGCCTGGGATCAGCTCAGCTGGACCTCACTGGACAGAACTTTGGGCTTCCCCCATGTCACCATCTCAGTGCAAGCCTTCCACAGACAGGACTGTGAGAGCACTTGGTTTCACTGTCACCACAAGGCCTCAAGAGCTGTGTTTCCTACAAGTGAGGATGATTCTGCTGTGACATTTCAAGTGCCGGAGGCCTGATGCAGTGGGGAAGGCAGGTGCCAGCAGGGCAGTGCTTGGAAAGGCCACTGCCACCAACCTCCCAGCAGAACACAGACTCCACAGGCACTGGGAGATATTCCTGGAGACACGGTGTACTTCTATCCACCATCTCACTGCAGCCAAAGAAGCCAATTTAAAGTCTTTCTAGAACTAATTGAATTCCTCTACTGCAGGAGCAAACTCTCCTTACTGTGGGTGGCAGATGAAACCAGAGACTTCTTGCTCCATGTAGCATTTTGAAACACCCTGCAAAGCCTTACCTAGAAGTTTCAGCTTACCTGAAGAGCCATTTCCTACACCACATCGGGCTCATTGTGGGTGCTGATCTGCTGCTGCCGTGCTACAAACGCAGTGAGAGGAAGGCAGAGAGACGTCCTGTGGTTTTACAGCCACTGCACCACCCTCCCTCCTGCCCCACCAGGCTGGGGGGTCACAGCTCTGAGCTCCACGAGTGTCACCCAGGAACCTGACAGAGCAGGACAGACAAGGCAGGGGTGTGCTGGAACCCTCAGAATGGAATCACAGAACGGTTTGGGTTGGAAGAGACCCTAGAGCTCATCCAGTTCCACCCCCTGCCATGGGCAGGGATGCTTTGCACTAGTCCAGGGTGCTCCTTTGATCCAACCTTGCCTTGGAACTTCCAGGGACAGGGCAGCCACAGCTGCCCTCGGCAACCAGTGCCAGGGCCTCACCAGTGCCACAACTTGGAATTTTTTCCCAATATCCATCTAACCCTGCCCTCTGTCAGAGGGAAGCCATTCCTTTTCATCCTGTCACTCCAGTTCCTGATCCACAGGCTGTTTTTTCAAAGCCAGTTATTAGAAATAATGCATCAATGTAACACGCAAGGGAGGGGCTGCCCACAGGAAGGGCTGTGGGGCTACAGCCTGGGCAGGAATTTAGAATTCTTCAGGAGGAGGAGGGCAGCTGGTGTGAATCAGGAAGCCTGACAGAGGACTCATGCTCCACACTCAGCTGCCCCAGCAGAAAATCACCTTTTACCTCCCTCACAACCAAAGCTGTTGCTCCTCTACAGCAATGAATCTACCCGAGACAGCAACTGCCAGCAGGAAGTAGAAACAGCCTCTCATGAAACCCCAAAACTATTCACACAGCTTTTCTAACAGGAAGATGACTTGCTCTGCAGCAGAACCCCAGAGCTGCTGGGACCTGCTCTGCCTCCCTGCCCTCCCAGCTCACAGGTACAGCTGGACCAAAGCAGACTCGAGGTCACACCATGTCTGGGCCGAGGAAGGAGGCTCAGGTTCACAGCTTCCCACTGCACCCAGAGCGAGCCACGTCTGCCCAGCCAGAGCCCAATTACAGGGCTGTGGGCAGAGCTGTTCCCACAGGCTCTCAGCAAAAAGCCGTGGCAAACATACGAAGGAAGCTCCTGTTTTGGCACCCAACTCTGTCCCTGCTCAGCAGCACTACAGGGGAAGAGGGTTTGACGCCTCAAACTGCAGCAGGAAGTCACAGGAGTAGCACAGGGCAAACCAGGCCATTGCCCTCTGGTACCAAACCCCACAGTGTGTGGCCCTGTGGGGCGAGGGGGGGGTCTCCTCCACAGCCCAGCTCTCCTGCACACCCCACAACAGCACATCAGGTGCTGCTGCTCACCCGAGGCTTCCCTCACCCCTCCCACCAAGCGTTCAGTGCCTGTGGAGCTGCAGTTCCTGTCGGAAGGCAGAGACAAACAGCTTCCCACCCAGCCTGGCTCGCACAGGGCCTGGCCCTTGCAGCAGTGCCCCGGATCAAGGGCCAGGCACACACCTGGAGGGAGCAGCCAAGCACAGGAGTGCTGCTCCAGCACAGCTCATCCCAGCTCCTGCTAGCTAGGAAAGCAACGGGGAGGGGGGTGGGCAGGGGGAGACAGCTCCAGAGCACAGCCAGGCCCAAAACCAGCAAAGACATTTACTGGCAGCTGCTCTCAGACATTGTGTCTTCCAGCCCAGAGGGGCAGGAGGGAGGGTGGGAAATACCGATTGTCCAGGAGCACAAGCCTCATGTCATTCCCATTGATCCGCTGAGTCACTCCCGTATTAACAGTTTTGACAACACCCGGGCTGCACAGGAGCTCTGACACGGAATACAAAACAAGGGGCACTGCAAAGAGTGGCACCCAGGAACCTGCTGAGCTGCCAGGGCCCGCTTCCTCCGCTCAGGAGCTGCACCCCGAGCAGCCAGCACACGCCACGCTGCAAGGGCAGAGCACACAGCTCCATCCAGTGTGCCCAGGGAGCTGCTGGACACCAGGTCTGCCCTGCAACCCACCCCAGCTGCACCCCGCTGGGGCAGGGGCAAGGCAGAGCAGCTGCTGCTTTGGCAAAGGAGCTACGCAAGTGATTCTGAAGTGATTCACAGAGCTGTCAGCTAACAAGGAGGAGATCAAACTCTAAGGCACAAGGTGGCAGCCACCTCTCCAGGCTGAGGGACAGCCCCTAGGGGTTGGGGGCTCCCCAGATCTCATGTTCCCACAGACCTGAGCATGCTGGTGTTGGACCAGTCAGCACCACAACCCCCCCCCAGCACCCCAAAGCTGCTCAGAAGTGATAAAACACTGACCAAACAACGTCCCTATCTGCAACGTACCAAATTAAAACAAAACCAACAAATCTTTGGCAAGTTCCTCACAGCAGCCAAGCCTATCCTGCCACGGCAAAGGCTCCCCATGGAGGCCTCCTGCCCTAATTTGCAGCAATTCTTTAGTCAGACCACTGGCAAACACCAAACGTTTGCTCCAATCTGTTACATAAGGCCCAATTTTAAAACCTGTGTGCTGGCCGTGGGGAGATGGGGGCACACTGTGTGTGGCAGCCTGGCTGGCAGGTGAACTCACACACTCCTAAGAATGCACTTCCACACCTCCAACCACTTGTTGTGCAGAAGGAAAACAAATGGATTAGTTAAGGAGGCAACTTCCAAAGGTTTTACACACCTTTCAACCCGGGTCCAGGCTAACTCGAACTGTTTGGAATGGATGGATATCATGGCAGCTCAAAAGGGGTTTGTGAAACTTTGCTTGTTAACTTCCAAAATACACCAAACACAGCAAGTCTTCATGTTGCCCAGTGCACAAAAGAAAAGGCACCTTCCTGACCATCCCCACGACTTCTGGTTGTTTGCTCCTCCTGCCAGCCAGCGACAGGAGCCACAGGCCTCCCCGGCAGAGCTGCTCCTCATTTGCAAACCTCAGAACAGCTCAAGTCGGCTCCTGTCTGCTGGGGGCAGCAGGGGGAGGGCACTTTTCCCTTTTCTCACATTCATCCTCACCCGCTTCGCTGAAGGGAAAAAAGCCGTTTTAAATACCAGGTTCAGCAGAGTCCTTTCCCCAGATAAACACTTCCCAACCCCTCTGGAGAGAGGACAGCCACATACAAAGGGGCCGATACCGTGCGAGGCCCAGGCAGGCCGGGGCAGGGTGCGGGCCGGGGGGACACGGCGGGGAGGGTCCGGCCCCATCCCGGCCTCGGGGGGCACCGGGGGCTCGCATCCCTTCCCCGGGGCCACAAAACAGCCACGGCCGGGAGGGGACGGGGCGAGGCGGCCCTGGGCCCTCAGAGCCCGGCCCAGCCTGACCCCAAGGCGCCCCCAAAGCCGCCCCCAGCCCCGATCCCAACCTGCCCCACTCAGCCC